>JANJGN010000036.1:10530555-10565555 GCA_026770705.1 Isurus oxyrinchus
CACCCAAACCACACCCCCCCCATACCCAAACCATCCCCCCCCCCACCTCTCCACACCACCCCCCCCCCCCCAACGTTGCTCGCAGCAGTGGCTTGGGGCTGAATCCGTAATTGCTGGTGTCTCCAGGCCAGGTCTGGAGGTTGGCAACCTCTAACCCTCTCCTCCCACCCGCGCCCACCCCTTACCCCCCACCCAACTCCCCCCCCCCCATCACCCCCCCCCACCGCCCCCCCCCCCCCCCCCCCCCCCCCTCACCACACTCCCTCCACCCTCTTGGCCCTCTGTGGTTCATGGAGCCCTACCTGAGGATATGAGCACCATTGCAGAGAAGAGTGCCAGCTCCGGCTCAGAGAGGCGCAGTGAACACATGCCGTGTGAAAACTCAAATACAGAGCTGGTCAAATCTTCACAGCCTAACAGCGAGAGAATCAAAAAAAAAGGCATTCAGAGCTCCCGTCGTGTTCAGAGGGATTAACTCACCCTGCGACGCAGCTGACGGAGAGAGAGATTGAGAGAGATGGAGAGGTATCGAGGGAAAGAAACGGGCAGGGAGGCAGCAAAAAGATAGAGCCAGAGAGACAGAGTGTGAGAGACAAGGAGAGAAGGAGGCAGAGAGTGAGAGAGAGACAGAGAGAGAGAGAGAGACAGAGAGAGACAGAGAGAGACAGAGAGAGAGAGAGACAGCGAGTGAGAGACAGCGAGAGAGAGACAGCAAGTGAGGGAGACAGTGAGTGAGGGAGACAGCGAGTGAGGGAGACAGCGAGTGAGGGAGACAGCGAGTGAGAGACAGCGAGTGAGAGACAGCGAGTGAGGGAGACAGTGAGTGAGAGACAGCAAGTGAGGGAGACAGCGAGGTGAGGGAGACAGCGAGTGAGAGACAGCAAGTGAGAGACAGCAAGTGAGGGAGACAGCGAGTGAGGGAGACAGCGAGTGAGGGAGACAGCGAGTGAGAGACAGCAAGTGAGAGACAGCAAGTGAGGGAGACAGCGAGTGAGGGAGACAGCGAGCGAGAGACAGCGAGTGAGAGACAGCGAGTGAGGGAGACAGCGAGTGAGGGAGACAGCGAGTGAGAGACAGCGAGTGAGGGAGACAGCGAGTGAGGGAGACAGCGAGTGAGAGAGACAGCGAGTGAGGGAGACAGCGAGTGAGAGACAGCAAGTGAGAGACAGCGAGTGAGGGAGACAGCGAGTGAGGGAGACAGCGAGTGAGAGACAGCAAGTGAGGGAGACAGCAAGTGAGGGAGACAGCGAGTGAGAGAGACAGCGAGTGAGGGAGACAACGAGTGAGAGAGACAGCGAGTGAGGGAGACAGAGACAGACAGGGAGAGACAGAGTGAGAGAGAGTGAGAGGGATAGAGCGAGGGAGATGGATCAAGAAAGGCTGAGAGAGACAGACAGAGAGAGAGACAGAGTGAGAGAGACAGAGTGACAGAGACAGAATGACAGAGACAGAGCAAGAGAGGGAGAGAGAGAGAACAAGAGACACACAAGAGACACAGAACAAGAGAGAATCAGATTCTTTCAGCATTGGGGAGACCATTCAGCCCATCGTGCCTGTGCTGGCTCTTTGAAAGATCTATCCAATTATTCCCACTCCCTCCCCCCCACCCACTTTTTTGCCCCATCGCCCGGCAAATGTTTCCCCTTCGAGTATGTATCCGATTCCCCCCCTTTTGAAAGTTGCTATTGAATCTGCTTCCACCGCCCTTTCAGGCAGCGCCTTCCAGATCACAACAACTCGCTGTGTAAATAAAAACAAATTCTCCTCATCTCCCCCTCTGGTTCTTTCCCCGATTCTCTTCAATCTGTGTCCCCTCTGGCCATTGGAAACAGAGAGCGACAGAGAGAGAGAGACAGATAGAGCAAGAGAGAGGGGAAGGGAGAGAGAAAGTTAGGCAGAGAGAGAGAGGGAGATAGATGAAAAGAGAGTGATAGGGAGACAGAGACCGACAGCGAAAGAGAGAGAGAGAGAGAGAGAGAAAATCAAGAATGAGAAAAGCCAACAGAAAAGAGAAAGGCAGAGAGCGACACAGAGTCAGGGAGTGAGCCGAGGCAGAGAGAGGAGACAGAGAGATAGGGAGAAGAGAGAGATGGGGAGAGACAGAATAATATGGAGACAGAGAGAGACTGAGGGTGCAAGACAGAGTGAAAGAGTGAGAGAGAGAGAAAGAGAGAGCAAGACAGAGAACGACAACGAGAGAGAGAGAGTGAGAGAAAGAGAGAGTGAAAGGGAGAGAGAGAGCAAGACAGAGAAACACAGCGAGAGAGAGAAAGAGAGAGGGCAAGACAGAGAGCAAGACAGAGAGAGAGAGAGCAAGATAGAGAGAAAGACAGTGAGTGAGAGAGAAAGAGAAAGAGAAATGCAGTGAGAGAGAGAGAGTGAGAGAGAGAGAGAAAAGCAGAGCAGCCGCAGAGAGAATTGAGAAACAGAGAGAGAGAGAGAGGATCAGAGAGAGGGGAGAGATGTACTGTTTGAGCCCAGCTACAGAATCCCAGTCCCTCTCCCTCTGGAATATTCAGTGCAAGTCTGGAAGCTGGGCTCGATGCCCGAGGGAGGTTTTCCTTACCTAGAGCGTGGAAGAGCTCGGGCCCTGCGTACTTCCCCTCGAAGAAGACTGTGTTGTTGCCGGGATTAAAAGCTTGGCACATTCGCAAAAGCACCACCTCCAGGGAGCCTACACCAGGAGAGAGCCAGAGCAGGACATTAGTGACCGGGGGAGGCTGTGGCCTTTGCCTCAGAGTCAGGGGGCCCTCCCTACCTGCTGGGTTCTCCCCAGGAATATAACTACCTCCTTTCCCTATCCCAGAGTCAAACAAAATATTTAATCCAATCCCGGCCTCTTTTCCATCCCCCGATTCCCATCGCTCCACCATTGGCGACCGTGCCTTCAGCTGCCTGGGGGGCCCTGAGCTCTGGAATTCCCTCCCTAAACCTCTCCCCCCTCTCTCTCTGTCTCTCCTCCTTTAAGATTTGCCTATTTTACTGAGCTTTTCTCCGCCTGTTCCTAATATCTCCGCATCTTTGTTTGGTAATGTTCCTGTGAAGCACCTTGGCAAATTCCGTTAGAATCATTCAGCTTGGGGAGGCCATTCAGCCCATCGAGGGCAGTGCTGGCCCTTTGAAAGATCTATCCAATTAGTCCCCACTCCCCCACCACTGCTCTTTCCCCCACCTCCCTGCAAATGTTCCCCCTTCGAGTATTTACTCGATTCCCCCCCTTATGAAAGTTCCTATTGAATCTGCTTCCACCGCCCTTTCAGGCAGCGCCTTCCAGATCACCAACAACTCACTGTGTAAATAAAAACAAATTCTCCTCATCTCCCCCTCTGGTTGTTTCCCCGATTCTCTTCAATCTGTGTCCCCCTCTGGTTACCGACCCTCCTGCCCAGTGGAAACAGTTTCTCCTCATTTACTCTGTCCGAACCCCCTTCCTGATTCTGAACGCCTCCATAAGACCATAAGTCCATAAGACATAGGAGTAGAAATTAGGCCATTCGGCCCATTGAGTCTGCTCCGCCATTCAATCATGGCTGATAAGTTTCTCAACCCCATTCTCCCGCCTTCTCCCCGTAACCTTTGACCCCCCTTACCAATCAAGAACCTATCTATCTCGGTCTTAAATACCTCGATTCAATCTCCCCCTTAACCTTCTCCGCTCTAAGGAGAACAATCCCAGCTCCTCCCAGTCTCTCCACACGGACTAGAGTCCCGCATCCCGGGTCCCATTCGGGGTAAATCTCCCTCCCGCACCCTCTCCAAGTCTCCCTTGGTTTAAGAGGCTCGTAGCTAAGTTCAGCTCTTACCCGCTTTGAGTAGCACGATCTGGTCATTCTGACACAGCTCCATGAATCCCTCGATCCGCTTGGCGAACTCCACCACGTACTGGATGGCATCCGTGATACTGTGGGCGCACTTCTGCCACATCTCCTCCGTGGACTGGAGTCGGCGGGCGGGTTGGAAGGGAAGGAAGGTGGGAAGAGAAGAGTGAGGACCCCCAGTTGAGCGATAACGCAAACTTAAAGAGCTAAGCAAGGCCTCGTGGAGCAAGAGGAGGACGAGGCGGTGGGCGAACCAGTTAAGGATCGGAGCCCGAAATGACCCCACGCGGGCTGGATTGGAGAAGCGGGGGCCTGTCCTCCTCAGAGAAGCGGGAGGTCGAGAGGTGGGGGGGGGGGGAGGGGTGCGTGGCAAGAGGCCTTCAGGGTCGTGAGGGGTTTTGGGGCAGGAGCCGGCAGAGAGGAACCCCTCCCCTTGGCAGAAGGGGGAAACCCAGTTTTCGTGCAAGGATCTGCGATGAGCTGCCTGAGAGGGTGGGGGGGAGGAGGCAGGGGTCCATCGAGGCATCCAAAAAGGGAATTGGGCAGTTACTTGGAAAGGACAAAATGCAGAACTACAGAAAAAGGGTGGGCAAGTGGGACTAGATGTGCCGCTGTGTGCCTGGAGCTGGCACAGGTACGATGGGCTGAATGGCCTCCTTTGCTGCTTTGGCCATTCTAACGATTCTAGTTCTTCACTTGAACGCCTCGATTAAGCCTCCCCCTTAACCTTCTCCGCTCTAAGGAGAACAGTCCCAGCTCCTCCAGTCTCCCCACGTGAACTGCAGTCCCTCTCCCCTGGTCCCATTCCTGGGTAAATCTCCCTCCCACTCCCCCCTTTCCATGGCTTTTGTTTTCCTCGGTTAAACGTCGTTAATAGGGGCTTTGAGGGGCAAGAGGGCAATTGCCATGGGGGTGGTCAATAGGAACCCGGGAACAGTTTTTTTTTCAGTCGGAGCGTTCCCAGCGTGAGGGAGGAGGCCAGAAAACCAGGGCCGGGTTTGATAAAGGATGCGATAGACTTCCCTTTAAAACCGCAGGGGTGGGGCACTGAGATGGGGGGCGTTAAGGGGAAGTGGAGGGTTATTAGTTCCAGGAAGGGGACGGTAGATGGGTGACAGGTTTTTTTTGCAGGAGATCCCATCGATTTTGGGTGGGCTGGCAGAGAATGTCTATATTCTGCCGCTAGGGTGTGGGAGACAGGCCGGTTGGATCTGGGCGGCACTGTGTACCTCCAACGTTTGATAGCCCACCAATTTCAATGCTGAGGAAGTGTGACAAACTACAAAAGAGACTCGATTATGACTGAAAAGAGAGGCATGTCGCTGAAGCTTTTCTTCTTGCACTCACCAGGACAAATGCAAGAATGCCAAATTTCGGGCCATCACAACAATTTATACTAGAGGAGGAAAAGGGTGCTGATTGGTTCGCAGGTCAACTCTAATAGCTACACTAACAGCCAATGAGAGATGATCAGTCAAGTTCATATAAGGCTCACTTACGCTTGATGGAAGTGACATACATTTGTACGCAGGAACCCATCCTCTGCAAACAAAAGGGATATGTTCAAGCCCCTTGAGCACTTTTCGATTTACCTGGGAGCCTGGGGAGCTTTAGTTCCCCATCACTCTCCCCATGGCTGATCCAATCGCGCCTCTCGAAAGGGAATTGGATAATTATCGGGAGAGAAAAAAGAAATGCAAGGCCATTTAGCCCATCGTATCCGTGCTGGCTCGCTACACGAGCAACTCACCTAGTCCTATTTTGCTGCCTTTTCTCTCTTCCAATAATTATCTAATTCTCTTTTTGAAACACTGGGATTCATTTCGAGAGGGGTAGAATTGAAAAGCCGGGAAGTGAGGTTAAAGTTGTGTCGAACGTTGGTTAGGCCACACTCGGAGTGACTGTGAACAGTTCCGGTCTCTGTGTTATGGAAAGGATTTAGGGACACCCGGAGAAGGGTGCAACAATAAGAGGATGGACCAGGACAACACCAGAACTGAGAGTTTGTGACTGTCAGGGAAGATTGAACGGACTGGAGCTCTCTTCGCTAGGAAAGAGGAGGCTGAGGGGGTGAACTGATCGAGGTCTTTAAAATTCTGAATGGGTTTCGATAGGGTCGACGGAGGGAAGAGGTTTCCCCTTCTGGGGGATGAGACCAGAACGAAGAGGGAGTGGGCATCAATATGAGACGGTCACTGATAAATCCAACCGGGAATTCAGGAGAAACTTCTTTACCCAGAGAGCGGGGAGAATGTGGGACTCGCTCCCACGGGGAGTGGGGAGAATGTGGGACTCGCTCCCACGGGGAGTGGGGAGAATGTGGGACTCGCTCCCACAGGGAGTGGGGGAGAATGTGGGACTCGCTCCCGCGGGGAGTGGGGAGAATGTGGGACTCGCTCCCACGGGGAGTGGGGAGAATGTGGGACTCGCTCCCACGGGGAGTGGGGGAGAATGTGGGACTCGCTCCCACGGGGAGTGGGGAGAATGTGGGACTCGCTCCCGCGGGGAGTGGGGAGAATGTGGGACTCGCTCCCACGGGGAGTGGGGAGAATGTGGGACTCGTTCCCGTGGGGAGAATGTGGGACTCGCTCCCGCGGGGAGTGGGGAGAATGTGGGGACTCGCTCCCCACGGGAGTGGGGAGAATGTGGGACTCGCTCCCATGGGGAGAATGTGGGACTCGCTCCCACAGGGAGTGGTCGAGGTGAATCGCAGAGATGGATCGAAGGGGGGAAGCTGGATAAACACACGAGGGAGACAGGAATAGAAGGATATGGTGATGGGGGTAGATGAAGAGGAGGGTGGGAAGAGGCTCGTGTGGAGCAGAAACACCAGCACGGAGCAGAGGGGCCGAGTGGCCTGTTCCAGTGCTTATCCTTAAGAGTGGTCTAACCCCGGCGAGATCTATAGTTTTCTAACCTTCCTCTGGTAGGCTTCAACCTCGGTCTGTGAGAATATCTTCCAGCGCAGGGTCTGGAGCTGCTCAGGTAGGAATTGGCATGTCTCCCGGTGTGACTTCACAATGTTCTGTATCACGTGATCTGTGGGGTGGGGTGGGTGGTGGTGGGGGGAGGATGAGAGTCCAATGTATCAGGTTAATCACTCGATTCCCCAGGCGGATACCAGACGCGTGATGTGGCTCCCCCTCAGACTGCCCCCCAACCCACCCCACCTCAGTCAGGCGACACATCCCTCCCCACAAACTAGAAGGACGAACTGCAGTGTGTGGTTAGTTTGAGTCTGACCCTTTACATGGCCACTGTTAGCCCCCACCCCTGACCACCCAACCCTGCACAGTACTCGTCTCAGTACTGAATATCTCACGGTTAAGGTGGAACTTGGGGAATGAGAAAGACACAGACTGTCACTCACAGGCGGCACAGACTGTCACACATAGACAGACACAGACTGTCACTCACAGGCGGCACAGACTGTCACTCACAGGCGGCACAGACTGTCACACACAGACAGACACAGACTGTCACTCACAGGCGGCACAGACTGTCACTCACAGGCGGCACAGACTGTCACACACAGACAGACACAGACTCACACAGGCACAGACCGTCACTCACAGGTGGCACAGACTGGCATTCACAGGCAACACAGACTGTCACACAGACAGACAGACTGTCACTCACAGACAGACACAGACTGTCACACAGACAAAGACTGTCACATGCAGACAGAGACAGACTGTCACACACAGACAGACCCAGACGTCACACAGATAGACATAGACACATTTTTGGTCTCTCAGGAAATTAAGGGGTATAGGGAGCGGGCAGGAACGTGGAGTTGAGGTAGATCAGCCATGATCATTTGAAATGGGGGAGCAGGCTTGAGGGGCTGAATGGTCTATTCCTGTTCCTATCTTTTATGCTCACACGTACAGATACACACACGTATAGACACCACACAGATCCACACACACCCACAGACGTGTCACAGACATACACACAAACACGTACAGATATACCCAAAGAAACCCAATCAGATACACACACACACACACACACACACACACACACACACACACACACACACACACACACACACACACACACACACACACACACACACACACACACACACACACACACACACACACACACACAGTCAGAAACACATACACACAAAAAAAAATCATGACAGCAATGTGACAATGACCCAGATCATCCCGAACACCGGGGAGAACTCCCCCCTGCTCTTCTTCCAATAGCGACCGGGGTAGTTTTTATATCACCGAGAGGCAGAGGACGGTTTGGGCTAATGTCTCATCCTGAAAGATGGCACGATGTTTGGCACCAGTCATATTGCAGATGTGAACAATGATTCACTTGTTCGTCTCTGTCCTCACTGTCCTACACTGGCCCCTGGTCCAGCACTGTCCTACACTGGCCCCTGGTCCAGCACTGTCCTACACTGGCCCCTGGTCCAGCACTGTCCTACACTGGCCCCTGGTCCAGCACTGTCCTACACTGGCCCCTGGTCCAGCACTGTCCTACACTGGCCCCTGGTCCAGCACTGTCCTACACTGGCCCCTGGTCCAGCACGGTCCTACACTGGCCCCTGGTCCAGCACTGTCCTACACTGGCCCCTGGTCCAGCACTGTCCTACACTGGCCCTGGTCCAGCAAGATCTCAAATTTCAAACATTCATTTTTGCATTGAAATCGGGGGATGGGCAAGAGGCCAGAATTGGAGGAGGTTACAGAGAACTCAGGGGTTTGTAGGGGCAGGAGGAGGTTACAGAGATAGGGAGGGTTGTAGGGGCTGGAGGAGGTTACAGTGATAGGGAGGGGTGTAGCGGCTGGAGGAGGTTACAGAGATAGGGAGGGGTGTAGGGGCTGGAGGAGGTTACAGAGATAGGGAGGGGTGTAGGGGCTGGAGGATGTTACAGAGATAGGGAGGGGTGTAGGGGCTGGAGGAGGTTACAGAGATAGGGAGGGGTGTAGGGGCTGGAGGAGATTATAGAGATAGGGAGGGGTGTAGGGGCTGGAGGAGATAACAGAGATAGGGAAAGGTGTAGGAGCTGGAGGAGGTTACAGAGATAGGGAGGGGTGTAGGGGTTGGAGGAGGTTACAGGGATAGGGAGGGTTGTAGGGGCTGGCAGAGGTTACAGAGATAGGGAGGGGTGTAGGGGTTGGAGGAGGTTACAGGGATAGGGAGGGTTGTAGGGGCTGGCACATGTTACAGAGATAGGGAGGGGTGTAGGGGCTGGAGGAGGTTACAGAGATAGGGAGGGGTGTAGGGGCTGGGGGAGGTTACAGAGATAGGGAGGGGTGTAGGCGCTGGAGGAGGTTACAGAGATAGGGAGGGGTGTAGGGGCTGGAGGAGGTTACAGAGATAGGGAGGGGTGTAGGGGCTGGAGGAGGTTACAGAGATAGGGAGGGGTGTAGGGACTGGAGGAGGTTACAGAGATAGGGAGGGGTGTAGGGGCTGGACGTGGTTACAGAGATAGGGATGGGTGTGGGGGTTGGAGGAGGTTACAAGGATAGGGAGGGGTGTAGGGGCTGGAGGAGGTTACAGAGATAGGGAGGGGTGTAGGGGCTGGGGGAGGTTACAGAGATACGGAGGGGTGTAGGGGCTGGAGGAGATAACAGAGATAGGGAGGGGTGTAGGGGCTGGAGGAGGTTACAGAGATAGGGAGGGGTGTAGGGGCTGGAAGAGGTTACAGAGATAGGGAAGGGTGTAGGGCCTGGAGGAGGATACAGATAGGGGGGGTGTAGGGGCTGGAGGAGGTTACAGAGATAGGGAGGGGTGTAGGGGCTGGAGGAGGTTACAGAGATAGGGAGGGTTGTAGGGGCTGGAGGAGGTTACAGAGATAGGGAGGGGTGTAGGGGCTGGAGGAGGTTATAGAGATAGGGAGGGGTGTAGGGGCCAGAGGAGATAACAGAGATAGAGAGGGGTGTAGGGGCTGGAAGAGGTTACAGAGATAGGGAGGGGTGTAGGGGCTGGAGGAGGTTACAGAGATAGGGAGGGGTGTAGGGGCTGGAGGAGGTTACAGAGATAGGGAGGGGTGTAGGGGCTGGGGGAGGTTACAGAGATAGGGAGGGGTGTAGGGGCTGGGGGAGGTTACAGAGATAGGGAGGGGTGTAGGGCCTGGAGGAGGTTACAGATATAGGGAGGGGTGTAGGGGCTGGAGGAGGTTACAGAGATAGGGAGGGGTGTAGGGGCTGGAGGAGATAACAGAGATAGGGAGGGGTGTAGGGGCTGGAGGATGTTACAGAGATAGGGAGTGGTGTAGGGGCTGGAGGAGGTTACAGAGATAGGGAGGGGTGTAGGGGCTGGAGGAGATTATAGAGATAGGGAGGGGTGTAGGGGCTGGAGGAGATAACAGAGATAGGGAAAGGTGTAGGAGCTGGAGGAGGTTACAGAGATAGGGAGGGGTGTAGGGGTTGGAGGAGGTTACAGGGATAGGGAGGGTTGTAGGGGCTGGCAGATGTTACAGAGATAGGGAGGGGTGTAGGGGTTGGAGGAGGTTACAGGGATAGGGAGGGTTGTAGGGGCTGGAGGATGTTACAGAGATAGGGAGGGTTGTAGGGGCTGGAGGAGGTTACAGTGATAGGGAGGGGTGTAGGGGCCAGAGGAGATAACAGAGATAGGGAGGGGTGTAGGGGCTGGAGGAGGTTACAGAGATAGGGAGGGGTATAGGGGTTGGAGGAGGTTACAGGGATAGGGAGGGTTGTAGGGGCTGGCAGAGGTTACAGAGATAGGGAGGGGTGTAGGGGTTGGAGGAGGTTACAGGGATAGGGAGGGTTGTAGGGGCTGGCACATGTTACAGAGATAGGGAGGGGTGTAGGGGCTGGAGGAGGTTACAGAGATAGGGAGGGGTGTAGGGGCTGGGGGAGGTTACAGAGATAGGGAGGGTGTAGGCGCTGGAGGAGGTTACAGAGATAGAGAGGGGTGTAGGGGCTGGAGGAGGTTACAGAGATAGGGAGGGGTGTAGGGGCTGGAGGAGGTTACAGAGATAGGGAGGGGTGTAGGGACTGGAGGAGGTTACAGAGATAGGGAGGGGTGTAGGGGCTGGACGTGGTTACAGAGATAGGGATGGGTGTGGGGGTTGGAGGAGGTTACAAGGATAGGGAGGGGTGTAGGGGCTGGAGGAGGTTACAGAGATAGGGAGGGGTGTAGGGGCTGGGGGAGGTTACAGAGATACGGAGGGGTGTAGGGGCTGGAGGAGATAACAGAGATAGGGAGGGGTGTAGGGGCTGGAGGAGGTTACAGAGATAGGGAGGGGTGTAGGGGCTGGAAGAGGTTACAGAGATAGGGAAGGGTGTAGGGGCTGGAGGAGGATACAGATAGGGAGGGGTGTAGGGGCTGGAGGAGGTTACAGAGATAGGGAGGGGTGTAGGGGCTGGAGGAGGTTACAGAGATAGGGAGGGTTGTAGGGGCTGGAGGAGGTTACAGAGATAGGGAGGGGTGTAGGGGCTGGAGGAGGTTATAGAGATAGGGAGGGGTGTAGGGGCCAGAGGAGATAACAGAGATAGAGAGGGGTGTAGGGGCTGGAAGAGGTTACAGAGATAGGGAGGGGTGTAGGGGCTGGAGGAGGTTACAGAGATAGGGAGGGGTGTAGGGGCTGGAGGAGGTTACAGAGATAGGGAGGGGTGTAGGGGCTGGGGGAGGTTACAGAGATAGGGAGGGGTGTAGGGGCTGGGGGAGGTTACAGAGATAGGGAGGGGTGTAGGGCCTGGAGGAGGTTACAGAGATAGGGAGGGGTGTAGGGGCTGGAGGAGGTTACAGAGATAGGGAGGGGTGTAGGGGCTGGAGGAGATAACAGAGATAGGGAGGGGTGTAGGGGCTGGAGGATGTTACAGAGATAGGGAGGGGTGTAGGGGCTGGAGGAGGTTACAGAGATAGGGAGGGGTGTAGGGGCTGGAGGAGATTATAGAGATAGGGAGGGGTGTAGGGGCTGGAGGAGATAACAGAGATAGGGAAAGGTGTAGGAGCTGGAGGAGGTTACAGAGATAGGGAGGGGTGTAGGGGTTGGAGGAGGTTACAGGGATAGGGAGGGTTGTAGGGGCTGGCAGATGTTACAGAGATAGGGAGGGGTGTAGGGGTTGGAGGAGGTTACAGGGATAGGGAGGGTTGTAGGGGCTGGAGGATGTTACAGAGATAGGGAGGGTTGTAGGGGCTGGAGGAGGTTACAGTGATAGGGAGGGGTGTAGGGGCCAGAGGAGATAACAGAGATAGGGAGGGGTGTAGGGGCTGGAGGAGGTTACAGAGATAGGGAGGGGTATAGGGGCTGGAGGAGATAACAGAGATAGGGAGGGGTGTAGGGGCTGGAGGAGGTTACAGAGATAGGGAGGGGTGTAGGGGCTGGAGGAGGTTACAGAGATAGGGAGGGGTGTAGGGGCTGGAGGATGTTACAGAGATAGGGAGGGGTGTAGGGGCTGGGGGAGGTTACAGAGATAGGGAGGGGTGTAGGGCCTGGAGGAGGTTACAGAGATAGGGAGGGGTGTAGGGGCTGGAGGAGGTTACAGAGATAGGGAGGGGTGTAGGGGCTGGAGGAGATAACAGAGATAGGGAGGGGTGTAGGGGCTGGAGGATGTTACAGAGATAGGGAGTGGTGTAGGGGCTGGAGGAGGTTACAGAGATAGGGAGGGGTGTAGGGGCTGGAGGAGATTATAGAGATAGGGAGGGGTGTAGGGGCTGGAGGAGATAACAGAGATAGGGAAAGGTGTAGGAGCTGGAGGAGGTTACAGAGATAGGGAGGGGTGTAGGGGTTGGAGGAGGTTACAGGGATAGGGAGGGTTGTAGGGGCTGGCAGATGTTACAGAGATAGGGAGGGGTGTAGGGGTTGGAGGAGGTTACAGGGATAGGGAGGGTTGTAGGGGCTGGAGGATGTTACAGAGATAGGGAGGGTTGTAGGGGCTGGAGGAGGTTACAGTGATAGGGAGGGGTGTAGGGGCCAGAGGAGATAACAGAGATAGGGAGGGGTGTAGGGGCTGGAGGAGGTTACAGAGATAGGGAGGGGTATAGGGGTTGGAGGAGGTTACAGGGATAGGGAGGGTTGTAGGGGCTGGCAGAGGTTACAGAGATAGGGAGGGGTGTAGGGGTTGGAGGAGGTTACAGGGATAGGGAGGGTTGTAGGGGCTGGCACATGTTACAGAGATAGGGAGGGGTGTAGGGGCTGGTGGAGGTTACAGAGATAGGGAGGGGTGTAGGGGCTGGGGGAGGTTACAGAGATAGGGAGGGGTGTAGGCGCTGGAGGAGGTTACAGAGATAGGGAGGGGTGTAGGGGCTGGAGGAGGTTACAGAGATAGGGAGGGGTGTAGGGGCTGGAGGAGGTTACAGAGATAGGGAGGGGTGTAGGGACTGGAGGAGGTTACAGAGATAGGGAGGGGTGTAGGGGCTGGACGTGGTTACAGAGATAGGGATGGGTGTGGGGGTTGGAGGAGGTTACAAGGATAGGGAGGGGTGTAGGGGCTGGAGGAGGTTACAGAGATAGGGAGGGGTGTAGGGGCTGGGGGAGGTTACAGAGATACGGAGGGGTGTAGGGGCTGGAGGAGATAACAGAGATAGGGAGGGGTGTAGGGGCTGGAGGAGGTTACAGAGATAGGGAGGGGTGTAGGGGCTGGAAGAGGTTACAGAGATAGGGAAGGGTGTAGGGGCTGGAGGAGGATACAGATAGGGAGGGGTGTAGGGGCTGGAGGAGGTTACAGAGATAGGGAGGGGTGTGGGGGTTGGAGGAGGTTACAAGGATAGGGAGGGGTGTAGGGGCTGGAGGAGGTTACAGAGATAGGGAGGGGTGTAGGGGCTGGGGGAGGTTACAGAGATACGGAGGGGTGTAGGGGCTGGAGGAGATAACAGAGATAGGGAGGGGTGTAGGGGCTGGAGGAGGTTACAGAGATAGGGAGGGGTGTAGGGGCTGGAAGAAGTTACAGAGATAGGGAAGGGTGTAGGGGCTGGAGGAGGATACAGATAGGGAGGGGTGTAGGGGCTGGAGGAGGTTACAGAGATAGGGAGGGGTGTAGGGGCTGGAGGAGGTTACAGAGATAGGGAGGGTTGTAGGGGCTGGAGGAGGTTACAGAGATAGGGAGGGGTGTAGGGGCTGGAGGAGGTTATAGAGATAGGGAGGGGTGTAGGGGCCAGAGGAGATAACAGAGATAGAGAGGGGTGTAGGGGCTGGAAGAGGTTACAGAGATAGGGAGGGGTGTAGGGGCTGGAGGAGGTTACAGAGATAGGGAGGGGTGTAGGGGCTGGAGGAGGTTACAGAGATAGGGAGGGGTGTAGGGGCTGGGGGAGGTTACAGAGATAGGGAGGGGTGTAGGGGCTGGGGGAGGTTACAGAGATAGGGAGGGGTGTAGGGCCTGGAGGAGGTTACAGAGATAGGGAGGGGTGTAGGGGCTGGAGGAGGTTACAGAGATAGGGAGGGGTGTAGGGGCTGGAGGAGATAACAGAGATAGGGAGGGGTGTAGGGGCTGGAGGATGTTACAGAGATAGGGAGGGGTGTAGGGGCTGGAGGAGGTTACAGAGATAGGGAGGGGTGTAGGGGCTGGAGGAGATTATAGAGATAGGGAGGGGTGTAGGGGCTGGAGGAGATAACAGAGATAGGGAAAGGTGTAGGAGCTGGAGGAGGTTACAGAGATAGGGAGGGGTGTAGGGGTTGGAGGAGGTTACAGGGATAGGGAGGGTTGTAGGGGCTGGCAGATGTTACAGAGATAGGGAGGGGTGTAGGGGTTGGAGGAGGTTACAGGGATAGGGAGGGTTGTAGGGGCTGGAGGATGTTACAGAGATAGGGAGGGTTGTAGGGGCTGGAGGAGGTTACAGTGATAGGGAGGGGTGTAGGGGCCAGAGGAGATAACAGAGATAGGGAGGGGTGTAGGGGCTGGAGGAGGTTACAGAGATAGGGAGGGGTATAGGGGCTGGAGGAGATAACAGAGATAGGGAGGGGTGTAGGGGCTGGAGGAGGTTACAGAGATAGGGAGGGGTGTAGGGGCTGGAGGAGGTTACAGAGATAGGGAGGGGTGTAGGGGCTGGAGGATGTTACAGAGATAGGGAGGGGTGTAGGGGCTGGGGGAGGTTACAGAGATAGGGAGGGGTGTAGGGCCTGGAGGAGGTTACAGAGATAGGGAGGGGTGTAGGGGCTGGAGGAGGTTACAGAGATAGGGAGGGGTGTAGGGGCTGGAGGAGATAACAGAGATAGGGAGGGGTGTAGGGGCTGGAGGATGTTACAGAGATAGGGAGTGGTGTAGGGGCTGGAGGAGGTTACAGAGATAGGGAGGGGTGTAGGGGCTGGAGGAGATTATAGAGATAGGGAGGGGTGTAGGGGCTGGAGGAGATAACAGAGATAGGGAAAGGTGTAGGAGCTGGAGGAGGTTACAGAGATAGGGAGGGGTGTAGGGGTTGGAGGAGGTTACAGGGATAGGGAGGGTTGTAGGGGCTGGCAGATGTTACAGAGATAGGGAGGGGTGTAGGGGTTGGAGGAGGTTACAGGGATAGGGAGGGTTGTAGGGGCTGGAGGATGTTACAGAGATAGGGAGGGTTGTAGGGGCTGGAGGAGGTTACAGTGATAGGGAGGGGTGTAGGGGCCAGAGGAGATAACAGAGATAGGGAGGGGTGTAGGGGCTGGAGGAGGTTACAGAGATAGGGAGGGGTATAGGGGTTGGAGGAGGTTACAGGGATAGGGAGGGTTGTAGGGGCTGGCAGAGGTTACAGAGATAGGGAGGGGTGTAGGGGTTGGAGGAGGTTACAGGGATAGGGAGGGTTGTAGGGGCTGGCACATGTTACAGAGATAGGGAGGGGTGTAGGGGCTGGTGGAGGTTACAGAGATAGGGAGGGGTGTAGGGGCTGGGGGAGGTTACAGAGATAGGGAGGGGTGTAGGCGCTGGAGGAGGTTACAGAGATAGGGAGGGGTGTAGGGGCTGGAGGAGGTTACAGAGATAGGGAGGGGTGTAGGGGCTGGAGGAGGTTACAGAGATAGGGAGGGGTGTAGGGACTGGAGGAGGTTACAGAGATAGGGAGGGGTGTAGGGGCTGGACGTGGTTACAGAGATAGGGATGGGTGTGGGGGTTGGAGGAGGTTACAAGGATAGGGAGGGGTGTAGGGGCTGGAGGAGGTTACAGAGATAGGGAGGGGTGTAGGGGCTGGGGGAGGTTACAGAGATACGGAGGGGTGTAGGGGCTGGAGGAGATAACAGAGATAGGGAGGGGTGTAGGGGCTGGAGGAGGTTACAGAGATAGGGAGGGGTGTAGGGGCTGGAAGAGGTTACAGAGATAGGGAAGGGTGTAGGGGCTGGAGGAGGATACAGATAGGGAGGGGTGTAGGGGCTGGAGGAGGTTACAGAGATAGGGAGGGGTGTAGGGGCTGGAGGAGGTTACAGAGATAGGGAGGGTTGTAGGGGCTGGAGGAGGTTACAGAGATAGGGAGGGGTGTAGGGGCTGGAGGAGGTTATAGAGATAGGGAGGGGTGTAGGGGCCAGAGGAGATAACAGAGATAGAGAGGGGTGTAGGGGCTGGAAGAGGTTACAGAGATAGGGAGGGGTGTAGGGGCTGGAGGAGGTTACAGAGATAGGGAGGGGTGTAGGGGCTGGAGGAGGTTACAGAGATAGGGAGGGGTGTAGGGGCTGGGGGAGGTTACAGAGATAGGGAGGGGTGTAGGGGCTGGGGGAGGTTACAGAGATAGGGAGGGGTGTAGGGCCTGGAGGAGGTTACAGAGATAGGGAGGGGTGTAGGGGCTGGAGGAGGTTACAGAGATAGGGAGGGGTGTAGGGGCTGGAGGAGATAACAGAGATAGGGAGGGGTGTAGGGGCTGGAGGATGTTACAGAGATAGGGAGGGGTGTAGGGGCTGGAGGAGGTTACAGAGATAGGGAGGGGTGTAGGGGCTGGAGGATGTTACAGAGATAGGGAGTGGTGTAGGGGCTGGAGGAGGTTACAGAGATAGGGAGGGGTGTAGGGGCTGGAGGAGATTATAGAGATAGGGAGGGGTGTAGGGGCTGGAGGAGATAACAGAGATAGGGAAAGGTGTAGGAGCTGGAGGAGGTTACAGAGATAGGGAGGGGTGTAGGGGTTGGAGGAGGTTACAGGGATAGGGAGGGTTGTAGGGGCTGGCAGATGTTACAGAGATAGGGAGGGGTGTAGGGGTTGGAGGAGGTTACAGGGATAGGGAGGGTTGTAGGGGCTGGAGGATGTTACAGAGATAGGGAGGGTTGTAGGGGCTGGAGGAGGTTACAGTGATAGGGAGGGGTGTAGGGGCCAGAGGAGATAACAGAGATAGGGAGGGGTGTAGGGGCTGGAGGAGGTTACAGAGATAGGGAGGGGTATAGGGGTTGGAGGAGGTTACAGGGATAGGGAGGGTTGTAGGGGCTGGCAGAGGTTACAGAGATAGGGAGGGGTGTAGGGGTTGGAGGAGGTTACAGGGATAGGGAGGGTTGTAGGGGCTGGCACATGTTACAGAGATAGGGAGGGGTGTAGGGGCTGGTGGAGGTTACAGAGATAGGGAGGGGTGTAGGGGCTGGGGGAGGTTACAGAGATAGGGAGGGGTGTAGGCGCTGGAGGAGGTTACAGAGATAGGGAGGGGTGTAGGGGCTGGAGGAGGTTACAGAGATAGGGAGGGGTGTAGGGGCTGGAGGAGGTTACAGAGATAGGGAGGGGTGTAGGGACTGGAGGAGGTTACAGAGATAGGGAGGGGTGTAGGGGCTGGACGTGGTTACAGAGATAGGGATGGGTGTGGGGGTTGGAGGAGGTTACAAGGATAGGGAGGGGTGTAGGGGCTGGAGGAGGTTACAGAGATAGGGAGGGGTGTAGGGGCTGGGGGAGGTTACAGAGATACGGAGGGGTGTAGGGGCTGGAGGAGATAACAGAGATAGGGAGGGGTGTAGGGGCTGGAGGAGTTTACAGAGATAGGGAGGGGTGTAGGGGCTGGAAGAGGTTACAGAGATAGGGAAGGGTGTAGGGGCTGGAGGAGGATACAGATAGGGAGGGGTGTAGGGGCTGGAGGAGGTTACAGAGATAGGGAGGGGTGTAGGGGCTGGAGGAGGTTACAGAGATAGGGAGGGTTGTAGGGGCTGGAGGAGGTTACAGAGATAGGGAGGGGTGTAGGGGCTGGAGGAGGTTATAGAGATAGGGAGGGGTGTAGGGGCCAGAGGAGATAACAGAGATAGAGAGGGGTGTAGGGGCTGGAAGAGGTTACAGAGATAGGGAGGGGTGTAGGGGCTGGAGGAGGTTACAGAGATAGGGAGGGGTGTAGGGGCTGGAGGAGGTTACAGAGATAGGGAGGGGTGTAGGGGCTGGGGGAGGTTACAGAGATAGGGAGGGGTGTAGGGGCTGGGGGAGGTTACAGAGATAGGGAGGGGTGTAGGGCCTGGAGGAGGTTACAGAGATAGGGAGGGGTGTAGGGGCTGGAGGAGGTTACAGAGATAGGGAGGGGTGTAGGGGCTGGAAGAGGTTACAGAGATAGGGAAGGGTGTAGGGGCTGGAGGAGGATACAGATAGGGAGGGGTGTAGGGGCTGGAGGAGGTTACAGAGATAGGGAGGGGTGTAGGGGCTGGAGGAGGTTACAGAGATAGGGAGGGTTGTAGGGGCTGGAGGAGGTTACAGAGATAGGGAGGGGTGTAGGGGCTGGAGGAGGTTATAGAGATAGGGAGGGGTGTAGGGGCCAGAGGAGATAACAGAGATAGAGAGGGGTGTAGGGGCTGGAAGAGGTTACAGAGATAGGGAGGGGTGTAGGGGCTGGAGGAGGTTACAGAGATAGGGAGGGGTGTAGGGGCTGGAGGAGGTTACAGAGATAGGGAGGGGTGTAGGGGCTGGGGGAGGTTACAGAGATAGGGAGGGGTGTAGGGGCTGGGGGAGGTTACAGAGATAGGGAGGGGTGTAGGGCCTGGAGGAGGTTACAGAGATAGGGAGGGGTGTAGGGGCTGGAGGAGGTTACAGAGATAGGGAGGGGTGTAGGGGCTGGAGGAGATAACAGAGATAGGGAGGGGTGTAGGGGCTGGAGGATGTTACAGAGATAGGGAGGGGTGTAGGGGCTGGAGGAGGTTACAGAGATAGGGAGGGGTGTAGGGGCTGGAGGAGATTATAGAGATAGGGAGGGGTGTAGGGGCTGGAGGAGATAACAGAGATAGGGAAAGGTGTAGGAGCTGGAGGAGGTTACAGAGATAGGGAGGGGTGTAGGGGTTGGAGGAGGTTACAGGGATAGGGAGGGTTGTAGGGGCTGGCAGATGTTACAGAGATAGGGAGGGGTGTAGGGGTTGGAGGAGGTTACAGGGATAGGGAGGGTTGTAGGGGCTGGAGGATGTTACAGAGATAGGGAGGGTTGTAGGGGCTGGAGGAGGTTACAGTGATAGCGAGGGGTGTAGGGGCCAGAGGAGATAACAGAGATAGGGAGGGGTGTAGGGGCTGGAGGAGGTTACAGAGATAGGGAGGGGTATAGGGGCTGGAGGAGATAACAGAGATAGGGAGGGGTGTAGGGGCTGGAGGAGGTTACAGAGATAGGGAGGGGTGTAGGGGCTGGAGGAGGTTACAGAGATAGGGAGGGGTGTAGGGGCTGGAGGATGTTACAGAGATAGGGAGGGGTGTAGGGGCTGGAGGAGGTTACAGAGATAGGGAGGGGTGTAGGGGCTGGAGGAGATTATAGAGATAGGGAGGGGTGTAGGGGCTGGAGGAGATAACAGAGATAGGGAAAGGTGTAGGAGCTGGAGGAGGTTACAGAGATAGGGAGGGGTGTAGGGGTTGGAGGAGGTTACAGGGATAGGGAGGGTTGTAGGGGCTGGCAGAGGTTACAGAGATAGTTAGGGGTGTAGGAGTTGGAGGAGGTTACAGGGATAGGGAGGGTTGTAGGGGCTGGCAGAGGTTACAGAGATAGGGAGGGGTGTAGGGGCTGGAGGAGGTTACAGAGATAGGGAGGGGTGTAGGGGCTGGGGGAGGTTACAGAGATAGGGAGGGGTGTAGGCGCTGGAGGAGGTTACAGAGATAGGGAGGGGTGTAGGGCCTGGAGGAGGTTACAGAGATAGGGAGGGGTGTAGGGGCTGGAGGAGGTTACAGAGATAGGGAGGGGTGTAGGGGCTGGGGGAGGTTACAGAGATAGGGAGGGGTGTAGGGGCTGGAGGAGATAACAGAGATAGGGAGGGGTGTAGGGGCTGGAGGAGGTTACAGAGATAGGGAGGGGTGTAGGGGCTGGAAGAGGTTACAGAGATAGGGAAGGGTGTAGGGGCTGGAGGAGGATACAGATAGGGAGGGGTGTAGGGGCTGGAGGAGGTTACAGAGATAGGGAGGTGTGTAGGGGCTGGAGGAGGTTACAGAGATAGGGAGGGTTGTAGGGGCTGGAGGAGGTTACAGAGATAGGGAGGGGTGTAGGGGCTGGAGGAGGTTACAGAGATAGGGAGGGGTGTCGGGGCCAGAGGAGATAACAGAGATAGAGAGGGGTGTAGGGGCTGGAAGAGGTTACAGAGATAGGGAGGGGTGTAGGGGCTGGAGGAGGTTACAGAGATAGGGAGGGGTGTAGGGGCTGGAGGAGGTTACAGAGATAGGGAGGGGTGTAGGGGCTGGGGGAGGTTACAGAGATAGGGAGGGGTGTAGGGGCTGGAGGAGGTTACAGAGATAGGGAGGGGTGTAGGGGCTGGAGGAGGTTACAGAGATAGGGAGGGTTGTAGGGGCTGGAGGAGGTTACAGAGATAGGGAGGGGTGTAGGGGCTGGAGGAGGTTATAGAGATAGGGAGGGGTGTAGGGGCCAGAGGAGATAACAGAGATAGAGAGGGGTGTAGGGGCTGGAAGAGGTTACAGAGATAGGGAGGGGTGTAGGGGCTGGAGGAGGTTACAGAGATAGGGAGGGGTGTAGGGGCTGGAGGAGGTTACAGAGATAGGGAGGGGTGTAGGGGCTGGGGGAGGTTACAGAGATAGGGAGGGGTGTAGGGGCTGGGGGAGGTTACAGAGATAGGGAGGGGTGTAGGGCCTGGAGGAGGTTACAGAGATAGGGAGGGGTGTAGGGGCTGGAGGAGGTTACAGAGATAGGGAGGGGTGTAGGGGCTGGAGGAGATAACAGAGATAGGGAGGGGTGTAGGGGCTGGAGGATGTTACAGAGATAGGGAGGGGTGTAGGGGCTGGAGGAGGTTACAGAGATAGGGAGGGGTGTAGGGGCTGGAGGAGATTATAGAGATAGGGAGGGGTGTAGGGGCTGGAGGAGATAACAGAGATAGGGAAAGGTGTAGGAGCTGGAGGAGGTTACAGAGATAGGGAGGGGTGTAGGGGTTGGAGGAGGTTACAGGGATAGGGAGGGTTGTAGGGGCTGGCAGATGTTACAGAGATAGGGAGGGGTGTAGGGGTTGGAGGAGGTTACAGGGATAGGGAGGGTTGTAGGGGCTGGAGGATGTTACAGAGATAGGGAGGGTTGTAGGGGCTGGAGGAGGTTACAGTGATAGGGAGGGGTGTAAGGGCCAGAGGAGATAACAGAGATAGGGAGGGGTGTAGGGGCTGGAGGAGGTTACAGAGATAGGGAGGGGTATAGGGGCTGGAGGAGATAACAGAGATAGGGAGGGGTGTAGGGGCTGGAGGAGGTTACAGAGATAGGGAGGGGTGTAGGGGCTGGAGGAGGTTACAGAGATAGGGAGGGGTGTAGGGGCTGGAGGATGTTACAGAGATAGGGAGGGGTGTAGGGGCTGGGGGAGGTTACAGAGATAGGGAGGGGTGTAGGGCCTGGAGGAGGTTACAGAGATAGGGAGGGGTGTAGGGGCTGGAGGAGGTTACAGAGATAGGGAGGGGTGTAGGGGCTGGAGGAGATAACAGAGATAGGGAGGGGTGTAGGGGCTGGAGGATGTTACAGAGATAGGGAGTGGTGTAGGGGCTGGAGGAGGTTACAGAGATAGGGAGGGGTGTAGGGGCTGGAGGAGATTATAGAGATAGGGAGGGGTGTAGGGGCTGGAGGAGATAACAGAGATAGGGAAAGGTGTAGGAGCTGGAGGAGGTTACAGAGATAGGGAGGGGTGTAGGGGTTGGAGGAGGTTACAGGGATAGGGAGGGTTGTAGGGGCTGGCAGATGTTACAGAGATAGGGAGGGGTGTAGGGGTTGGAGGAGGTTACAGGGATAGGGAGGGTTGTAGGGGCTGGAGGATGTTACAGAGATAGGGAGGGTTGTAGGGGCTGGAGGAGGTTACAGTGATAGGGAGGGGTGTAGGGGCCAGAGGAGATAACAGAGATAGGGAGGGGTGTAGGGGCTGGAGGAGGTTACAGAGATAGGGAGGGGTATAGGGGTTGGAGGAGGTTACAGGGATAGGGAGGGTTGTAGGGGCTGGCAGAGGTTACAGAGATAGGGAGGGGTGTAGGGGTTGGAGGAGGTTACAGGGATAGGGAGGGTTGTAGGGGCTGGCACATGTTACAGAGATAGGGAGGGGTGTAGGGGCTGGTGGAGGTTACAGAGATAGGGAGGGGTGTAGGGGCTGGGGGAGGTTACAGAGATAGGGAGGGGTGTAGGCGCTGGAGGAGGTTACAGAGATAGGGAGGGGTGTAGGGGCTGGAGGAGGTTACAGAGATAGGGAGGGGTGTAGGGGCTGGAGGAGGTTACAGAGATAGGGAGGGGTGTAGGGACTGGAGGAGGTTACAGAGATAGGGAGGGGTGTAGGGGCTGGACGTGGTTACAGAGATAGGGATGGGTGTGGGGGTTGGAGGAGGTTACAAGGATAGGGAGGGGTGTAGGGGCTGGAGGAGGTTACAGAGATAGGGAGGGGTGTAGGGGCTGGGGGAGGTTACAGAGATACGGAGGGGTGTAGGGGCTGGAGGAGATAACAGAGATAGGGAGGGGTGTAGGGGCTGGAGGAGGTTACAGAGATAGGGAGGGGTGTAGGGGCTGGAAGAGGTTACAGAGATAGGGAAGGGTGTAGGGGCTGGAGGAGGATACAGATAGGGAGGGGTGTAGGGGCTGGAGGAGGTTACAGAGATAGGGAGGGGTGTAGGGGCTGGAGGAGGTTACAGAGATAGGGAGGGTTGTAGGGGCTGGAGGAGGTTACAGAGATAGGGAGGGGTGTAGGGGCTGGAGGAGGTTATAGAGATAGGGAGGGGTGTAGGGGCCAGAGGAGATAACAGAGATAGAGAGGGGTGTAGGGGCTGGAAGAGGTTACAGAGATAGGGAGGGGTGTAGGGGCTGGAGGAGGTTACAGAGATAGGGAGGGGTGTAGGGGCTGGAGGAGGTTACAGAGATAGGGAGGGGTGTAGGGGCTGGGGGAGGTTACAGAGATAGGGAGGGGTGTAGGGGCTGGGGGAGGTTACAGAGATAGGGAGGGGTGTAGGGCCTGGAGGAGGTTACAGAGATAGGGAGGGGTGTAGGGGCTGGAGGAGGTTACAGAGATAGGGAGGGGTGTAGGGGCTGGAGGAGATAACAGAGATAGGGAGGGGTGTAGGGGCTGGAGGATGTTACAGAGATAGGGAGGGGTGTAGGGGCTGGAGGAGGTTACAGAGATAGGGAGGGGTGTAGGGGCTGGAGGATGTTACAGAGATAGGGAGTGGTGTAGGGGCTGGAGGAGGTTACAGAGATAGGGAGGGGTGTAGGGGCTGGAGGAGATTATAGAGATAGGGAGGGGTGTAGGGGCTGGAGGAGATAACAGAGATAGGGAAAGGTGTAGGAGCTGGAGGAGGTTACAGAGATAGGGAGGGGTGTAGGGGTTGGAGGAGGTTACAGGGATAGGGAGGGTTGTAGGGGCTGGCAGATGTTACAGAGATAGGGAGGGGTGTAGGGGTTGGAGGAGGTTACAGGGATAGGGAGGTTTGTAGGGGCTGGAGGATGTTACAGAGATAGGGAGGGTTGTAGGGGCTGGAGGAGGTTACAGTGATAGGGAGGGGTGTAGGGGCCAGAGGAGATAACAGAGATAGGGAGGGGTGTAGGGGCTGGAGGAGGTTACAGAGATAGGGAGGGGTATAGGGGTTGGAGGAGGTTACAGGGATAGGGAGGGTTGTAGGGGCTGGCAGAGGTTACAGAGATAGGGAGGGGTGTAGGGGTTGGAGGAGGTTACAGGGATAGGGAGGGTTGTAGGGGCTGGCACATGTTACAGAGATAGGGAGGGGTGTAGGGGCTGGTGGAGGTTACAGAGATAGGGAGGGGTGTAGGGGCTGGGGGAGGTTACAGAGATAGGGAGGGGTGTAGGCGCTGGAGGAGGTTACAGAGATAGGGAGGGGTGTAGGGGCTGGAGGAGGTTACAGAGATAGGGAGGGGTGTAGGGGCTGGAGGAGGTTACAGAGATAGGGAGGGGTGTAGGGACTGGAGGAGGTTACAGAGATAGGGAGGGGTGTAGGGGCTGGACGTGGTTACAGAGATAGGGATGGGTGTGGGGGTTGGAGGAGGTTACAAGGATAGGGAGGGGTGTAGGGGCTGGAGGAGGTTACAGAGATAGGGAGGGGTGTAGGGGCTGGGGGAGGTTACAGAGATACGGAGGGGTGTAGGGGCTGGAGGAGATAACAGAGATAGGGAGGGGTGTAGGGGCTGGAGGAGGTTACAGAGATAGGGAGGGGTGTAGGGGCTGGAAGAGGTTACAGAGATAGGGAAGGGTGTAGGGGCTGGAGGAGGATACAGATAGGGAGGGGTGTAGGGGCTGGAGGAGGTTACAGAGATAGGGAGGGGTGTAGGGGCTGGAGGAGGTTACAGAGATAGGGAGGGTTGTAGGGGCTGGAGGAGGTTACAGAGATAGGGAGGGGTGTAGGGGCTGGAGGAGGTTATAGAGATAGGGAGGGGTGTAGGGGCCAGAGGAGATAACAGAGATAGAGAGGGGTGTAGGGGCTGGAAGAGGTTACAGAGATAGGGAGGGGTGTAGGGGCTGGAGGAGGTTACAGAGATAGGGAGGGGTGTAGGGGCTGGAGGAGGTTACAGAGATAGGGAGGGGTGTAGGGGCTGGGGGAGGTTACAGAGATAGGGAGGGGTGTAGGGGCTGGGGGAGGTTACAGAGATAGGGAGGGGTGTAGGGCCTGGAGGAGGTTACAGAGATAGGGAGGGGTGTAGGGGCTGGAGGAGGTTACAGAGATAGGGAGGGGTGTAGGGGCTGGAGGAGATAACAGAGATAGGGAGGGGTGTAGGGGCTGGAGGATGTTACAGAGATAGGGAGGGGTGTAGGGGCTGGAGGAGGTTACAGAGATAGGGAGGGGTGTAGGGGCTGGAGGAGATTATAGAGATAGGGAGGGGTGTAGGGGCTGGAGGAGATAACAGAGATAGGGAAAGGTGTAGGAGCTGGAGGAGGTTACAGAGATAGGGAGGGGTGTAGGGGTTGGAGGAGGTTACAGGGATAGGGAGGGTTGTAGGGGCTGGCAGATGTTACAGAGATAGGGAGGGGTGTAGGGGTTGGAGGAGGTTACAGGGATAGGGAGGGTTGTAGGGGCTGGAGGATGTTACAGAGATAGGGAGGGTTGTAGGGGCTGGAGGAGGTTACAGTGATAGCGAGGGGTGTAGGGGCCAGAGGAGATAACAGAGATAGGGAGGGGTGTAGGGGCTGGAGGAGGTTACAGAGATAGGGAGGGGTATAGGGGCTGGAGGAGATAACAGAGATAGGGAGGGGTGTAGGGGCTGGAGGAGGTTACAGAGATAGGGAGGGGTGTAGGGGCTGGAGGAGGTTACAGAGATAGGGAGGGGTGTAGGGGCTGGAGGATGTTACAGAGATAGGGAGGGGTGTAGGGGCTGGAGGAGGTTACAGAGATAGGGAGGGGTGTAGGGGCTGGAGGAGATTATAGAGATAGGGAGGGGTGTAGGGGCTGGAGGAGATAACAGAGATAGGGAAAGGTGTAGGAGCTGGAGGAGGTTACAGAGATAGGGAGGGGTGTAGGGGTTGGAGGAGGTTACAGGGATAGGGAGGGTTGTAGGGGCTGGCAGAGGTTACAGAGATAGTTAGGGGTGTAGGAGTTGGAGGAGGTTACAGGGATAGGGAGGGTTGTAGGGGCTGGCAGAGGTTACAGAGATAGGGAGGGGTGTAGGGGCTGGAGGAGGTTACAGAGATAGGGAGGGGTGTAGGGGCTGGGGGAGGTTACAGAGATAGGGAGGGGTGTAGGCGCTGGAGGAGGTTACAGAGATAGGGAGGGGTGTAGGGGCTGGAGGAGGTTACAGAGATAGGGAGGGGTGTAGGGGCTGGAGGAGGTTACAGAGATAGGGAGGGGTGTAGGGGCTGGGGGAGGTTACAGAGATAGGGAGGGGTGTAGGGGCTGGAGGAGATAACAGAGATAGGGAGGGGTGTAGGGGCTGGAGGAGGTTACAGAGATAGGGAGGGGTGTAGGGGCTGGAAGAGGTTACAGAGATAGGGAAGGGTGTAGGGGCTGGAGGAGGATACAGATAGGGAGGGGTGTAGGGGCTGGAGGAGGTTACAGAGATAGGGAGGTGTGTAGGGGCTGGAGGAGGTTACAGAGATAGGGAGGGTTGTAGGGGCTGGAGGAGGTTACAGAGATAGGGAGGGGTGTAGGGGCTGGAGGAGGTTACAGAGATAGGGAGGGGTGTCGGGGCCAGAGGAGATAACAGAGATAGAGAGGGGTGTAGGGGCTGGAAGAGGTTACAGAGATAGGGAGGGGTGTAGGGGCTGGAGGAGGTTACAGAGATAGGGAGGGGTGTAGGGGCTGGAGGAGGTTACAGAGATAGGGAGGGGTGTAGGGGCTGGGGGAGGTTACAGAGATAGGGAGGGGTGTAGGGGCTGGAGGAGGTTACAGAGATAGGGAGGGGTGTAGGGGCTGGAGGAGGTTACAGAGATAGGGAGGGGTGTAGGGGCTGGGGGAGGTTACAGAGATAGGGAGGGGTGTAGGGGCTGGAGGAGATAACAGAGATAGGGAGGGGTGTAGGGGCTGGAGGAGGTTACAGAGATAGGGAGGGGTGTAGGGGCTGGAGGAGGTTACAGAGATAGGGAGGGGTGTAGGGGCTGGAGGAGGTTACAGAGATAGGGAGGGGTGTAGGGGCTGGAGGAGGTTACAGAGATAGGGAGGGGTGTAGGGGCTGGAGGAGGTTACAGAGATAGGGAGGGGTGTAGGGGCTGGAGGAGGTTACAGAGATAGGGAGGGTTGTAGGGGCTGGAGGAGGTTACAGAGATAGGGAGGGGTGTAGGGGCTGGAGGAGGTTACAGAGATAGGGAGGGGTGTAGGGGCCAGAGGAGATAACAGAGATAGAGAGGGGTGTAGGGGCTGGAAGAGGTTACAGAGATAGGGAGGGGTGTAGGGGCTGGAGGAGGTTACAGAGATAGGGAGGGGTGTAGGGGCTGGAGGAGGTTACAGAGATTGGGAGGGGTGTAGGGCCTGGAGGAGGTTACAGAGATAGGGAGGGGTGTAGGGGCTGGAAGAGGTTACAGAGATAGGGAGGGGTGTAGGGGCTGGAGGAGATAACAGAGATAGGGAGGGGTGTAGGGGCTGGAGGAGGTTACAGAGATAGAGAGGGGTGAAGGGGCTGGGGGAGGTTACAGAGATAGGGAGGGGTGTAGGGGCTGGAGGAGATAACAGAGATAGGGAGGGGTGTAGGGGCTGGAGGAGGTTACAGAGATAGGGAGGGGTGTAGGGGCTGGAGGAGGTTACAGAGATAGGGAGGGGTGTAGGGGCTGGAGGAGGTTACAGAGATAGGGAGGGGTATAGGGGCTGGAGGAGGTTACAGAGATAGGGAGGGGTGTAGGGGCTGGAGGAGGTTACAGAGATAGGGAGGGGTGTAGGAGCTGGAGGAGTTTACAGAGATAGGGAGGGGTGTAGGGGCTGGGGGAGGTTACAGAGATAGGGCGGGGTGTAGGAACTGGAGGAGGTTACAGACATAGGGAGGAGTGTAGGGGCTGGAGGAGTTTGCCGAGATAGGGAGGGGTTTAGGAACTGGAGGATGTTACAGAGATAGGGAGGAGTGTAGGGGCTGGAGGGGGTTACAGAGATAGGGAGGAGTGTAGGGGCTGGAGGAGGTTACAGAGATAGGGAGGGGTGTAGGGGCTGGAGGAGGTTACAGAGATAGGGAGGGGTGTAGGGGCTGGAGGAGGTTACAGAGATAGGGAGGGGTGTAGGGGCTGGAGGAGGTTACAGAGATAGGGAGGGGTGTAGGGGCTGGAGGAGGTTACAGAGATAGGGAGGGGTGTGGGGGCTGGAGGAGGTTACAGAGATAGGGAGGGGTGTAGGTGCTGGAGGAGGTTACAGAGATAGGGAGCGGTGTAGGGGCTGGAGGGGGTTACAGAGATAGGGAGGGGTGTAGGGGCTGGAGGAGTTTGCAGAGACAGGGGTGTAGGGGCTGGAGGAGGTTACAGAGATAGGGAGGGGTGTAGGGGCTGGAGGAGGTTACAGAGATAGGGAGGGGTGTAGGGGCTGGAGGAGGTTACAGAGATAGGGAGGGGTGTGGGGGCTGGAGGAGGTTACAGAGATAGGGAGGGTTGTAGGGGCTGGAGGAGGTTACAGAGATTGGGAGGGGTGTAGGGGCTGGAGGGGGTTACAGAGATGGGGAGTTCAGTTGGGGCTGGAGGCGGTTACAGAGATAGGGAGGGGTGTCGGGGCTGGAGGAGGTTACAGAGATAGGGAGGGGTGTAGGGAGCTGGAGGAGGTGACAGACATAGGGAGGGGTGTAGGGGCTGGAGGAGGTTACAGAGATAGGGAGGGGTGTAGGGGCTGGAGGAGGTTACAGAGATAGGGAGGGGTGTAGGGGCTGGAGGGGGTTACAGAGATAGGGAGGGGTGTAGGGGCTGGAGGAGGTTACAGAGATAGGGAGGGGTGTAGGGGCTGGAGGAGGTTACAGAGATAGGGAGGGGTGTAGGGGCTGGAGGAGGTTACAGAGATAGGGAGGGGTGTAGGGGCTGGAGGAGGTTACAGAGATAGGGAGGGGTGTAGGGGCTGGAGGGTGTTACAGAGATAGGGAGGGGTGTAGGGGCTGGAGGAGGTTACAGAGATAGGGAGGGGTGTAGGGGCCGGAGGAGGTTACAGAGATAGGGAGGGGTGTGGGGGCTGGAGGAGGTTACAGAGGTAGGGAGGGGTGTAGGGGCCGGAGGAGGTTACAGAGATAGGGAGGGGTGTGGGGGCTGGAGGAGGTTACAGAGATAGGGGTGGGACAAGGCGGGATTTGAAATGGAGACGATTACACGGTTCAGATTGGGGCTCTGCAGGAGGAAATTCCATTGTAACTTTCAAAAGGGAATTGGATAAATAATTGTAAACGATTTCAAACCACTGGGAAAGAATCTGCACTGATCTGATGGGCTGAATGGCCTCCTTCTGTTCAGCACTATTCTATGATTCTATTCTATGATCATTCTCTCACTCTTTCTCACTATCTATCTATCTCTCTCTTTCTCTTGTCACACTCTCTCTCTCTCTTTCCGATCTTTCTCTTACTGTCACTGCTGGACCAGGAGGTAATGTAGGTCAGTGAGCTCAGGAGTGTAGGGGGATGGGACTTGGCGTGAGATAGGGCACCGGGCCAGAGGGGGTGTAGTGGGTTATTTTCTATCATGGGATGTGGGCATCACTGGCTGGGCGCAGCTTTTGTTTCCCATCCCTAATTGCCCCCTTGAGAAGTCGGTGGGTGAGCTGCCTTCTTGAGCCGCTGCAGTCCCTGTGGTGTAGGTACACCCACCGTGCTGTTAGGGAGGGAGTTCCAGGGTTTTGACCCAGCGACAGTGAAGGAACGGCCGATATATTTCCAAGTCAGGATGGTGAGTGACTTGGAGAGGAACTTCCAGGAGATGGTGTTCCCCATGCCAAAAACACAAACAGAATTACCTGGAAAAACTCAGCAGGTCTGGCAGCATCGGCGGAGAAGAAAAGAGTTGACGTTTCGAGTCCTCATGACCCTTCTGTGTCTGCTGCCCTTGTCCTTCTAGATGGTAGAGGTCGTGGGTTTGGAAGGTGCTGTCGAAGGAGCCTTGGTGAGTTGCTGCAGTGCATCTTGTAGATGGTACACACGCTGCTGCTACTGTGTGTCGGTGGTGGAGGGAGTGAATGTTTGTGGATGGGGTGCTGATCAAGGGGGGCTGCTTTGTCCTGAATGGTGTCGAGCTTCTTGAGTGTTGTGGGAGCTGCACTCATCCAGGCAAGTGGGGAGTATTCCATCACACTCCTGACTTGTGCCTTGTAGATGGTGGACAGGCTTTGGGGAATCAGGAGGTGAGTTACTCTGTGCAGGATTCCCAGCCTCTGACCTGCTCTTGTAGCCACAGTATTTATATGGCTGGTCCAGTTCAGTCTCTGGTCAATGGTAACCCCCAGGATGTTGATAGTGGGGGATCTTTGGTGGTGGGGCGCGTAGGGGGGTGCGGTTTGTGCCATTGAATCCGGTGGGGAATTACTCACCGAGCTGAGTGCCGGACGGTGGTGCTGAGCCGTGGAGCCGGGCGAAGCTGGGCCTCAGGATGAAGTCCCCGGCCCCCGGGTTCGGGGCGAGGGGACGGTGCTTCATGTCACTCAGCTGTAGCCCCTGCTGACCCGGGGAGGAGCCCGCTTCCGCGGGGCAGCAGCCCTGACCCCCGAGCCCTGGCTTGCCGGCGCCGGGGCTGTGCCGGGGGGGGAAGGGGTCCTGGGCGGGCTTGGCCGGTCCCTGGGCGGAAGCAGCGGGGGCGTAGGCCTGAACCACAGCCTCGGCCTTGCCTGGTTGCTGCTGCTGCATCCGATGCTTCTGTACCTCAGCGTGCAGGCTGTCTCTCTGCTTCTTTGACATACGCCCAAACTTGACAGCTTCAAAGCAAAAGATTAAGAGGAGTTAGTCATTTGTACAGGATCTCACGCCAGTCTGGCAGGCCGAGATTGTTTTAAAAATCCATTAGTGGGGTGTGGGCATCGCTGGCTGGGCCAGAATTTATTGCCCGTCCCTAATTGCCCCTTGAGATGCCAAGGCTCAGCCCTTAATTGTCAAATCCCGACTTTACCCCTCCTCCCACCACCACCCTTCACATTTGGAAACGTCCAGGCTTCACTTAAGGCCTTTTTGTGCCAGGTCCAAGCCTTCCAATCGCGCAAGTTTCATCTTGTTTTGAAACACGCCCCACCTCCTTTTTCCAGCTCCCCCCACCCCTTGCTCACTCAACTGATACCTGGGATGTGGGGTGGGTGAGGGGGGGGGGTAGTTGTTTTACAAGGGAAGGTTGGACACGCTTGGCGTAGGGATCTAGGTGTCCTGGTACATGAATCACATGCAGTTAGTACGCAGGCACAGCCAGTAATCAAACGTTGAGTGGGATGTTGTTGTTTATTGCGAGGGGGTTGGGGGGGTGTGGATGGGATATAAAAGTGGGGGATCTTATGTTGCAGCTGTACAGGGCCTTGGTAAGACCACATCTGGAGCACCGCCTACAGTTTCGGTCTCCTTATTTGAAGAAAGGTTGAAAATTTGCATTAGGAGCAGCTGGGAGTGGGTTCACTTGACTAGTTCCGGGGAGGAAGAGTTTGTCTTGTGAGGATGGGTTGAGCCTGTACCCATTGGAGGTTAGAAGAACGAGCGGTGATCTTACTGAAACATATAAGATCCTGAGAGGATTTGAGAGGGTGGACACCGGGAGGGTGTATCCACTTGTGGGAGAGACTAGAACCAGGGGACAGAGTTTAAGAATAAGAGGTCTACCATTCAAGATGGAGGCAAGGAGAAATTTTCTCTCAGAGGCTCATTAGTTTGTGGAGTTCTCTTCCCCGGAGAGCAGTGGAGGCTGCAGGTTATTGAATATATTCAAGGCTGAGTTAGACAGACTTTGGATCGACAAGGGAGCCAAGGGTTATGGGGCGCAGTGGAGTTGAGACATAACCAGGTCAACTATGATCTTATTGAATGACAGAACAGGCTCGAAGGGCTGAATGGCCTCCTCCTGCTCCTAAGTCCTATGTTCCTAGCCTGGGCCTGTACCTGTTGGGGTTTAGGAGACTGAGGGGTGATCTTATTGAATCATATGAGATCCTGAAGGGGTCTTGACAGGGTGGATATGGAGAGGATGTGGGAGAATCTAGAACGAGGGGCCACAGTTTAAAGATAAAGGGTCTCTCATTTCAGACGGGGATGAGGGGGAAGTTCTTCTCTCAGAGGGAGGTCAGTCTGTGGAATTCTCCACCCCCCCACCCCCCCCCCCGCAAACACCCCCCCCACCCCCCCCCAACCCCCCAGAGAGCGGTGGAGGCCGGGTCAGTAAATATATTCAAGGCCGAGGTAGATAGAGTAACAAAGGGGTCAAAGGTTATCGAGGGGGTGGGCAGGAATGTGGAGCTGAGGCCAGAATCGGATCTGCCGCGATCTTTTTGAATGGAGAAGCAAGCTCGAGGGGCCGAGTGGCCTCACTCCTGATTTGCATGTTCTTCTCTAAAGGTGTCAAATGCCTTCACTTGGCAACGCTGACCGATTTACGGCATTTCTGTGCCAGGAGCCACCTTGGTTAGGGGGATGCCAACTGGTGGGCCGCACTCCTGCTGGTCTCTCCTACCTCCAGCCTAGAGAGTCGGCAGCCCCTAAATGTCCCCATGTCCTGTGAAGCCCAGCCGAATGCCCCCTCTCCAAGGGAAGCTGAGGCCTGCTCGTTGCTGAGGAGGCACTTTTCCGGACTCTTAGGGTCCCTGCTCTGGACGGTCTTGCCGAACGGAGACCCGGACCGCAGGCCTGAAATTCTACCTCGACGAGCCGCGGGATACCCCTGCCCGTTGGGTGTAAGACCCTCACTCCCCCGCCCCCCCCGTCACTGTAGCCCTGCCCACCCCTCGCAATGCAATACCTATTTGGCACACGTGTCACTCACCATCCCGGGACATGCCCAGCTCGAGGCACTTGTGCAGCCGGCAGTGCTGGCACCGATTGCGGCTGGCACGGTCAATCGGGCAGTTCTGCTGCCGGGAGCAGGTGTAGGTGATGCTGTTCTGCTGGCTCCTCCTGAAGAAACCCTGAGAGAGAGAGAAAGATCAGAAAGAGAGAGAGAGAGAGAGAGAGAGATCCGAGAGAGAGAGAGAGATCCGAGAGAGAGAGACAAAGATCAGAGAGAGAGAGAGAAAGATCCGAGAGAGAGAGACAAAGATCAGAGAGAGAGAGAGAAAGATCAGAGAGAGAGAGAAAGATCAGAGAGAGAGAGATAAGAGAGTGAGAGAGAGAAAGATCAGAGAGAGAGAGAAAGATCGGAGAGAGAGAGAGAAAGATCAGAGAGAGAGAGAAAGATCGGAGAGAGAGAGAGAAAGATCAGAGAGAGAGAGATAAGAGAGAGAGAGAGAGAAAGATCAGAGAGAGAGAGAGATCAGAGAGAGAGAGATAAGAGAGAGAGAGAGAGAAAGATCAGAGAGAGAGAGAAAGATCGGAGAGAGAGAGAGAAAGATCAGAGAGAGAGAGATAAGAGAGAGAGAGAGAGAAAGATCAGAGAGAGAGAGAAAGATCAGAGAGAGAGAGAAAGATCGGAGAGAGAGAGAGAAAGATCAGAGAGAGAGAGAGAGATCAGAGAGAGAGAGAGAAAGATCAGAGAGAGAGAGATAAGAGAGTGAGAGAGAGAAAGATCAGAAAGAGAGAGAGATCGGAGAGAGAGAGAGAGAGAAAGATCAGAGAGAGAGAGAGATCAGAAAGAGAGAGAGAGAGAAAGATCAGAGAGAGAGAAAGATCAGAGAGAGAGAAAGATCAGAGAGAGAGAAAGATCAGAGAGAGAGAGATAAGAGAGTGAGAGAGAGAAAGATCAGAAAGAGAGAGAAAGATCAGAGAGAGAAAAATCAGAGAGAGAGCGAGAGAAAGATCAGAAAATGAGAGAGAGAGAAAGATCAGAGAGAGAGAGACAAGAGAATGAGAGAAAGAGATAGATAGAAAGAAAGAGAGAGAAGGATCAGAAAGAGAGGGATATGAGAGAATAAGAGAGAGAGATAGACAGAGAGAGAGTGAGAGAAAGATAAGAGAGCAAGAGAAAGTGCAGAGAGAAAGAGAGAGAGAAAGAGCAAGTGAGAGAAAGATCAGAAAGAGAGAGGGAGGGAGCAAAATAAAATCACATAACTTGGGCAGAAACTGGAGAAACTTCCCTCCGTTCACCCACCTGGAAGGTTTCATTGCGTGTCCACCCGCCTCCAACTGCCCCTCCCACCCGACAAACAATGAATAATGGTGGCTAAAATACCCATAATCCTCTGTGCTCCAGAAACTGCTCTATCCCTCACATAGTTATCCCTGGTAGGTGCCACCCTCTCGATGGTGGCGCCCTGGTCATGTCACTGGACCAGTAATCCAGAGAGGCCCAGGCAAATGCTCCGGGGTCACGGGTTCGAATCCCGCCATGAGTCGAAATTCAATGAATAAAATCTGGAATTATAAAGCTAGTCTCAGTGACCATGACTAACCATCGTCGATTGTCTTAACCGGTCTGGCCCTACACGTGACTCCAGGCCCACAGCCATGTGGTTGACTCTTAACTGCCCCTCTGAAATGGCCGAGCGAGGCCACACAGTTCAAGGGGGCAATTAGGGATGGGTAACAAATGCTGGCCTTGCCAGCGACTCCCACATCCCATGAAAGGATAAAAAAAAGGTATTGCATCCTTTTGCAATGCTGTGTGACAACCTGACAACCACCCCCCACCCCGCTAGCTTCCTCCCCCCTCTATATCGAGAGAGATTAAGCGCTCCAATTATCACCCCCTGCCACCCCCCACCCCTCACTGTATATTGAGGGTTTTACTCCTGAAAATGTGGGGTTCTCAGGATCTGTTACCTTGCAGCCTTCACAGGTTATGACTCCATAATGGATCCCAGAGGATTTGTCTCCGCAGATTTTACATGGAATGATTTCGATTTGTGCTGCAGGGGAGAGGGAGAGGGGATGGGAGAGGGGGAGAGAGAGAGAGAGAGAGAGGAAAACAATGTGACTGGAGATCGGTCACTGTGTGTGTGTGTGCGTGTGCGTAGATCACGCTGCCCCCATGCTGTGTTCCCGCCCATCCCGGCGTCAGGTCTCCTCCAGCCGTGCGGAGCAAGAAGAGGCCTTTCAGATCCTCTAGGCTGCTCTGCCAGGCCAATCGAATCAGGTTCAAAAGGCACCTTAATTCACTTGACCTGCTGTAGCCCATTTCTGCCACAGGGAGGCAGTGTGCCCCTCCCCCACCACCCACCAACCTGCTCTTAGCTATGGTTAGCATGAAGCCCCCTTAGGTTCAAACTATCGCTCCTGGCACATCGACCCTGGATTTCTCTCGACCTGCCAGAGCACAGCGGTGCCATCGCTTCCTCAGCATCGAGCGTTCACTGCTGCCCGAATCGCCCTCACTCTGGGCTCCGGTCTGTCCCGTTCCCCCTCTCTCCCTCTCCCCTCTGAGACACAGGCCCCTCGGGGTAACACGTGGCAACCCAGGTCGCCACGGTAACCGT
>JANJGN010000036.1:10570555-10671243 GCA_026770705.1 Isurus oxyrinchus
GCCTTCCCCCCTCCCCGCCGCGCTCCCACCCGCTTCAGAGGCTTGGACGAGGGACGGCAGGTGCCTCAAAGCGCTGGCTCCACACGGTCCTCGAAATCCGGGGGCAAGACTGGCGATCGGAACAGCAGCGCCCTCTCCCAGGTCAGCAGGCCCCCCCCCCCCATGCCTTGGCGCCAAGCGCTGGCGAGCATCTCCGCCGGGCGGGTGGGACCTGTCACTGGTATCCCCCTGACACCAGACTCTCGGGACAGCTGCTCTGCTCGGAGCCTCTGTCGGAGCAGAAATGATTTAGGGGTCTCCTCAGCGCGACCCTACAGAGGTCAAAGATCCCCGCGTGAGTCACAGGAGACCCCGGCTGGTGGGACTGACCAAAGTAGAGAATGGTTTAAGCAAGCTTAAAGACATGGTGAACGTAGGAATTGTGCACAACAGAATGAACATTAATATTCTAATACAGAAAACAGAAACAGAAACCTGGAAAAACTCAGCAGCTCTGGCAGCATCTGCGGAGAGGGACACAGTTAACGTTTCGAGTCTGTGTGACTCTTCAACAGAACTACTTTTAAAATAGGAAGGGGTGAAATATAAGCTGGTTTAAGAGGGGGCGGGACAGGTAGAGCTGGATAGAAGGCCAGTGATAGGTGGAGATAACCAAAAGATGTCACAGACAAAAGGACAAAGAGGTGTTGAAGGTGGTGATATTATCTAAGGAATGTGCTAATTAAGGGTAGAAAGCAGGACGAGCAAGGTACAGATAGTCCTAGTGGGGGTGGGGTGAAGGGAAGAGATCGAAATAGGCTAAAAGGTAGAGATAAAACAATGGATGGAAATACATTTAAAAATAACAGAAATAGGTGGGAAAAGAAAAATCTATATCAATTATTGGAAAAAACGAAAAGGAGGGAGAAAATCGGAAAGGGGGTGGGGAGGGAGGAGAGAGTTCATGATCTGAAATTGTTGAACTCAATATTCAGTCCGGAAGGCTGTAAGGTGCCTAGTCGGAAGATGAGGTGCTGTTCCTCCAGTTTGCGTTGGGCTTCACTGGAACAATGCAGCAGGCCAAGGACGGACATGTGGGCAAGAGAGCAGGGTGGTGTGTTGAAATGGCAAGCAACAGGGAGATCTGGGCAATGCTTGCGGACAGACTGAAGGTGTTCTGCAAAGTGGTCACCCAGTCTGCGTTTGGTCTCTCCAATGTAGAGGAGACCACATTGGGAGCAGTGAATACAGTAGACTAAGTTGGGGGAAATGCAAGTGAAATGCTGCTTCACTTGAAAGGAGTGTTTGGGCCCTTGGACGGTGAGGAGAGAGGAAGTGAAGGGGCAGGTGTTGCACCTTCTGCGGTTGCATGGGAAGGTGCCGTGGGAGGGGGTTGAGGTGTAGGGGGTGATGGAGGAGTGGACCAGGGTCTCACAATTAATATTCTAATCTTTGGGGAGGGGCCTGTACACGTTCTAAAATATCTCATTTGCTTCTTTAGAGGACGCGAGCCCTAATGGAACTGAATCAGTCACTAAGCAAGGTCCAGGGTGGCGCCTGCGACTCTCTGAGTGCGGCTCCCGCTGTACCTGACCCCGGGCCTACGTCAGCCTGTAACGGAGCTCCTACCCAGGCTCCTGCAGACAGCCTGTCTGCCCGTCTTGTCTGCCAGCCTCAGACTTGCCTGCTGTGCAGAGACACAGATCAAAGAGCCGGGAGGGAGTTTCACAATGTGTCAGTGGGCTCCACAAACCTCCTGAAGCGGCAGAATCAAATTACTCACTCAAACTGATGATCTTACTGCCAGTAAGGCTCAGCTAACCCACCACCAACTCCCCCCCCCCCCCCCCCCCCCCCCACCCCCCACCCACCCTTCTCCCCCCCTGCCAGTAAACATCCCTGCCCTAAAAGTTCAACACCGTCGGCGGATGCTTAGATCACCTTGTAGACCTTTCAACTTCTGGCTGGGAGGACAGCGGGGGGTTGGGGGCTGGAAGGGTTGGCGGGGGTGGGGAGGGTGGTGGTTGAAGTTAAAACCATGAGCAACTGTGTCAGCCCAAGTGATATAAGACTTGCAGCTTTTATTAGCGTGTCCTCAGGTGTCACAAAGTTCCTTCCGCCCGATCGAATACTTCTTTTTGAAGTATCGTAAGCATAAGTGCAACTACGTGACAGACACAGTGTAACGTGGGATAAGTGTGAAGCTATCCACCGTGATAGGGAAAACAGAATGGCAGAGCATTACTTCAAGGGTGAGAGATCAGGAAATGTCAATGTACATACAAGGACCTGGGGGGTCCTCGTACAACCAGTCACTGGAAGCAAGCATGCAGGTGCAGCAAGCGGTTAAGAAGGCAAAATGGTTTTGTTGGCCTTCATTGCGAGAGGACTTGAGTACAGGAGCTACGATGTCTTACTGCAGCTGTACAGGGCCTTGGTGAGACCACACCTGGAGTATTGTATGCAGTTTTGGTCTCCTTACCTAAGAAAGGATATACTTGCTCTAGAGGGAGAGCAGCGAAGGTTCACCAGACTGATTCCTGGGGATGGCAGGATTGTTGTTTGAGGAGAGATTAGGCCGACTAGGCCCTGTATTCACTGGAGTTTAAGAAGAATGAGAGGGGATCCCACTGAAATGTATAAAATCCTAACGGGGGGTGGGCTGGCTGGATGCAGGGACAATATTTCCCCTGGCTGGAGGGTCTAGAACGAGGGGTCACAGTCTCAGGATAGGGGGTAGGCCATTTAGGACTGAGATGAGGAGAAACCTCAGCACTCGGAGGGTGGAATTCTCTACCACAGAGGCCTGTGGAGGCCAAGTCACTGGACATAGATAAGAAGGAAGTACATTTCCGGACACTGAAGGCACAAAGGTGATGAGGAGAGAGCAGGAGTACGGCTTTGAGATAGAGGATCAGCCACGATCACATGGAATGGTGGAACAGGCTCCAAGGGCCGAATGGCCTTTTCCTGCTTCTACTTTTCTACGTTCTCTGTAGGAAACGCCCATCTGCGCTCAGCAAAAGCCCAAAATGCCATAACAGCCGGATGTTTGTTTCTGTTTTACCGGTCGGTGGAGGGATGGATACCTGGTGCCCAGGGGAAGAGATCCACGCCGTGGGATCTTAACACGTTCAGGCTCCTCCCCTCCTGGGACACCCGAGCCTGGAGTCTCAGGCCGGAACTCCTCAGGGCCTGTGCAGAGGGAGTGCCGCCCTGTCAGAGGTGCCGTCTTTCAGGTGAGATGGTAAACCACAGGTTCTCTCCCAAACTCCCCCTCACCAAAACACCCCCCCCCACCAACACCGCCACCAGCCCCACTCTCCCCACCGCCCCCCACCCACCCCACTGGAGAAGGGGTGCTCTCTGCCGGTTAAAAAATAATCACAGCGGCACTGTTCACCATGACCGTTCGCATGCCCGATGGTGGTACTGGGGTAATGGGGTGGCAGGCAGTGAGTCACTATAGCTAAGAACACAGTAACTGCAGCCTTGACCCATTAAGACCCTAACCCTGATATCCCAGGTAGTGAATTACCTCCAGTGAGGGTACTGCTCCCTCCATCACGCTTCACATTGCAGAGAGTGATCAGTGTGGGGGTGGGGGGAGAGAGAGAGCGAAAGAGAGAGCAAGACAGAGAGAGAGAGAATGAGTGAGAAAAGAGACAGGAGAGTTAATCAGGTGACTAGGAAGAGGAGGGAAAATGTAGGGGCTTTTGCAGACGAAGAGTCCTGGCAGAGTTTTGCATATATTTAAATGAGGAAGATGCGTTTGATCAACAAGGTTATAGCTGGCTTTGCTCTGTGCAGGCAATGACTCTCACTGGGGTACAGGTCACACACACACACTGATTCTCACTGGGGTACAGGTCACACACACACACTGACTCTCACTGGGGTACAGGTCACACACACACTGACTCTCACTGGGGTACAGGTCCCACACACACTGACTCTCACTGGGGTACAGGTCACACACACACTGACTCTCACTGGGGTACAGGTCACACACACACTGACACTCACTGGGGTACGGGTCCCACACACACTGACTCTCACTGGGGTACGTGTCCCACACACACTGACTCTCACTGGGGTACGGGTCCCACACACACTGACTCTCACTGGGGTACAGGTCCCACACACACTGACTCTCACTGGGGTACGGGTCCCACACACAATGACTCTCACTGGGGTACAGGTCAAACACACACTGACTCTCACTGGGGTACGGGTCCCACACACACCGACTCTCACTGGAGTACGGGTCCCACACACACAGACTCTCACTGGGGTACGGGTCCCACATACACTGACTCTAACTGGGGTATAAGTCCCACACACATTGACTCTCACTGGGGTACGGGTCCCACACACACTGACTCTCACTGGGGTACGGGTCCCACACACACTGACTCTCACTGGGGTACAGGTCCCACACACACTGACTCACACTGGGGTACGGGTCCCACACACACTGACTCTCACTGGGGTACGGGTCCCACACCCACTGACTCTCACTGGGGTACGGGTCCCACACCCACTGACTATCACTGGGGTACGGGACCAACACACACTGACTCTCACTGGGGTACAGGTCCCATACACACTGACACTCACTGGGGTACGGGGCCCACACACACTGACTGTCACTGGGGTAAAGTCCCACACACACTGGCTCTCACAGGGGTCTGGGTCCCACACACACACTGACTCTCACTGGGGTACAGGTCCCACACACACTGACTCTCACTGGGGTACGGGTCCACACACGCTGACTCTCACTGGGGTACGAGTCCCACACACACTATCTCTCACAGGGGTCTGGGTCCCACACACACACTGACTCTCACTGGGGTACAGGTCCCACACACACTGACTCTCACGGGGTACGGGTCCCACACACACTGACTCTCAAAGGGGTACGGGTCCCACACACAAACTGAATCTAAATGGGTTACGGGTCCCACACACACTGACTGTCATTGGGGTACGGGTCCCACACCTACTGAATCTCACTGGGGTACGGGTCCCACACACACTGACACTTACTGGGGTACGGGACCCACACACACTGAATCTCACTGGGGTCCGGGTCCCACACACACTGACTCTCACTGGGGTACGGGTCCCACACACACTGACTCTCACTAGGGTATGGGACCCACACCCACTGACTCTCATTGGGGCATGGGTCCCACACACACTGACACTTACTGGGATACGGATCCCACAAACACACTGACTCTCACTGGGGTACGGGTCCTACACACACTGATTCTCACTGGGGTACGGGTCCACACACACTGACTCTCACTGGGGTACGAGTCCCACACACACTATCTCTCACAGGGTTCTGGGTCCCACACACACACTGACTCTCACTGGGGTACAGGTCCCACACACACAGACTGTCACTGGGGTACGGGTCCCACACACACTGATTCTCACTGGGGTCTGGGTCACACACACACTGACTCTCACTGGGGTACTGGTTCCACACACACTGTCACTGGGATACTGGTCCCACACACACTGACTGTAACTGGGGTATGGGTCCCACACATACTGACTCTCACTGGGGAACGGGTCCCACACACATTGACTCTCACTGGGGTACGGGTCCCACATATACTGACTCTCACTGGGGTACGTTTCCCAAACACACACTGACTATCACTGGGGAACGGGTCCCACACACATTGACTCTCACTGGGGTACGGGTCCCACACACACTGACTCTCACTGGGGTACGGGTCCCACACACACCGACTCTCACTGGAGTACGAGTCCCACACACACTATCTCTCACAGGGGTCTGGGTCCCACACACACACTGACTCTCACTGGGGTACAGGTCCCACACACACTGACTCTCACGGGGTACGGGTCCCACACACACTGACTCTCAAAGGGGTACGGGTCCCACACACAAACTGAATCTAAATGGGTTACGGGTCCCACACACACTGACTGTCATTGGGGTACGGGTCCCACACCTACTGAATCTCACTGGGGTACGGGTCCCACACACACTGACACTTACTGGGGTACGGGTCCCACACACACTGAATCTCACTGGGGTCCGGGTCCCACACACACTGACTCTCACTGGGGTACGGGTCCCACACACACTGACTCTCACTAGGGTATGGGACCCACACCCACTGACTCTCATTGGGGCATGGGTCCCACACACACTGACACTTACTGGGATACGGATCCCACAAACACACTGACTCTCACTGGGGTACGGGTCCTACACACACTGATTCTCACTGGGGTACGGGTCCACACACACTGACTCTCACTGGGGTACGAGTCCCACACACACTATCTCTCACAGGGTTCTGGGTCCCACACACACACTGACTCTCACTGGGGTACAGGTCCCACACACACAGACTGTCACTGGGGTACGGGTCCCACACACACTGATTCTCACTGGGGTCTGGGTCACACACACACTGACTCTCACTGGGGTACTGGTTCCACACACACTGTCACTGGGATACTGGTCCCACACACACTGACTGTAACTGGGGTATGGGTCCCACACATACTGACTCTCACTGGGGAACGGGTCCCACACACATTGACTCTCACTGGGGTACGGGTCCCACATATACTGACTCTCACTGGGGTACGTTTCCCAAACACACACTGACTATCACTGGGGAACGGGTCCCACACACATTGACTCTCACTGGGGTACGGGTCCCACACACACTGACTCTCACTGGGGTACGGGTCCCACACACACTGACTATCACTGGGGAACGGGTCCCACACACACTGACTCTCACTGGGGTATGGGTCCCACACACATTGACACTCACTGGGGTACAGGTCCCACACACAGTGACTCTCACTGGGGTATGGGTCCCACACACATTGAATCTCAGTGGGGTACAGGTCCCACACACACTGACTCTGACTGGGGTACGGGCCCCACACGCACTGACTCTCACTGGGGTACGAGTCTCAAACACACTGATTCTCACTGGGGTACGGGTCCCACACACACTGACACTCACTGGGGTACAGGACCCACACACACTGACTCTCACTGAGGTACGGGTCCCACACACACACTGACTCTCACCGGGGTACAGGACCCAAACACACTGACTCTCACTAGGGTACGGGTCCCACACACACTGACTCTCACTGGGGTACCGGTCCCACACGCACTGACTCTCACTGGAGTACGAGTCCCAAACACACTGATTCTCATTGGGGTACAGGTCCCACACACACTGACTCTCACTGGGGTATGGGTCCCACACACACTGACTCTGACTGGGGTACAGGACCCACACACACTGACTCTCACTGGGGCACGGGTCCCACACACACTGACTCTCACTGGGGTACGGGTCCCACACACACTGACTCTCACTGCGGTATGGGTCCCACACACACTGACTCTCACTGGGGTACAGTTGCACACACACTGACTCTCACTGGGGTACGGGTCCCACACACACTGACTCTCACTGGGGTACGGGTCCCACACACACTGACTCTCACTGGGGTACGGGTCCCACACACACTGACTCTCACTGGGGTACGGGTCTCACACACACAGACTCTCACTGAGTTACGGGTCCACACACACTGACTCTCACTGGGGTATGGGTTACACACACACTGAATGTCACTTTGGTATGGGTTCCACACACACTGACTCTCACGAAGGTACGGGTCCCACACACAATGACTCTCACTGGAGTAAAGGTCCCACACACATATTGACTCTCACTGGGGTACAGGTCCCAAACACACTGACTCGCACTGGAGTACTGGTCCCACACACACTGACTCTCACTGGGGTACGGGTCCCAAACACACTGACTCTCACTGGGGTACGGGTCTCACACACACTGACTCTCACTGGGGAACGGGTCCCACACACAGTGACTCTCACTGGGGTACGGGTCACACACACACTGACTCTCACTGGGGTCGGTGTCCCACTCACACACTGACTCTCACTGGGGTACAGGTCCCACACACACTGACTCTCACTGGGTACGGGTCCCACACACACTGACTCTCACTGGGGTACGAGTCCAACACACTGACTCTCACAGGGGTATGGGTCCCACACACACTGACTCTCACTGGGGTACTGGTACCACACGCACTGACTCCCACTGGGGTATGGGTCCCACACACACACTGACTCTCACTGGAGTACGGGTCCCACACACACTGCCTCTCACTGGGTTACGAGTCCCAAACACACTGATTCTCACTGGGGTACAGGTCCCACACACACTGACTCTCACTGGGGTACAGGTCCAACACACACTGACTCTCACTGGGGTACGGGTCCCACACACACTGACTCTCAATGGGGTACAGGTCCCAAACACACTGATTTTCAATGGGGTACGGGTCATACACACACAGACTCTCACTGGGGTACGGGTCCCACACACACTGAATCTCACTGGGGTATGGGTCCCAAACACACCGACTCTCACTGGGGTACGGGTCCCACACACACCGACTCTCACTGGGGTACGGGTCCCACACACACAGACTCTCACTGGGGTACGGGTCCCACATACACTGACTCTAACTGGGGTATAAGTCCCACACACATTGACTCTCACTGGGGTACGGGTCCCACACGCACTGACTCTCACTGGGGTACGAGTCTCAAACACACTGATTCTCACTGGGGTACGGGTCCCACACACACTGACACTCACTGGGGTACAGGACCCACACACACTGACTCTCACTGAGGTACGGGTCCCACACACACACTGACTCTCACTGGGGTACAGGACCCACACACACTGACTCTCACTAGGGTACGGGTCCCACACACACTGACTCTCACTGGGGTACCGGTCCCACACGCACTGACTCTCACTGGAGTATGAGTCCCAAACACACTGATTCTCATTGGGGTACAGGTCCCACACACACTGACTCTCACTGGGGTATGGGTCCCACACACACTGACTCTGACTGGGGTACAGGACCCACACACACTGACTCTCACTGGGGCACGGGTCCCACACACACTGACTCTCACTGGGGTACGGGTCCCACACACACTGACTCTCACTGCGGTATGGGTCCCACACACACTGACTCTCACTGGGGTACGGGTCCCACACACACTGACTATCACTGGAGTACGGGTCCCACACACACTGACTCTCACTGGGGCATGAGCCTCACACACACTGACACTCACTGGGGTACGGGTCCCACACACACTGACACTCACTGGTGTCCGGATCCCACACACACAAAGACTCTCACTGGGTTACATATCCCACACACACTGACTCTCACTGGGGTACGTGTCCCACACACACTGATTCTCACTGGGGTACAGGTCCCACACGCATTGACTCTCACTGGGGTACGGATCCCACACACACTGACTCTCACTGGGGTACGGGTCCCACACACACTGACTCTCACTGGGGTACGGGTCCCACACACACACTGACTCTCACTGGGGTACGGGTCTCACACACACAGACTCTCACTGAGTTACTGGTCCCACACACACTGACTCTCACTGGGGTATGGGAAACAAACACACTGAATGTCACTTTGGTATGAGTTCCACACACACTGACTCTCACGAAGGTACGGGTCCCACACACAATGACTCTCACTGGAGTACAGGTCCCACACACATATTGACTCTCACTGGGGTACAGGTCCCAAACACACTGACTCGCACTGGAGTACTGGTCCCACACATACTGACTCTCACTGGGGTACGGGTCCCAAAAACACTGACTCTCACTGGGGTACGGGTCTCACACACACTGACTCTCAATGGGGAACGGGTCCCACACACACTGACTCTCACTGGGGTACGGGTCACACACACACTGACTCTCACTGGGGTCGGTGTCCCACTCACACACTGACTCTCACTGGGGTACAGGTCCCACACACACTGACTCTCACTGGGTACGGGTCCCACACACACTGACTCTCACTGGGGTACGAGTCCAACACACTGACTCTCACAGGGGTATGGGTCCCACACACACTGACTCTCACTGGGGTACTGGTACCACACGCATTGACTCCCACTGGGGTATGGGTCCCACACACACACTGACTCTCACTAGAGTACGGGTCCCACACACACTGCCTCTCACTGGGGTACGAGTCCCAAACACACTGATTCTCACTGGGGTACAGGTCCCACACACACTGACTCTCACTGGGGTACGGGTCCCACACACACTGACTCTCACTGGGGTACAGGACCCACACACACTGACTCTCACTGGGGTACGGGTCCCACACACACTGACTCTCACTGGGGTATGGGTCCCACACACACTGACTCTCACTGGGGTACAGGTCCCACACACACTGACTCTCACTGGGGTACGGTTCCTACACACACTGACTCTCACTGGAGTACGGGTCTCACACACACTGACTCTCACTGGGGTATGAGCCTCACACACACTGACACTCACTGGGGTACGGGTCCCACACACAGAAAGACTCTCACTGGGTTACATATCCCACACACACTGACTCTCACTGGGGTCGTGTCCCACACACACTGACTCTCACTGGGGTATGAGTCCCAGACACACTGACTCTCACAGGGTTACAGGTCCCACATACACTGACTCTCACTGGGGTACGGATCCCATACACACTGACTCTCACTGGGGTACGGGTCCCACACACACAGACACTCACTGGGGTACGGGTCCCACACACACTGACACTTACTGAAGTACGGGTCCCACACACACTGACTCTCACTGGGGTACGGATCCCACACACACTGACTTTCACTGGAGTACGGGTCCCACACACACTGACTCTCATTGGGGTATGAACCTCACACACACTGATACTCACTGGGGTACGGGTCCCACACACACTGACTCTCACTGGGGTCCGGGTCCCACACACACAAAGACTCTCACTGGGATACATATCCCACACACACTGACTCTCACTGGGGTACGTGTCCCACACACATTGACTCTCACTGGGGTACGTGTCCCACACACACTGATTCTCACTGGGGTACAGGTCCCACACACATTGACTCTCACAGGGGTACGGAGCCCACACACACTGACTCTCATTGGGGTAGGGGTCCCACACACACAGACACTCACTGGGGTACGGGTCCACACCCACTGACACTTACTGAAGTACGGGTCCCACACACACTGACTCTCAGTGGGGTACGGGTCCCACACACACTGACTCTCACTCGGGTACGGGTCTCACACACACAGACTCTCACTGAGTTACGGGTCCCACACACACTGACTGTCACTGGGGTATGGGTCACACACACACTGAATGTCACTTTGGTATGGGTCCCACACACACTGACTCTCACTAAGGTACGGGTCCCACACACAATGACTCTCACTGGAGTACAGGTCCCACACACATTGACTGTCACTGGGGTACGGGTTCCACACGCACTGACTCTCACTGGGGTACGGGTCTCACACACACTGACTCTCACTGGGGAACGGGTCCCACACACACTGACTCTCACTGGGGTACGGATCCCATACACACTGACTCTCACTGGGGTACGGGTCCCACACACACAGACACTCACTGGGGTACGGGTCCCACACAAACTGACACTTACTGAAGTACGGGTCCCACACACACTGACTCTCACTGGGGTACGGATCCCACACACACTGACTTTCACTGGAGTACGGGTCCCACACACACTGACTCTCATTGGGGTATGAACCTCACACACACTGATACTCACTGGGGTACGGGTCGCACACACACTGACTCTCACTGGGGTCCGGGTCCCACACACACAAAGACTCTCACTGGGATACATATCCCACACACACTGACTCTCACTGGGGTACGTGTCCCACACACATTGACTCTCACTGGGGTACGTGTCCCACACACACTGATTCTCACTGGGGTACAGGTCCCACACACATTGACTCTCACTGGGGTACGGATCCCACACACACTGACTCTCATTGGGGTACGGGTCCCACACACACAGACACTCACTGGGGTACGGGTCCACACCCACTGACACTTACTGAAGTACGGGTCCCACACACACTGACTCTCACTGGGGTATGGGTCACACACACACTGAATGTCACTTTGGTATGGGTCCCACACACACTGACTCTCACTAAGGTACGGGTCCCACACACAATGACTCTCACTGGAGTACAGGTCCCACACACATTGACTGTCACTGGGGTACGGGTTCCACACGCACTGACTCTCACTGGGGTACGGGTCTCACACACACTGATTCTCACTGGGGAACGGGTCCCACACACACTGACTCTCACTGGGGTACGGGTCCCACACACACTGACTCTCACTGGGGTCGGTGTCCCACTCACACACTGACTCTCACTGGGGTACGAGTCCAACACACTGACTCTCACAGGGGTATGGGTCCCACACACACTGACTCTCACTGGGGTACTGGTACCACACGCACTGACTCCCACTGGGGTATGGGTCCCACACACACACTGACTCTCACTGGAGTACGGGTCCCACACACACTGCCTCTCACTGGGGTACGAGTCCCAAACACACTGATTCTCACTGGGGTACAGGTCCCACACACACTGACTCTCACTGGGGTACGGGTCCCACACACACTGACTCTCACTGGGGTACAGGACCCACACACACTGACTCTCACTGGGGTACGGGTCCCACACACACTGACTCTCACTGGGGTACGGGTCCCAAACACACTGACTCTCACTGGGGTATGGGTCCCACACACACATACTCTCACTGGGGTACAGGTCCAACACACACTGACTCTCACTGGGGTACGGTTCCCACACACACTGACTCTCACTGGAGTACGGGTCCCTCACACACTGACTCTCACTGGGGTATGAGCCTCACACACACTGACACTCACTGGGGTACGGGTCCCACACACACTGACTCTCACTGGGGTACGGGTCCCACACACAGAAAGACTCTCACTGGGTTACATATCCCACACACACTGACTCTCACTGGGGTACGTGTCCCACACACACTGACTCTCACTGGGGTACGAGTCCCACACACACTGACTCTCACAGGGTTACAGGTCCCACACATATTGACTCTCACTGGGGTACGGATCCCACACACACTGACTCAGACTGGGGTACGGGTCCCACACACACAGACACACACTGGGGTACGGGTCCACACCCACTGACACTTACTGAAGTACGGGTCCCACACACACTGACTCTCACTGGGGTACGGGTCCCACACACACTGACTCACACTGGGGTACGGTCCCACACACACTGACTATCACTGGGGAACGGGTCCCACACACACTGACTCTCACTGGGGTACGGGTCCCACACACATTGACTCTCACTGGGGTACGGAACCCACACACATTGACTCTCACTGGGGTACGAGTCCCACACACACTGACTCTCACAGGGTTACAGGTCCCACACATATTGACTCTCACTCGGGTACGGATCCCACACACACTGACTCAGACTGGGGTACGGGTCCCACACACACAGACACACACTGGGGTACGGGTCCACACCCACTGACACTTACTGAAGTACGGGTCCCACACACACTGACTCTCACTGGGGTACGGGTCCCACACACACTGACTCACACTGGGGTACGGTCCCACACACACTGACTATCACTGGGGAACGGGTCCCACACACACTGACTCTCACTGGGGTATGGGTCCCACACACATTGACTCTCACTGGGGTACGGAACCCAAACACACGGACTCTCACTGGGGTACGGGTCCCACACACACAGACACTCACTGGGGTACGGGTCCACACCCACTGACACTTACTGAAGTACGGGTCCCAAACACACTGACTCGCACTGGAGTACTGGTCCCACACACACTGACTCTCACTGGGGTACGGGTCCCACACACACTGACTCTCACTGGGGTCGGTGTCCCACTCACACAGACTCTCACTGAGTTACGGGTCCGACACACACTGACTTTCACTGGGGTACGGGTCCCACACACACTGACTCTCACTGGGGTACGGGTGTCACACACACAGACTCTCACTGAGTTACGGGTCCCACACACACTGACTCTCACTGGGGTATGGGTCACACACACACTGAATGACACTTTGGTATGGGTCCCACACACACTGTCTCTCACTAAGGGACGGGTCCCACACACAATGACTCTCACTGGAGTACAGGTCCCACACACATATTGACTCTACCTGGGGTACGGGTCCCAAACACACTGACTCGCACTGGAGTACTGGTCCCACACACACTGACTCTCACTGGGGTACGTGTCCCACACACACTGACTCTCACTGGGGTACGGGTCTCACGCACACAGACTCTCACTGGGGAACGGGTCCCACACACACTGACTCTCACTGGGGTACGGGTCCCACACACACTGACTCTCACTGGCGTCGGTGTCCCACTCACACACTGACTCTCACTGGGGTACAGGTCCCACACACACTGACTCTCACTGGGTACGGGTCCCACACACACTGACTCTCACTGGGGTATGAGTCCAACACACTGACTCCCACAGGGATATGGGTCCCACACACACTGACTCTCACGGGGGTACTGGTACCACACGCACTGACTCCCACTGGGGTATGGGTCCCACACACACACTGACTCTCACTGGAGTACGGGTCCCACACACACTGCCTCTCACTGGGGTACGAGTCCCAAACACACTGATTCTCACTGGGGTACAGGTCCCACACACACTGACTCTCACTGGGGTACGAGTCCCACACACATTGTCTCTCAATGGGGTAAAGTCCCACACACACTGACTGTCACTGGGGTACGAGTCCCACACACACTGAATCTCACTGGGGTATGGGTCACAAACACACTGACTGTCACTGTGGTATGGGTCCAACAAGCACTGACTCTCACTAAGGTACGGGTCCCAAACACACTGACTCTCACTGGGGTAAGGGTCCCAGACACACACACTGACTCTCACTGGGGTACGGGTCCCACACAAACTGACTCTCACTGGGGTCCGGGTCCCACACACACAAAGACTCTCACTGGGTTACATATCCCACACACACTGACTCTCACTGGGGTACGTGTCCCACACACACTGATTCTCACTGGGGTACGAGTCCCACACACACAGACACTCACTGGGGTACGGGTCCACACCCACTGACACTTACTGAAGTACGGGTCCCAAACACACTGACTCTCACTGGGGTACGGGTCCCACACACACTGACTCTCACTGGGGTACGGGTCTCACACACACAGACTCTCACTGAGTTACGGGTCCCACACACACTGACTCTCACTGGGGTATGGGTCACACACACACTGAATGTCACTTTGGTATGGATCCCACACACACTCACTCTCACTAAGGTACGGGTCCCACACACAATGACTCTCACTGGAGTACAGGTCCCACACACATATTGACTCTCACTGGGGTACGGGTCCCAAACACACTGACTCGCACTGGAGTACTGGTCCCACACACACTGACTCTCACTGGGGTACGGGTCCCACACACACACTGACTCTCACTGGGGTACTGGTCTCACACACACTGACTCTCACTGGAGTACGGGTCCCACACACACTGCCTCTCACTGGGGTACGAGTCCCAAATACACTGATTCTCACTGGGGTACAGGTCCCACACACACTGACTCTCACTGGGGTACGAGTCCCACACACATTGACTCTCAATGGGGTAAAGTCCCACACACACTGACTGTCACTGGGGTACGAGTCCCACACACACTGAATCTCACTGGGGTATGGGTCACAAACACACTGACTGTCACTGTGGTCTGGGTCCCACAAGCACTGACTCTCACTAAGGTACGGGTCCCACACAAACTGACTCTCACTGGGGTAAGGGTCCCACACACACACTGACTCTCACTGGGGTACAGGTCCCACACACACAGACTCTCACTGGGGTACGGGTCCCACACACACTGACTCTCACTGGGGTACGGGTCCCACACATACTGACTCTGACAGGGGTACGTGTCCCACACACACTGACTCTCACTGGGGTACGAGTCCCACACACACTGACTCTCACTGGGGTACGGGTCCCACACACACTGACTCTCACTGGGGTACGGGTCCCACACACACACTGACTCTCACTGGGGTACGAGTCCAACACACTGACTCTCACTGGGGTATGGGTTCCACACACACTGATTCTCACAGGGGTATGGGTCCCACACACACTGACTCTCACTGGGGTACTGGTTCCACACGTACTGACTCCCACTGGGGTATGGGTCCCACACACACACTGACTCTCACTGGAGTACCGGTCCCACACACACTGCCTCTCACTGGGGTACGAGTCCCAACCACACTGATTCTCACTGGGGTACAGGTCCCACACACACTGACTCTCACTGGGGTATGGGTCCCACACACACTGACTCTCACTGGGGTACAGGACCCACACACACTGACTCTCACTGGGGTACGGGTCCCACACACACTGACTCTCACTGGGGTATGGGTCCCACACACACTGACTCTCACTGGGGTACAGGTCCCACACACACTGACTCTCACTGGGGTACGGGTCCCACACACACTGACTCTCACTGGAGTACGGGTCCCACACACACTGACTCTCACTGGGGTATGAGCCTCACACGCACTGACACTCACTGTGGTACGGGTCCCACACACACTGACTCTCACTGGGGTCCGGATCCCACACACACAAAGACTCTCACTGGGTTACATATCCCACACACACTGACTCTCACTGGGGTACGTGTCCCACACACACTGATTCTCACTGGGGTACGAGTCCCACACACACAGACACTCACTGGGGTACGGGTCCCAAACACACTGACTCGCACTGGAGTACTGGTCCCACACACACTGACTCTCACTGGGGTACGGGTCCCACACACACACTGACTCTCACTGGGGTACTGGACTCACACACACTGACTCTCACTGGGGAACGGGTCCCACGCACACTGACTCTCACTGGGGTACGGGTCCCACACACACTGACTCTCACTGGGGTCGGTGTCCCACTCACACACTGACTCTCACTGGGTTTCAGGTCCCACACACACTGACTCTCACTGGGTAGGGGTCCCACACACACTGACTCTCACTGGGGTACGAGTCCAACACACTGACTGTCACTGGGGTATGGGTTCCACACACACTGACTCTCACTGGGGTACTGGTTCCACACGCACTGACTCCCACTGGGGTATGGGTCCCACACACACACTGACTCTCACTGGAGTACAGGTGCCACACACACTGACTATCACTGGTGTACAGGTCCCACACACATTGACTCTCACTGGGGTACGAGTCCCACACACATTGACTCTCAATGGGGTAAAGTCCCACACACACTGACTGTCACTGGGGTACGAGTCCCACACACACTGAATCTCACTGGGGTATGGGTCACAAACACACTGACTGTCACTGTGGTATGGGTCCCACAAGCACTGACTCTCACTAAGGTACGGGTCCCACACACACTGACTCTCACTGGGGTAAGGGTCCCACACACACACTGACTCTCACTGGGGTACGGGTCCCACACACAAAGACTCTCACTGGGGTACGGGTCCCACACACACTGACTCTGACAGGGGTACGTGTCCCACACACACTGACTCTCACTGGGGTACGGGTCCCACACACACTGACTCTCAGTGGGTTACGAGTCCCACACACACTGACTTTCACTGGGGTACGGGTCCCACACACACTGACTCTCACTGGGGTACGGGTCTCACACACACAGACTCTCACTGAGTTACGGGTCCCACACACACTGACTCTCACTGGGGTATGGGTCACACACACACTGAATGACACTTTGGTATGGGTCCCACACACACTGTCTCTCACTAAGGGACGGGTCCCACACACAATGACTCTCACTGGAGTACAGGTCCCACACACATATTGACTCTACCTGGGGTACGGGTCCCAAACACACTGACTCGCACTGGAGTACTGGTCCCACACACACTGACTCTCACTGGGGTACGTGTCCCACACACACTGACTCTCACTGGGGTACGGGTCTCACGCACACAGACTCTCACTGGGGAACGGGTCCCACACACACTGACTCTCACTGGGGTACGGGTCCCACACACACTGACTCTCACTGGCGTCGGTGTCCCACTCACACACTGACTCTCACTGGGGTACAGGTCCCACACACACTGACTCTCACTGGGTACGGGTCCCACACACACTGACTCTCACTGGGGTATGAGTCCAACACACTGACTCCCACAGGGATATGGGTCCCACACACACTGACTCTCACGGGGGTACTGGTACCACACGCACTGACTCCCACTGGGGTATGGGTCCCACACACACACTGACTCTCACTGGAGTACGGGTCCCACAGACACTGCCTCTCACTGGGGTACGAGTCCCAAACACACTGATTCTCACTGGGGTACAGGTCCCACACACACTGACTCTCACTGGGGTACGAGTCCCACACACATTGTCTCTCAATGGGGTAAAGTCCCACACAAACTGACTGTCACTGGGGTACGAGTCCCACACACACTGAATCTCACTGGGGTATGGGTCACAAACACACTGACTGTCACTGTGGTATGGGTCCAACAAGCACTGACTCTCACTAAGGTACGGGTCCCAAACACACTGACTCTCACTGGGGTAAGGGTCCCAGACACACACACTGACTCTCACTGGGGTACGGGTCCCACACACACAGACTCTCACTGGGGTACGGGTCCCACACACACTGACTCTCACTGGGGTACGGGTCCCACACATACTGACTCTGACAGGGGTACGTGTCCCACACACACTGACTCTCACTGGGGTACGAGTCCCACACACACTGACTCTCACTGGGGTACGGGTCCCACACACACTGACTCTCACTGGGGTACGGGTCCCACACACACACTGACTCTCACTGGGGTACGAGTCCAACACACTGACTGTCACTGGGGTATGGGTTCCACACACACTGATTCTCACAGGGGTATGGGTCCCATACACACTGACTCTCACTGGGGTACTGGTTCCACACGTACTGACTCCCACTGGGGTATGGGTCCCACACACACACTGACTCTCACTGGAGTACCGGTCCCACACACACTGCCTCTCACTGGGGTACGAGTCCCAAACACACTGATTCTCACTGGGGTACAGGTCCCACACACACTGACTCTCACTGGGGTACGGGTCCCACACACACTGACTCTCTCTGGGGTACAGGACCCACACACACTGACTCTCACTGGGGTACGGGTCCCACACACACTGACTCTCATTGGGGTATGGGTCCCACACACACTGACTCTCACTGGGGTACAGGTCACACACAAACTGACTCTCACTGGGGTACGGGTCCCACACACACTGACTCTCACTTGAGTACGGGTCCCACACACACTGACTCTCACTGGGGTATGAGCCTCACACGCACTGACACTCACTGTGGTACGGGTCCCACACAAACTGACTCTCACTGGGGTCCGGGTCCCACACACACAAAGACTCTCACTGGGTTACATATCCCACACACACTGACTCTCACTGGGGTACGTGTCCCACACACACTGATTCTCACTGGGGTACGAGTCCCACACACACAGACACTCACTGGGGTACGGGTCCACACCCACTGACACTTACTGAAGTACGGGTCCCAAACACACTGACTCTCACTGGGGTACGGGTCCCACACACACTGACTCTCACTGGGGTACGGGTCTCACACACACAGACTCTCACTGAGTTACGGGTCCCACACACACTGACTCTCACTGGGGTATGGGTCACACACACACTGAATGTCACTTTGGTATGGATCCCACACACACTCACTCTCACTAAGGTACGGGTCCCACACACAATGACTCTCACTGGAGTACAGGTCCCACACACATATTGACTCTCACTGGGGTACGGGTCCCAAACACACTGACTCGCACTGGAGTACTGGTCCCACACACACTGACTCTCACTGGGGTACGGGTCCCACACACACACTGACTCTCACTGGGGTACTGGTCTCACACACACTGACTCTCACTGGAGTACGGGTCCCACACACACTGCCTCTCACTGGGGTACGAGTCCCAAACACACTGATTCTCACTGGGGTACAGGTCCCACACACACTGACTCTCACTGGGGTACGAGTCCCACACACATTGACTCTCAATGGGGTAAAGTCCCACACACACTGACTGTCACTGGGGTACGAGTCCCACACACACTGAATCTCAATGGGGTATGGGTCACAAACACACTGACTGTCACTGTGGTCTGGGTCCCACAAGCACTGACTCTCACTAAGGTACGGGTCCCACACAAACTGACTCTCACTGGGGTACGGGTCCCACACACACAGACTCTCACTGGGGTACGGGTCCCACACACACTGACTCTCACTGGGGTACGGGTCCCACACATACTGACTCTGACAGGGGTACGTGTCCCACACACACTGACTCTCACTGGGGTACGAGTCCCACACACACTGACTCTCACTGGGGTACGGGTCCCACACACACTGACTCTCACTGGGGTACGGGTCCCACACACACACTGACTCTCACTGGGGTACGAGTCCAACACACTGACTCTCACTGGGGTATGGGTTCCACACACACTGATTCTCACAGGGGTATGGGTCCCACACACACTGACTCTCACTGGGGTACTGGTTCCACACGTACTGACTCCCACTGGGGTATGGGTCCCACACACACACTGACTCTCACTGGAGTACCGGTCCCACACACACTGCCTCTCACTGGGGTACGAGTCCCAAACACACTGATTCTCACTGGGGTACAGGTCCCACACACACTGACTCTCACTGGGGTATGGGTCCCACACACACTGACTCTCACTGGGGTACAGGACCCACACACACTGACTCTCACTGGGGTACGGGTCCCACACACACTGACTCTCACTGGGGTATGGGTCCCACACACACTGACTCTCACTGGGGTACAGGTCCCACACACACTGACTCTCACTGGGGTACGGGTCCCACACACACTGACTCTCACTGGAGTACGGGTCCCACACACACTGACTCTCACTGGGGTATGAGCCTCACACGCACTGACACTCACTGTGGTACGGGTCCCACACACACTGACTCTCACTGGGGTCCGGGTCCCACACACACAAAGACTCTCACTGGGTTACATATCCCACACACACTGACTCTCACTGGGGTACGTGTCCCACACACACTGATTCTCACTGGGGTACGAGTCCCACACACACAGACACTCACTGGGGTACGGGTCCCAAACACACTGACTCGCACTGGAGTACTGGTCCCACACACACTGACTCTCACTGGGGTACGGGTCCCACACACACACTGACTCTCACTGGGGTACTGGACTCACACACACTGACTCTCACTGGGGAACGGGTCCCACGCACACTGACTCTGACTGGGGTACGGGTCCCACACACACTGACTCTCACTGGGGTCGGTGTCCCACTCACACACTGACTCTCACTGGGTTTCAGGTCCCACACACACTGACTCTCACTGGGTAGGGGTCCCACACACACTGACTCTCACTGGGGTACGAGTCCAACACACTGACTGTCACTGGGGTATGGGTTCCACACACACTGACTCTCACTGGGGTACTGGTTCCACACGCACTGACTCCCACTGGGGTATGGGTCCCACACACACACTGACTCTCACTGGAGTACAGGTGCCACACACACTGACTATCACTGGTGTACAGGTCCCACACACATTGACTCTCACTGGGGTACGAGTCCCACACACATTGACTCTCAATGGGGTAAAGTCCCACACACACTGACTGTCACTGGGGTACGAGTCCCACACACACTGAATCTCACTGGGGTATGGGTCACAAACACACTGACTGTCACTGTGGTATGGGTCCCACAAGCACTGACTCTCACTAAGGTACGGGTCCCACACACACTGACTCTCACTGGGGTAAGGGTCCCACACACAAACTGACTCTCACTGGGGTACGGGTCCCACACACACAGACTCTCACTGGGGTACGGGTCCCACACACACTGACTCTGACAGGGGTACGTGTCCCACACACACTGACTCTCACTGGGGTACGGGTCCCACACACACTGACTCTCAGTGGGTTACGAGTCCCACACACACTGACTCTCACTGGGGTACAGGTCCCACACACACTGACTCTCACTGGGGTACGAGTCCCACACACATTGACTCTCAATGGGGTAAAGTCCCACACACACTGACTGTCACTGGGGTACGCGTCCCACACACACTGAATCTCACTGGGGTATGGGTCACAAACACACTGACTGTCACTGTGGTATGGGTCCCACAAGCACTGACTCTCACTACGGTACGGGTCCCACACACACTGACTCTCACTGGGGTAAGGGTCCCACACACACACTGACTCTCACTGGGGTACGGGTCCCACACACACAGACTCTCACTGGGGTACGGGTCCCACACACACTGACTCTCACTGGGGTACGGGTCCCACACATATTGACTCTGACAGGGGTACGTGTCCCACACACACTGACTCTCACTGGGGTACGAGTCCCACACACACTGACTCTCACTGGGGTACGGGTCCCACACACACTGACTCTCACTGTGGTACGGGTCCCACACACACACTGACTCTCACTGGGGTACTGGTTCCACACACACTGACTCTCACTGGGGTACGGGTCCCACACACACTGACTCTCAGTGGGTTACGAGTCCCACACACACTGACTCTCACTGGGGTACAGGTCCCACACACACTGACTCTCACTGGGGTACGAGTCCCACACACATTGACTCTCAATGGGGTAAAGTCCCACACACACTGACTGTCACTGGGGTACGAGTCCCACACACACTGAATCTCACTGGGGTATGGGTCACAAACACACTGACTGTCACTGTGGTATGGGTCCCACAAGCACTGACTCTCACTAAGGTACGGGTCCCACACACACTGACTCTCACTGGGGTAAGGGTCCCACACACACACTGACTCTCACTGGGGTACGGGTCCCACACACACAGACTCTCACTGGGGTACGGGTCCCACACACACTGACTCTCACTGGGGTACAGGTCCCACACATACTGACTCTGACAGGGGTACATGTCCCACACACACTGACTCTCACTGGGGTACGAGTCACACACACACTGACTCTCACTGGGGTACGGGTCCCACACACACTGACTCTCACTGGGGTACGGGTCCCACACACACACTGACTCTCACTGGGGTACTGGTTCCACACACACTGACTCTCACTGGGGTACGGGTCCCACACACACTGACTCTCAGTGGGTTACGAGTCCCACACACACTGACTCTCACTGGGTTACAGGTCCCACACATATTGACTCTAACTTGGGTACGGATCCCACACACACTGACTCTCACTGGGGTACGGGTCCCACACACACTGACATTCACTGGGGTACGGGTCCCACACCCACTGACACTTAATGGGGCACGGGTACCACACACACTGACACTCACTGGGGTACGGGTCCACACCCACTGACACTTTCTGGGATACGGATCCCACACACAATGACTCTCACTAGGGTACAGGTCCCACACACACTCACTCTGACTGGGGTACGGGTCCCACACACACTGCCTCTCACTGGGGTACAGGTACCACACATACTGATTCTCACTGGGGTATGGGTCCGACACACACTGACTCTCACTGGGGTAGACATCCCACACACATTTACTCTCACTGCGGTACAGGTCCCACACACACTGACTCTCACTGGGGTACAGGTCGCACACACACTGACACTCACTGGGGTACAGGTCACACACACAATGACTCTCACTGGGGTACGGGTCCCACTGACACTGACTCTCACTGGGGTACAGGTTCCACACACACTGACTGGCACTGGGGTACGGGTTCCACACACACTGACTGGCACTGGTGTACGGGTCCCACACACACTGACTGTCATTGGGGTACGGGTCCCACACCCACTGAATCTCACTGGGGTACGGGTCACACACACACTGACACTTACTGGGGTACGGGTCCCACACACACTGAATCTCACTGGGGTACGGGTACCACACACACTGACTCTCACTGGGGTACGAGTCCAACACACTGACTGTCACTGGGGTATGGGTTCCACACACACTGACTCTCACTGGGGTACTGGTTCCACACGCACTGACTCCCACTGGGGTATGGGTCCCACACACACACTGACTCTCACTGGAGTACAGGTGCCACACACACTGACTCTCACTGGGGTACGAGTCCCACACACATTGACTCTCAATGGGGTAAAGTCCCACACACACTTACTGTCACTGGGGTACGAGTCCCACACACACTGAATCTCACTGGGGTATGGGTCACAAACACACTGACTGTCACTGTGGTATGGGTCCCACAGGCACTGACTCTCACTAAGGTACGGGTCCCACACACACTGACTCTCACTGGGGTAAGGGTCCCACACACACACTGAATCTCACTGGGGTACGGGTCCCACACACACAGACTCTCACTGGGGTACGGGTCCCACACATACTGACTCTCACTGGGGTACGGGTCCCACACATACTGACTCTGACAGGGGTACGTGTCCCACTCACACTGACTCTCACTGGGGTACGAGTCCCACACACACTGACTCTCACTGGGGTACGGGTCCCACACACACTGACTCTCACTGGGGTACGGGTCCCACACACACACTGACTCTCACTGGGGTACTGGTTCCACACACACTGACTCTCACTGGGGTACGGGTCCCACACACACTGACTCTCAGTGGGTTACGAGTCCCACACACACTGACTCTCACTGGGTTACAGGTCCCACACATATTGACTCTAACTTGGGTTCGGATCCCACACACACTGACTCTCACTGGGGTACGGGTCCCACACACACTGACTCTCACTGGGGTACGAGTCCCACACACATTGACTCTCAATGGGGTAAAGTCCCACACACACTGACTGTCACTGGGGTACGAGTCCCACACACACTGAATCTCACTGGGGTATGGGTCACAAACACACTGACTGTCACTGTGGTATGGGTCCCACAAGCACTGACTCTCACTAAGGTACGGGTCCCACACACACTGACTCTCACTGGGGTAAGGGTCCCACACACACACTGACTCTCACTGGGGTACGGGTCCCACACACACAGACTCTCACTGGGGTACGGGTCCCACACACACTGACTCTCACTGGGGTACGGGTCCCACACATACTGACTCTGACAGGGGTACGTGTCCCACACACACTGACTCTCACTGGGGTACGAGTCCCACACACACTGACTCTCACTGGGGTACGGGTCCCACACACACTGACTCTCACTGGGGTACGGGTCCCACACACACACTGACTCTCACTGGGGTACTGGTTCCACACACACTGACTCTCACTGGGGTATGAGTCCAACACACTTACTGTCACTGGCGTTGGGTTCCACACACACTGATTCTCACAGGGGTATGGGTCCTACACACACTGACTCTCACTGGGGTACTGGTTCCACACGTACTGACTCCCACTGGGGTATGGGTCCCACACACACACTGACTCTCACTGGAGTACCGGTCCCACACACACTGCCTCTCACTGGGGTACGAGTCCCAAACACACTGATTCTCACTGGGGTACAGGTCCCACACACACTGACTCTCACTGGGGTACGGGTCCCACACACACTGACTCTCACTGGGGTACAGGACCCACACACACTGACTCTCACTGGTGTACGGGTCTCACACACACTGACTCTCACTGGGGTATGGGTCCCACACACACTGACTCTCACTGGGGTACAGGTCCCACACACACTGACTCTCACTGGGGTACGGGTCCCACACACACTGACTCTCACTGGAGTACGGGTCCCACACACACTGACTCTCACTGGGGTATGAGCCTCACACGCACTGACACTCACTGTGGTACGGGTCCCACACACACAAAGACTCTCACTGGGTTACATATCCCACACACACTGACTCACACTGGGGTACGTGTCCCACACACACTGATTCTCACTGGGGTACGAGTCCCACACACACAGACACTCACTGGGGTACGGGTCCACACCCACTGACACTTACTGAATTACGGGTCCCACACACACTGACTCTCACTGGGGTACGGGTCCCACACACACTGACTCTCACTGGGGTACGGGTCTCACACACACAGACTCTCACTGAGTTACGGGTCCCACACACACTGACTCTCACTGGGGTATGGGTCACACACACACTGAATGTCACTTTGGTATGGGTCCCACACACACTGACTCTCACTAAGGTACGGGTCCCACACACAATGACTCTCACTGGAGTACAGGTCCCACACACATATTGACTCTCACTGGGGTACGGGTCCCAAACACACTGACTCGCACTGGAGTACTGGTCCCACACACACTGACTCTCACTGGGGTACGGGTCCCACGCACACTGACTCTCACTGGGGTACGGGTCCCACACACACTGACTCTCACTGGCGTCGGTGTCCCACTCACACACTGACTCTCACTGGGGTACAGGTACCACACACACTGACTCTCACTGGGTACGGGTCCCACACACACTGACTCTCACTGGGGTACGGGTCCAACACACTGACTCTCACTGGGGTATGGGTTCCACACACACTGACTCTCACTGGGTTACTGGTTCCACACGCACTGACTCCCACTGGGGTATGGGTCCCACACACACACTGACTCTCACTGGAGTACAGGTGCCACACACACTGACTCTCACTGGTGTACAGGTCCCACACACACTGACTCTCACTGGGGTACGAGTCCCACACACATTGACTCTCAATGGGGTAAAGTCCCACACACACTGACTGTCACTGGGGTACGAGTCCCACACACACTGAATCTCACTGGGGTATGGGTCACAAACACACTGACTGTCACTGTGGTATGGGTCCCACAAGCACTGACTCTCACTAAGGTACGGGTCCCACAAGCACTGACACTCACTGGGGTAAGGGTCCCACACACACACTGACTCTCACTGGGGTACGGGTCCCACACACACAGACTCTCACTGGGGTACGGGTCCCACACACACTGACTCTCACTGGGGTACGGGTCCCACACATACTGACTCTGACAGGGGTACGTGTCCCACACACACTGACTCTCACTGGTGTACGAGTCCCACAAACACTGACTCTCACTGGGGTACGGGTCCCACACACACTGACTCTCACTGGGGTACGGGTCCCACACACACACTGACTCTCACTGGGGTACTGGTTCTACACACACTGACTCTCACTGGGGTACGGGTCCCACACACACTGACTCTCAGTGGGTTACGAGTCCCACACACACTGACTCTCACTGGGTTACAGGTCCCACACATATTGACTCTAACTTGGGTACGGATCCCACACACACTGACTCTCACTGGGGTACGGGTCCCACACACACTGACATTCACTGGGGTACGGGTCCCACACCCACTGACACTTAATGGGGCACGGGTCCCACACACACTGACACTCACTGGGGAACGGGTCCACACCCACTGACACTTTCTGGGGTACGGATCCCACACACAATGACTCTCACTAGGGTACAGGTCCCACACACACTCACTCTGACTGGGGTACGGGACCCACACACACTGCCTCTCACTGGGGTACAGGTACCACACATACTGATTCTCACTGGGGTATGGGTCCGACACACACTGACTCTCACTGGGGTAGACATCCCACACACATTTACTCTCACTGCGGTACAGGTCCCACACACACTGACTCTCACTGGGGTACAGGTCGCACACACACTGACACTCACTGGGGTACAGGTCACACTCACAATGACTCTCACTGGGGTACGGGTCCCACTGACACTGACTCTCACTGGGGTACAGGTTCCACACACACTGACTGGCACTGGGGTACGGGTTCCACACACACTGACTGGCACTGGTGTACGGGTCACACACACACTGACTGTCATTGGGGTACGGGTCCCACACCCACTGAATCTCACTGGGGTACGGGTCACACACACACTGACACTTACTGGGGTACGGGTCCCACACACACTGAATCTCACTGGGGTACGGGTCCCACACACACTCACTCTCACTGGGGTGCGGGTCCCACACCCACTGAATTTCACTGGGGTACGGGTCGCACACACACTGACACTTACTGGGGTACGGGTCCCACACAAACTGACTCTCACTAGGGTACGGGTCCCACACCCACTGACTCTCATTGGGGCATGGGTCCCACACACACTGACACTTACTGGGGTACGGGTCCTACACACACTGACTCTCACTGGGGTTCGGGTCCACACACACTGACTCTCAATGGGGTTCGAGTCCCACACACACTACCTCTCACTGGGTTCTGGGTCCCACACAGACACTGACTCTCACTGGGGTACAGGTCCCACACACACTGACTCTCACTGGGGTACGGGTCCCACACACACTGACTCTCACTGGGGTCTGGGTCACACACACACTGACTCTCACTGGGGTACTGGTTCCACACACACTGTCACTGGGATACTGGTCCCACACACACTGACTGTAACTGGGGTATGGGTCCCACACACACTGACTCTCACTGGGGAACAGGTCCCACACACATTGACTCTCACTGGGGTACGGGTCCCACACACACTGACTCTCACTGGGGTACGTTTCCCAAACACACACTGACTATCACTGGGGAACGGATCCCACACACACTGACTCTCACTGCGGTACTGGTCCCACACACACTGACTCTCACTGGGGTACGGGTCCCACACACACTGACTATCACTGGGGAACGGGTCCCACACACACTGACTCTCACTGGGTTTGGGTCCCACACACATTGACTCTCACTGGGGTACAGGTCCCACACACACTGACTCTCACTGGGGTATGGGTCCCACACACATTGACTCTCACAGGGGTACAGGTCCCACACACACTGACTCTCACTGGGGTACGGGTCCCAGACGCACTGACTCTCACTGGGGTACGAGTCCTAAACACACTGATTCTCACTCGGGTACGGGTCCCACACACACTGACTCTCACTGGGGTACAGGACCCACACACACTGATTCTCACTGGGGTCGGGTCCCACACACACACTGACTCTCACTGGGGTACAGGACCCACACACACTGACTCTCACTGGGGTACGGGTCCCACAAACACTGACTCTCACTGGGGTACGGGTCCCACATGCATTGACTCTCACTGGGGTACGAGTCCCATACACATTGATGCTCACTGGGGTACGGGTCACACACACACTGACTCTCACTGGGGTACGGGTCCCACACACACACTGACTCTCACTGGGGTACGGGTCCCACACACACTGACTCTCACTAGGGTACAGGTCCCACACACACTGACTCTCACTGGGGTTCGAGTCCCACACACACTGATTCTCATTGGGGTACGGGTCCCACACACACTGACTCTCACTGGGGTACGAGTCCAACACACTGACTGTCACTGGGGTATGGGTTCCACACACACTGACTCTCACAGGGGTATGGGTCCCACACACACTGACTCTCACTGGGATACGGGTCCCACACACACTGACTCTCACTGGGGTACGAGTCCAACACACTGACTCTCACTGGGGTATGGGTCCCACACACACTGACTCTCACTGGGGTACTGGTTCCACACGTACTGACTCCCACTGGGGTATGGGTCCCACACACACACTGACTCTCACTGGAGTACCGGTCCCACACACACTGCCTCTCACTGGGGCACGAGTCCCAAACACACTGATTCTCACTGGGGTACAGGTCCCAGACACACTGACTCTCACTGGGGTACAGGACCCACACACACTGACTCTCACTGGGGTACGGGTCCCACACACACTGACTCTCACTGGGGTATGGGTCCCACACACACTGACTCTCACTGGGGTACAGGTCCCACACACACTGACTCTCACTGGGGTACGGGTCCCACACACACTGACTCTCACTGGGGTATGAGCTTCACACGCACTGACACTCACTGGGGTACGGGTCCCACACACACTGACTATCACTGGGGTCCGGGTCCCACACACACAAAGACTCTCACTGGGTTACATATCCCACACACACTGACTCTCACTGGGGTACGAGTCCCACACACACAGACACTCACTGGGGTACGGGTCCACACCCACTGACACTTACTGAAGTACGGGTCCCACACACACTGACTCTCACTGGGGTACGGGTCCCACACACACGGACACTCACTGGGGTACGGGTCTCACACACACAGACTCTCACTGAGTTACGGGTCCCACACACACTGACTCTCACTGGGGTATGGGTCACACACACACTGAATGTCACTTTGGTATGGGTCCCACACACACTGACTCTCACTAAGGTACGGGTCCCACACACAATGACTCTCAATGGAGTACAGGTCCCACACACATATTGACTCTCACTGGGGTACGGGTCCCAAACACACTGACTCGCACTGGAGTACTGGTCCCACACACACTGACTCGCACTGGAGTACTGGTCCCACACACACTGAATCTCACTGGGGTACGGGTCCCACTCACACACTGACTCTCACTGGGGTACGGGTCTCACACACACTGACTCTCACTGGGGAACGGGTCCCACACACACTGACTCTCACTGGGGTACGGGTCCCACACACACTGACTCTCACTGGGGTCGGTGTCCCACTCACACACTGACTCTCACTGGGGTACGAGTCCAACACAGTGACTCTCACTGGGGTATGGGTTCCACACACACTGACTCTCACTGGGGTACTGGTTCCACACGCACTGACTCCCACTGGGGTATGGGTACCACACACACACTGACTCTCACTGGAGTACAGGTGCCACACACACTGACTCTCACTGGTGTACAGGTCCCACACACACTGACTATCACTCGGGTACGGGTCCCAAACACAGTGACTCTCACTGGGGTTCGAGTCCCACACACATTGACTCTCAATGGGGTAAAGTCCCACACACACTGACTGTCACTGGGGTACGAGTCCCACACACACTGAATCTCACTGGGGTATGGGTCACAAACACACTGACTGTCACTGTGGTATGGGTCCCACAAGCACTGACTCTCACTAAGGTACGGGTCCCACACACACTGACTCTCACTGGGGTACGGGTCCCACACACACTGACTCTCACTGGGGTAAGGGTCCCACACATACTGACTCTGACAGGGGTACGTGTCCCACACACACTGACTCTCACTGGGGTACGAGTCCCACAAACACTGACTCTCACTGGGGTACGGGTCCCACACACACTGACTCTCACTGGGGTACGGGTCCCACACACACACTGACTCTCACTGGGGTACTGGTTCCACACACACTGACTCTCAGTGGGTTACGAGTCCCACACACACTGAATCTCACTGGGTTACAGGTCCCACACATATTGACTCTAACTTGGGTACGGATCCCACACACACTGACTCTCACTGGGGTACGGGTCCCACACACACTGACATTCACTGGGGTACGGGTCCCACACCCACTGACACTTAATGGGGCACGGGTCCCACACACACTGACACTCACTGGGGTACGGGTCCACACCCACTGACACTTTCTGGGGTACGGGTCCCACACACAATGACTCTCACTAGGGTACGGGTCCCACACACACTCACTCTGACTGGGGTACGGGTCCCACACACACTGCCTCTCACTGGGGTACAGGTACCACACATACTGATTCTCACTGGGATATGGGTCCGACACACACTGACTCTCACTGGGGTACACATCCCACACACATTTACTCTCACTGCGGTACAGGTCCCACACACACTGACTCTCACTGGGGTACAGGTCGCACACGCACTGACACTCACTGGGGTACAGGTCCCACACACAATGACTCTCACTGGGGTACGGGTCCCACTGACACTGACTCTCACTGGGGTACAGGTTCCACACACACTGACTGGCACTGGGGTACTGGTTCCACACACACTGACTGGCACTGGTGTACGGGTCCCACACACACTGACTGTCATTGGGGTACGGGTCCCACACCCACTGAATCTCACTGGGGTACGGGTCACACACACACTGACACTTACTGGGGTACGGGTCCCACACACACTGAATCTCCCTGGGGTACGGGTCCCACACACACTGACTCTCACTGGGGTGCGGGTCCCACACCCACTGAATTTCACTGGGGTACGGGTCGCACACACACTGACACTTACTGGGGTACGGGTCCCACACAAACTGACTCTCACTAGGGTACGGGTCCCACACCCACTGACTCTCATTGGGGCATGGGTCCCACACACACTGACACTTACTGGGGTACGGGTCCTACACACACTGACTCTCACTGGGGTTCGGTTCCACACACACTGACTCTCAATGGGGTTCGGGTCCCACACAAACTACCTCTCACTGGGTTCTGGGTCCCACACAGACACTGACTCTCACTGGGGTACAGGTCCCACACACACTGACTCTCACTGGGGTACGGGTCCCACACACACTGACTCTCACTGGGGTCTGGGTCACACACACACTGACTCTCACTGGGGTACTGATTCCACACACACTGTCACTGGGATACTGGTCCCACACACACTGACTGTAACTGGGGTATGGGTCCCACACACACTGACTCTCACTGGGGAACAGGTCCCACACACATTGACTCTCACTGGGGTACGGGTCCCACACACACTGACTCTCAATGGGGTACGTTTCCCAAACACACACTGACTATCACTGGGGAACGGATCCCACACACACTGACTCTCACTGGGGTACGGGTCCCACACACACTGACTATCACTGGGGAACGGGTCCCACACACACTGACTCTCACTGGGTTTGAGTCCCACACACATTTACTCTCACTGGGGTACAGGTCCCACACACACTGACTCTCACTGGGGAATGGGTCCCACACACAGTGACTCTCACAGGGGTACAGGTCCCACACACACTACTCTCACTGGGGTACGGGTCCCAAACACACTGATTCTCACTGGGGTACGAGTCCCACACACACTGACTCTCACTGGGGTACAGGACCCACACACACTGATTCTCACTGGGGGAAGGGTCCCACACACACACTGACTCTCACTGGGGTACAGGACCCACACACACTGACTCTCACTGGCGTACGGGTCCCACAAACACTGACTCTCACTGGGGTACGGGTCCCACATGCACTGACTCTCACTGGGGTACGAGTCCCACACACATTGACGCCCACTGGGGTACGGGTCACACACACACTGACTCTCACTGGGGTACGGACCCACACACACTGACTCTCACTGGGGTACGGGTCCCACACACACTGACTCTCACTGGGGTTCAAGTCCCACACACACTGATTCTCATTGGGGTACAGGTCCCACACACACTGACTCTCACTGGGGTACGGGTCCCACACACACTGACTCTCACTGGGGTACGGGTCCCACACACACTGACTCTCACTGGGGTACGGGTCTCACAAACACAGACTCTCACTGAGTTACGGGTCCCACACACACTGATTCTCACTGGGGTATGGGTCACACACACACTGAATGTCACTTTGGTATGGGTCCCACACACACTGACTCTCACAAAGGTACGGGTCCCACACACAATGACTCTCACTGGAGTACGGGTCCCACACACATATTGACTCTCACTGGGGTACGGGTCCCAAACACACTGACTCGCACTGGAGTACTGGTCCCACACACATTGACTCTCACTGGGGTACGGGTCCCACACACACTGACTCTCACTGGGGTCGGTGTCCCACTCACACTGACTCTCACTGGGGTACAGGACCCACACACACTGATTCTCACTGGGGGACGGGTCCCACACACACACTGACTCTCACTGGGGTACAGGACCCACACACACTGACTCTCACTGGAGTACGGGTCCCACATGCACTGACTCTCACTGGGGTACGAGTCCCACACACATTGACGCTCACTGGGGTACGGGTCACACACACACTGACTCTCACTGGGGTACGGACCCACACACACTGACTCTCACTAGGGTACGGGTCCCACGCACACTGACTCTCACTGGGGTTCGAGTCCCACACACACTGATTCTCATTGGGGTACAGGTCCCACACACACTGACTCTCACTGGGGTACGGGTCCCACACACACTGATTCTCACTGGGGTATGGGTCACACACACACTGAATGTCACTTTGCTATGGGTCCCACACACACTGACTCTCAGTGGGTTACGAGTCCCACACACAATGACTCTCACTGGAGTACAGGTCCCACACACATATTGACTCTCACTGGGGTACGGGTCCCAAACACACTGACTCGCACTGGAGTACTGGTCCCACACACACTGACTCTCACTGGGGTACGGGTCCCACACACACTGACTCTCACTGGGGTACGGGTCCCACACACACTGACTCTCACTGGGGTACGAGTCCAACACACACTGACTCTCACTGGGGTATGGGTCCCACACACACTGACTCTCACTGGGGTACTGGTTCCACACGTACTGACTCCCACTGGGGTATGGGTCCCACACACACACTGACTCTCACTGGAGTACCGGTCCCACACACACTGCCTCTCACTGGGGTACGAGTCCCACACACACTGATTCTCACTAGGGTCCAGGTCCCACACACACTGACTCTCACTGGGGTACGGGTCCCACACACACTGACTCTCACTGGGGTACAGGACCCACACACACTGACTCTCACTGGGGTACGGGTCCCACACACACTGACTCTCACTGGGGTTCAAGTCCCACACACACTGATTCTCATTGGGGTACAGGTCCCACACACACTGACTCTCACTGGGGTACGGGTCCCACACACACTGACTCTCACTGTGGTACGGGTCCCACACACACTGACTCTCACTGGGGTACGGGTCTCACAAACACAGACTCTCACTGAGTTACGGGTCCCACACACACTGATTCTCACTGGGGTATGGGTCACACACACACTGAATGTCACTTTGGTATGGGTCCCACACACACTGACTCTCACAAAGGTACGGGTCCCACACACAATGACTCTCACTGGAGTACGGGTCCCACACACATATTGACTCTCACTGGGGTACGGGTCCCAAACACACTGACTCGCACTGGAGTACTGGTCCCACACACATTGACTCTCACTGGGGTACGGGTCCCACACACACTGACTCTCACTGGGGTCGGTGTCCCACTCACACTGACTCTCACTGGGGTACAGGACCCACACACACTGATTCTCACTGGGGGACGGGTCCCACACACACACTGACTCTCACTGGGGTACAGGACCCACACACACTGACTCTCACTGGAGTACGGGTCCCACATGCACTGACTCTCACTGGGGTACGAGTCCCACACACATTGACGCTCACTGGGGTACGGGTCACACACACACTGACGCTCACTGGGGTACGGGTCACACACACACTGACTCTCACTGGGGTACGGACCCACACACACTGACTCTCACTAGGGTACGGGTCCCACACACACTGACTCTCACTGGGGTTCGAGTCCCACACACACTGATTCTCATTGGGGTACAGGTCCCACACACACTGACTCTCACTGGGGTACGGGTCCCACACACACTGATTCTCACTGGGGTATGGGTCACACACACACTGAATGTCACTTTGCTATGGGTCCCACACACACTGACTCTCAGTGGGTTACGAGTCCCACACACAATGACTCTCACTGGAGTACAGGTCCCACACACATATTGACTCTCACTGGGGTACGGGTCCCAAACACACTGACTCGCACTGGAGTACTGGTCCCACACACACTGACTCTCACTGGGGTACGGGTCCCACACACACTGACTCTCACTGGGGTACGGGTCCCACACACACTGACTCTCACTGGGGTACGAGTCCAACACACACTGACTCTCACTGGGGTATGGGTCCCACACACACTGACTCTCACTGGGGTACTGGTTCCACACGTACTGACTCCCACTGGGGTATGGGTCCCACACACACACTGACTCTCACTGGAGTACCGGTCCCACACACACTGCCTCTCACTGGGGTACGAGTCCCACACACACTGATTCTCACTAGGGTCCAGGTCCCACACACACTGACTCTCACTGGGGTACGGGTCCCACACACACTGACTCTCACTGGGGTACAGGACCCACACACACTGACTCTCACTGGGGTACGGGTCCCACACACACTGACTCTCACTGGGGTACGGGTCCCACACACACTGACTCTCACTGGGGTATGGGTCCCACACACACTGACTCTCACTGGGGTACAGGTCCCACACACACTGACTCTCACTGGGGTACGGGTCCCACACACACTGGCTCTCACTGGAGTACGGGTCCCACACACACTGACTCTCACTGGGGTATGAGCCTCACACGCACTGACACTCACTGGGGTACGGGTCCCACACACACTGACTCTCACTGGGTTCCGGGACCCACACACACAAAGACTCTCACTGGGTTACATATCCCACACACACTGACTCTCACTGGGGTACGTGTTCCACACACACTGATTCTCACTGGGGTACGAGTCCCACACACACAGACACTCACTGGGGTACGGGTCCACACCCACTGACACTTACTGAAGTACGGGTCCCACACACACTGACTCTCACTGGGGTACGGGTCCCACACACACTGACTCTCACTGGGGTACGGGTCTCACACACACAGACTCTCACTGAGTTACGGGTCCCACACACACTGACTCTCACTGGGGTATGGGTCACACACACACTGAATGTCACTTTGGTATGGGTCCCACACACACTCACTCTCACTAAGGTACGGGTCCCACACACAATGACTCTCACTGGAGTACAGGTCCCACACACATATTGACTCTCACTGGGGTACAGGTCCCAAACACACTGACTCGCACTGGAGTACTGGTCCCACACACACTGAATCTCACTGGGTACGGGTCCCACACACACTGACTCTCACTGGGGTACGAGTCCAACACACTGACTGTCACTGGGGTATGGGTCCCACACACACTGACTCTCACTGGGGTCGGTGTCCCACTCACACACTGACTCTCACTGGGGTACGGGTCTCACACACACTGACTCTCACTGGGGAACGGGTCCCACACACACTGACTCTCACTGGGGTACGGGTCCCACACACACTGACTCTCACTGGGGTCGGTGTCCCACTCACACACTGACTCTCACTGGGGTACAGGTCCCACACACACTGACTCTCACTGGGTACGGGTCCCACACACACTGACTCTCACTGGGGTACGAGTCCAACACACTGACTGTCACTGGGGTATGGGTTCCACACGCACTGACTCTCACTGGTTTACTGGTTCCACACGCACTGACTCCCACTGGGGTATGGGTCCCACACACACACTGACTCTCACTGGAGTACAGGTGCCACACACACTGACTCTCACTGGTGTACAGGTCCCACACACACTGACTATCACTCGGGTACGGGTCCCAAACACAGTGACTCTCACTGGGGTACGAGTCCCACACACATTGACTCTCAATGGGGTAAAGTCCCACACACACTGACTGTCACTGGGGTACGAGTCTCACACACACTGAATCTCACTGGGGTATGGGTCACAAACACACTGACTGTCACTGTGGTATGGGTCCCACAAGCACTGACTCTCACTAAGGTACGGGTCCCACACACACTGACTCTCACTGGGGTAAGGGTCCCACACACACGCTGACTCTCACTGGGGTACGGGTCCCACACACACAGACTCTCACTGGGGTACGGGTCCCACAAACACTGACTCTCACTGGGGTACGGGTCCCACACATACTGAATCTGACAGGGATACTTGTCCCACACACACTGACTCTCACTGGGGTACGAGTCCCACACACACTGACTCTCACTGGGGTACGGGTCCCACACACACTGACTCTCACTGGGGTACGGGTCCCACACACACACTGACTCTCACTGGGGTACTGGTTCCACACACACTGACTCTCACTGGGGTACGGGTCCCACACACACTGACTCTCAGTGGGTTACGAGTCCCACACACACTGACTCTCACTGGTTTACAGGTCCCACACATATTGACTCTAACTTGGGTACGGATCCCACACACACTGACTCTCACTGGGGTACGGGTCCCACACACACTGACATTCACTGTGGTACTGGTCCCACACCCACTGACACTTAATGGGGCACGGGTCCCACACACACTGACACTCACTGGGGTACGGGTCCACACCCACTGACACTTTCTGGGGTACGGGTCCCACACACAATGACTCTCACTAGGGTACGGGTCCCACACACAATGACTCTCACTAGGGTACGGGTCCCACACACACTCACTCTGACTGGTGTACGGGTCCCACACACACTGCCTCTCACTGGGGTACAGGTACCACACATACTGATTCTCACTGGGGTATGGGTCCGAAACACACTGACTCTCACTGGGGTACACATCCCACACACATTAACTCTCACTGCGGTACAGGTCCCACACACACTGACACTCACTGGGGTACGGGTCCCACTGACACTGACTCTCACTGGGGTACAGGTTCCACACACACTGACTGGCACTGGGGTACTGGTTCCACACACACTGACTGGCACTGGTGCACGGGTCCCACACACACTGACTGTCATTGGGGTACGGGTCCCACACCCACTGAATCTCACTGGGGTACGGGTCACACACACACTGACACTTACTGGGGTACGGGTCCCACACACACTGAATCTCACTGGGGTACGGGTCCCACACACACTGACTCTCATTGGGGTGCGGGTCCCACACCCACTGAATTTCACTGGGGTACGGGTCGCACACACACTGACACTTACTGGGGTACGGGTCCCACACAAACTGACTCACACTAGGGTACAGGTCCCACACACACTGACTCTCACTGGGGTACGAGTCCCACACACACTGATTCTCATTGGGGTACAGGTCCCACACACACTGACTCTCACTGGGGTAAAGTCCCACACACACTGACTCTCAGTGGGGTACGAGTCCCACACACACTGACTCTCACTTGGGTAAAATCCCACACACACTGACTCTCACTGGGGTATGGGTCCACACAAACTGACTCTCACAGGGATATGGGTCCCACACACACTGACACTTATTGGGTACGGGTCCACACACACACTGACTCTCACTGGGGTACGGGTCCTACACCCACTGAGTCTCATTGGGTTATGGGTCCCACACACACTGACTGTAACTGGGGAATGGGTCCCACACACACTGACTCTCACTGGGGTACGAGTCCCACACACACTACCTCTCACTGGTTTCTGGGTCCCACACACACACTGACTCTCACTGGGGTACAGGTCCCACACACACTGTCTCTCACTGGGGTACAGGTCCCACACACATTGATTCTCACTGGGATCTGGGTCCCACACACACACTAACTCTCACTGGGGTACAGGTCCCACACAGAATGAATCTCACTGGGGTACAGGTCCCACACACACTGACTCTCACTGGGGTCTGGGTCCCACACACACTGACTCTCACTGGGGTATAGGTTCCACGCACACTGTCACTGGGTTACTGGTCCACACACACTGACTGTCACTGGGGTACGGGTCCCACACACACTGACTATCACTGGGTTACGGGTCCCACACACACAAAGACTCTCACTGGGTTACATATCCCACACACACTGACTCTCACTGGGGTACGTGTCCCACACACACTGATTCTCACTGGGGTACGAGTCCCACACACACAGACACTCACTGGGGTACGGGTCCACACCCACTGACACTTACTGAAGTACGGGTCCCACACACACTGACTCTCACTGGGGTACGGGTCCCACACACACTGACTCTCACTGGGGTACGGGTCTCACACACACAGACTCTCACTGAGTTACGGGTCCCACACACACCGACTCTCACTGGGGTATGGGTCACACACACACTGAATGTCACTTTGGCATGGGTCCCACACACACTGACTCTCACTAAGGTACGGGTACCACACACAATGACTCTCACTGGAGCACAGGTCCCACACACATATTGACTCTCACTGGGGTACGGGTCCCACACACACTGACTCGCACTGGAGTACTGGTCCCACACACACTGACTCTCACTGGGGTACGGGTCCCACACACACACTGACTCTCACTGGGGTACGGGTCTCACACACACTGACTCTCACTGGAGAACGGGTCCCACAAACACTGACTCTCGCTGGGGTACGGGTCCCACACACACTGACTCTCACTGGGGTCGGTGTCCCACTCACACACTGACTCTCACTGGGGTACAGGTCCCACACACACTGACTCTCACTGGGTACGGGTCCCACACACACTGACTCTCACTGGGGTACGAGTCCAACACACTGACTGTCACTGGGGTATGGGTTCCACACACACTGACTCTCACTGGGGTACTGGTTCCACACGCACTGACTCCCACTGGGGTATGGGTCCAACACACACACTGACTCTCACTGGTGTACAGGTCCCACACACACTGAATATCACTCGGGTACGGGTCCCAAACACAGTGACTCTCACTGGGGTACGAGTCCCACACACATTGACTCTCAATGGGGTAAAGTCCCACACAAACTGACTGTCACTGGGGTACGAGTCCCACACACACTGAATCTCACTGGGGTATGGGTCACAAACACACTGACTGTCACTGTGGTATGGGTCCCACAAGCACTGACTCTCACTAAGGTACGGGTCCCACACACACTGACTCTCACTGGGCTAAGGGTCCCACACACACACTGACTCTCACTGGGGTACGGGTCCCACACACACAGACTCTCACTGGGGTACGGGTCCCACACACACTGACTCTCACTGGTGTACGGGTCCCACACATACTGACTCTGACAGGGGTACGTGTCCCACACACAGTGACTCTCACTGGGGTACGAGTCCCACACACACTGACTCTCACTGGGGTACGGGTCCCACACACACACTGACTCTCACTGGGGCCTGTGTCCCACACACACTGACTCTCACTGGGGTACTAGTTCCACGCACACTGTCACTGGGGTACTGGTCCACACACACTGACTGTCACTGGGGTACGGGTCCCACACACACTGACTATCACTGGGTTACGGGTCCCACACACAGTGACACTCACTGGGGTCGGGGTGCCACACACACACTGACTCTCACTGGGGTAAAAGTCCCACACACACTGACTCTCACTGGGGTACAGGTCCCACACACACTACTTTCATAGGGTACGAGTCCCACACACACTGACACTTACTGGGTTATGGGTCCCACACCTACTGACTCTCACTGGGGCATGGGTCCCACACACACTGACACTTACTGGGATACGGGTCCACACACCCTGACTCTCACTGGGGCACGGGTCCTACATGCACTGACTCTCACTGGGGTACGGGTCCCACACACACTGACTCTCACTGGGGTATGGGTCCCACACACACTGACTCTCACTGGGGTACGGGTCCCACACACACTGACTCTCACTGGGGTACGGGTCCCACACACACTGACTCTCACTGGAGTACGGGTCCCACACACACTGACTCTCACTGGGGTATGAGCCTCACACACACTGACACTCACTGGGGTACGGGTCCCACACACACTGACTCTCACTGGGGTACGGGTCCCACAGACACAAAAACTCTCAGTGGGGTACGGTTCCCACACACACTGACTGTCACTGGGGTACGTGTCCCACACACACTGATTCTCACTGGGGTACAGATCCCACACACATTGACTCTCACTGGGGTACGGATGCCACACACACTGACTCTCACTGGGGTACGGATCCCACACACACAGACACTCACTGGGGTACGGGTCCACACCCACTGACACTTACTGAAGTACGGGTCCCACACACACTGACTCTCACTGGGGTACAGTTCCCAAACACACACTGACTCTCACTGGGTTACGGGTTCCACACACACTGAATCTCACTGAGGTACGAGTCCCAAACACACTGACACTTACTGGGGTACGGGTCCCACACACACTGACTCTCACTGGGGTACGGGTCCCACACCTACTGACTCTCATTGGGGTACGGGTCCCACACACACTGACGCTCACTGGGGTACGGGTCCCACACGCACTGACTCTCACTGGGGTACGGGTCCCGCACACACTGACTCTCACTGGGGTAAAGACCCACACACACTGACTCTCACTGGGGTACTGGTTCCACACGCACTGACTACCACTGGGGTATGGGTCCCACACACACACTGACTCTCACTGGAGTACGGGTCCCACACACACTGCCTCTCACTGGGGTACGAGTCCCAAACACACTGATTCGCACTGGGGTACAGGTCCCACACACACTGACTCTCACTGGGGTATGGGTCCCAGACACACTGACTCTCACTGGGGTACAGGACCCACACACACTGACTCTCACTGGGGTACGGGTCCCACACACACTGACTCTCACTGGGGTACGTGTCCCACACACACTGACTCTCACTGGGGTATGTGTCCCACACACACTGACTCTCACTGGGGTACAGGTCCCACACACACTGACTCTCACTGGGGTACGGGTTCCACACACACTGACTCTCACTGGAGTACGGGTCCCACACACATTGACTCTCACTGGGGTATGAGCCTCACACACACTGACACTCACTGGGGTATGGGTCCCACACACACTGACTCTCACTGGGGTATGGGTCCCACACACACAAAGACACTCACTGGGTTACATATCCCACACACACTGACTCTCATTGGGGTACGTATCCCACACACATTGACTCTCACTTGGGTACGAGTCCCACACACACTGACTCTCACTGGGGTACGGGTCCCACACACACACTGACTCTAACTGGGGTACTGGTTCCACACACACTGACTCTCACTGGGGTACGGGTCCCACACACACTGACTCTCAGTGGGTTACGAGTCCAACACACACAGACTCTCACTGGGGTACGGGTCCCACACATAGTGACTCTCACTGGGGTACGTGTCCCACACACACGGACTCTCATTGGGGTACGGGTCCCACACACACTGACTCTCACTGGGGTTCGAGTCCCACACACACTGATTCTCATTGGGGTACAGGTCCCACACACACTGACTCTCACTGGGGTACGGGTCCCACACACACTGATTCTCACTGGGGTATGGGTCACACACACACTGAATGTCACTTTGCTATGGGTCCCACACACACTGACTCTCAGTGGGTTACGAGTCCCACACACAATGACTCTCACTGGAGTACAGGTCCCACACACATATTGACTCTCACTGGGGTACGGGTCCCAAACACACTGACTCGCACTGGAGTACTGGTCCCACACACACTGACTCTCACTGGGGTACGGGTCCCACACACACTGACTCTCACTGGGGTACGGGTCCCACACACACTGACTCTCACTGGGGTACGAGTCCAACACACACTGACTCTCACTGGGGTATGGGTCCCACACACACTGACTCTCACTGGGGTACTGGTTCCACACGTACTGACTCCCACTGGGGTATGGGTCCCACACACACACTGACTCTCACTGGAGTACCGGTCCCACACACACTGCCTCTCACTGGGGTACGAGTCCCACACACACTGATTCTCACTAGGGTCCAGGTCCCACACACACTGACTCTCACTGGGGTACGGGTCCCACACACACTGACTCTCACTGGGGTACAGGACCCACACACACTGACTCTCACTGGGGTACGGGTCCCACACACACTGACTCTCACTGGGGTACGGGTCCCACACACACTGACTCTCACTGGGGTATGGGTCCCACACACACTGACTCTCACTGGGGTACAGGTCCCACACACACTGACTCTCACTGGGGTACGGGTCCCACACACACTGGCTCTCACTGGAGTACGGGTCCCACACACACTGACTCTCACTGGGGTATGAGCCTCACACGCACTGACACTCACTGGGGTACGGGTCCCACACACACTGACTCTCACTGGGTTCCGGGACCCACACACACAAAGACTCTCACTGGGTTACATATCCCACACACACTGACTCTCACTGGGGTACGTGTTCCACACACACTGATTCTCACTGGGGTACGAGTCCCACACACACAGACACTCACTGGGGTACGGGTCCACACCCACTGACACTTACTGAAGTACGGGTCCCACACACACTGACTCTCACTGGGGTACGGGTCCCACACACACTGACTCTCACTGGGGTACGGGTCTCACACACACAGACTCTCACTGAGTTACGGGTCCCACACACACTGACTCTCACTGGGGTATGGGTCACACACACACTGAATGTCACTTTGGTATGGGTCCCACACACACTCACTCTCACTAAGGTACGGGTCCCACACACAATGACTCTCACTGGAGTACAGGTCCCACACACATATTGACTCTCACTGGGGTACAGGTCCCAAACACACTGACTCGCACTGGAGTACTGGTCCCACACACACTGAATCTCACTGGGTACGGGTCCCACACACACTGACTCTCACTGGGGTACGAGTCCAACACACTGACTGTCACTGGGGTATGGGTCCCACACACACTGACTCTCACTGGGGTCGGTGTCCCACTCACACACTGACTCTCACTGGGGTACGGGTCTCACACACACTGACTCTCACTGGGGAACGGGTCCCACACACACTGACTCTCACTGGGGTACGGGTCCCACACACACTGACTCTCACTGGGGTCGGTGTCCCACTCACACACTGACTCTCACTGGGGTACAGGTCCCACACACACTGACTCTCACTGGGTACGGGTCCCACACACACTGACTCTCACTGGGGTACGAGTCCAACACACTGACTGTCACTGGGGTATGGGTTCCACACGCACTGACTCTCACTGGTTTACTGGTTCCACACGCACTGACTCCCACTGGGGTATGGGTCCCACACACACACTGACTCTCACTGGAGTACAGGTGCCACACACACTGACTCTCACTGGTGTACAGGTCCCACACACACTGACTATCACTCGGGTACGGGTCCCAAACACAGTGACTCTCACTGGGGTACGAGTCCCACACACATTGACTCTCAATGGGGTAAAGTCCCACACACACTGACTGTCACTGGGGTACGAGTCTCACACACACTGAATCTCACTGGGGTATGGGTCACAAACACACTGACTGTCACTGTGGTATGGGTCCCACAAGCACTGACTCTCACTAAGGTACGGGTCCCACACACACTGACTCTCACTGGGGTAAGGGTCCCACACACACGCTGACTCTCACTGGGGTACGGGTCCCACACACACAGACTCTCACTGGGGTACGGGTCCCACAAACACTGACTCTCACTGGGGTACGGGTCCCACACATACTGAATCTGACAGGGGTACTTGTCCCACACACACTGACTCTCACTGGGGTACGAGTCCCACACACACTGACTCTCACTGGGGTACGGGTCCCACACACACTGACTCTCACTGGGGTACGGGTCCCACACACACACTGACTCTCACTGGGGTACTGGTTCCACACACACTGACTCTCACTGGGGTACGGGTCCCACACACACTGACTCTCAGTGGGTTACGAGTCCCACACACACTGACTCTCACTGGTTTACAGGTCCCACACATATTGACTCTAACTTGGGTACGGATCCCACACACACTGACTCTCACGGGGGTACGGGTCCCACACACACTGACATTCACTGTGGTACTGGTCCCACACCCACTGACACTTAATGGGGCACGGGTCCCACACACACTGACACTCACTGGGGTACGGGTCCACACCCACTGACACTTTCTGGGGTACGGGTCCCACACACAATGACTCTCACTAGGGTACGGGTCCCACACACAATGACTCTCACTAGGGTACGGGTCCCACACACACTCACTCTGACTGGTGTACGGGTCCCACACACACTGCCTCTCACTGGGGTACAGGTACCACACATACTGATTCTCACTGGGGTATGGGTCCGAAACACACTGACTCTCACTGGGGTACACATCCCACACACATTAACTCTCACTGCGGTACAGGTCCCACACACACTGACACTCACTGGGGTACGGGTCCCACTGACACTGACTCTCACTGGGGTACAGGTTCCACACACACTGACTGGCACTGGGGTACTGGTTCCACACACACTGACTGGCACTGGTGCACGGGTCCCACACACACTGACTGTCATTGGGGTACGGGTCCCACACCCACTGAATCTCACTGGGGTACGGGTCACACACACACTGACACTTACTGGGGTACGGGTCCCACACACACTGAATCTCACTGGGGTACGGGTCCCACACACACTGACTCTCATTGGGGTGCGGGTCCCACACCCACTGAATTTCACTGGGGTACGGGTCGCACACACACTGACACTTACTGGGGTACGGGTCCCACACAAACTGACTCACACTAGGGTACAGGTCCCACACACACTGACTCTCACTGGGGTACGAGTCCCACACACACTGATTCTCATTGGGGTACAGGTCCCACACACACTGACTCTCACTGGGGTAAAGTCCCACACACACTGACTCTCAGTGGGGTACGAGTCCCACACACACTGACTCTCACTTGGGTAAAATCCCACACACACTGACTCTCACTGGGGTATGGGTCCACACAAACTGACTCTCACAGGGATATGGGTCCCACACACACTGACACTTATTGGGTACGGGTCCACACACACACTGACTCTCACTGGGGTACGGGTCCTACACCCACTGAGTCTCATTGGGTTATGGGTCCCACACACACTGACTGTAACTGGGGAATGGGTCCCACACACACTGACTCTCACTGGGGTACGAGTCCCACACACACTACCTCTCACTGGTTTCTGGGTCCCACACACACACTGACTCTCACTGGGGTACAGGTCCCACACACACTGTCTCTCACTGGGGTACAGGTCCCACACACATTGATTCTCACTGGGATCTGGGTCCCACACACACACTAACTCTCACTGGGGTACAGGTCCCACACAGAATGAATCTCACTGGGGTACAGGTCCCACACACACTGACTCTCACTGGGGTCTGGGTCCCACACACACTGACTCTCACTGGGGTATAGGTTCCACGCACACTGTCACTGGGTTACTGGTCCACACACACTGACTGTCACTGGGGTACGGGTCCCACACACACTGACTATCACTGGGTTACGGGTCCCACACACACAAAGACTCTCACTGGGTTACATATCCCACACACACTGACTCTCACTGGGGTACGTGTCCCACACACACTGATTCTCACTGGGGTACGAGTCCCACACACACAGACACTCACTGGGGTACGGGTCCACACCCACTGACACTTACTGAAGTACGGGTCCCACACACACTGACTCTCACTGGGGTACGGGTCCCACACACACTGACTCTCACTGGGGTACGGGTCTCACACACACAGACTCTCACTGAGTTACGGGTCCCACACACACCGACTCTCACTGGGGTATGGGTCACACACACACTGAATGTCACTTTGGCATGGGTCCCACACACACTGACTCTCACTAAGGTACGGGTACCACACACAATGACTCTCACTGGAGCACAGGTCCCACACACATATTGACTCTCACTGGGGTACGGGTCCCACACACACTGACTCGCACTGGAGTACTGGTCCCACACACACTGACTCTCACTGGGGTACGGGTCCCACACACACACTGACTCTCACTGGGGTACGGGTCTCACACACACTGACTCTCACTGGAGAACGGGTCCCACAAACACTGACTCTCGCTGGGGTACGGGTCCCACACACACTGACTCTCACTGGGGTCGGTGTCCCACTCACACACTGACTCTCACTGGGGTACAGGTCCCACACACACTGACTCTCACTGGGTACGGGTCCCACACACACTGACTCTCACTGGGGTACGAGTCCAACACACTGACTGTCACTGGGGTATGGGTTCCACACACACTGACTCTCACTGGGGTACTGGTTCCACACGCACTGACTCCCACTGGGGTATGGGTCCAACACACACACTGACTCTCACTGGTGTACAGGTCCCACACACACTGACTATCACTCGGGTACGGGTCCCAAACACAGTGACTCTCACTGGGGTACGAGTCCCACTCACATTGACTCTCAATGGGGTAAAGTCCCACACAAACTGACTGTCACTGGGGTACGAGTCCCACACACACTGAATCTCACTGGGGTATGGGTCACAAACACACTGACTGTCACTGTGGTATGGGTCCCACAAGCACTGACTCTCACTAAGGTACGGGTCCCACACACACTGACTCTCACTGGGCTAAGGGTCCCACACACACACTGACTCTCACTGGGGTACGGGTCCCACACACACAGACTCTCACTGGGGTACGGGTCCCACACACACTGACTCTCACTGGTGTACGGGTCCCACACATACTGACTCTGACAGGGGTACGTGTCCCACACACAGTGACTCTCACTGGGGTACGAGTCCCACACACACTGACTCTCACTGGGGTACGGGTCCCACACACACACTGACTCTCACTGGGGCCTGTGTCCCACACACACTGACTCTCACTGGGGTACTAGTTCCACGCACACTGTCACTGGGGTACTGGTCCACACACACTGACTGTCACTGGGGTACGGGTCCCACACACACTGACTATCACTGGGTTACGGGTCCCACACACAGTGACACTCACTGGGGTCGGGGTGCCACACACACACTGACTCTCACTGGGGTAAAAGTCCCACACACACTGACTCTCACTGGGGTACAGGTCCCACACACACTACTTTCATAGGGTACGAGTCCCACACACACTGACACTTACTGGGTTATGGGTCCCACACCTACTGACTCTCACTGGGGCATGGGTCCCACACACACTGACACTTACTGGGATACGGGTCCACACACCCTGACTCTCACTGGGGCACGGGTCCTACATGCACTGACTCTCACTGGGGTACGGGTCCCACACACACTGACTCTCACTGGGGTATGGGTCCCACACACACTGACTCTCACTGGGGTACGGGTCCCACACACACTGACTCTCACTGGGGTACGGGTCCCACACACACTGACTCTCACTGGAGTACGGGTCCCACACACACTGACTCTCACTGGGGTATGAGCCTCACACACACTGACACTCACTGGGGTACGGGTCCCACACACACTGACTCTCACTGGGGTACGGGTCCCACAGACACAAAAACTCTCAGTGGGGTACGGTTCCCACACACACTGACTGTCACTGGGGTACGTGTCCCACACACACTGATTCTCACTGGGGTACAGATCCCACACACATTGACTCTCACTGGGGTACGGATGCCACACACACTGACTCTCACTGGGGTACGGATCCCACACACACAGACACTCACTGGGGTACGGGTCCACACCCACTGACACTTACTGAAGTACGGGTCCCACACACACTGACTCTCACTGGGGTACAGTTCCCAAACACACACTGACTCTCACTGGGTTACGGGTTCCACACACACTGAATCTCACTGAGGTACGAGTCCCAAACACACTGACACTTACTGGGGTACGGGTCCCACACACACTGACTCTCACTGGGGTACGGGTCCCACACCTACTGACTCTCATTGGGGTACGGGTCCCACACACACTGACGCTCACTGGGGTACGGGTCCCACACGCACTGACTCTCACTGGGGTACGGGTCCCGCACACACTGACTCTCACTGGGGTAAAGACCCACACACACTGACTCTCACTGGGGTACTGGTTCCACACGCACTGACTACCACTGGGGGGTTACATATCCCACACACACTGACTCTCACTGGGGTACGTGTTCCACACACACTGATTCTCACTGGGGTACGAGTCCCACACACACAGACACTCACTGGGGTACGGGTCCACACCCACTGACACTTACTGAAGTACGGGTCCCACACACACTGACTCTCACTGGGGTACGGGTCCCACACACACTGACTCTCACTGGGGTACGGGTCTCACACACACAGACTCTCACTGAGTTACGGGTCCCACACACACTGACTCTCACTGGGGTATGGGTCACACACACACTGAATGTCACTTTGGTATGGGTCCCACACACACTCACTCTCACTAAGGTACGGGTCCCACACACAATGACTCTCACTGGAGTACAGGTCCCACACACATATTGACTCTCACTGGGGTACAGGTCCCAAACACACTGACTCGCACTGGAGTACTGGTCCCACACACACTGAATCTCACTGGGTACGGGTCCCACACACACTGACTCTCACTGGGGTACGAGTCCAACACACTGACTGTCACTGGGGTATGGGTCCCACACACACTGACTCTCACTGGGGTCGGTGTCCCACTCACACACTGACTCTCACTGGGGTACGGGTCTCACACACACTGACTCTCACTGGGGAACGGGTCCCACACACACTGACTCTCACTGGGGTACGGGTCCCACACACACTGACTCTCACTGGGGTCGGTGTCCCACTCACACACTGACTCTCACTGGGGTACAGGTCCCACACACACTGACTCTCACTGGGTACGGGTCCCACACACACTGACTCTCACTGGGGTACGAGTCCAACACACTGACTGTCACTGGGGTATGGGTTCCACACGCACTGACTCTCACTGGTTTACTGGTTCCACACGCACTGACTCCCACTGGGGTATGGGTCCCACACACACACTGACTCTCACTGGAGTACAGGTGCCACACACACTGACTCTCACTGGTGTACAGGTCCCACACACACTGACTATCACTCGGGTACGGGTCCCAAACACAGTGACTCTCACTGGGGTACGAGTCCCACACACATTGACTCTCAATGGGGTAAAGTCCCACACACACTGACTGTCACTGGGGTACGAGTCTCACACACACTGAATCTCACTGGGGTATGGGTCACAAACACACTGACTGTCACTGTGGTATGGGTCCCACAAGCACTGACTCTCACTAAGGTACGGGTCCCACACACACTGACTCTCACTGGGGTAAGGGTCCCACACACACGCTGACTCTCACTGGGGTACGGGTCCCACACACACAGACTCTCACTGGGGTACGGGTCCCACAAACACTGACTCTCACTGGGGTACGGGTCCCACACATACTGAATCTGACAGGGATACTTGTCCCACACACACTGACTCTCACTGGGGTACGAGTCCCACACACACTGACTCTCACTGGGGTACGGGTCCCACACACACTGACTCTCACTGGGGTACGGGTCCCACACACACACTGACTCTCACTGGGGTACTGGTTCCACACACACTGACTCTCACTGGGGTACGGGTCCCACACACACTGACTCTCAGTGGGTTACGAGTCCCACACACACTGACTCTCACTGGTTTACAGGTCCCACACATATTGACTCTAACTTGGGTACGGATCCCACACACACTGACTCTCACTGGGGTACGGGTCCCACACACACTGACATTCACTGTGGTACTGGTCCCACACCCACTGACACTTAATGGGGCACGGGTCCCACACACACTGACACTCACTGGGGTACGGGTCCACACCCACTGACACTTTCTGGGGTACGGGTCCCACACACAATGACTCTCACTAGGGTACGGGTCCCACACACAATGACTCTCACTAGGGTACGGGTCCCACACACACTCACTCTGACTGGTGTACGGGTCCCACACACACTGCCTCTCACTGGGGTACAGGTACCACACATACTGATTCTCACTGGGGTATGGGTCCGAAACACACTGACTCTCACTGGGGTACACATCCCACACACATTAACTCTCACTGCGGTACAGGTCCCACACACACTGACACTCACTGGGGTACGGGTCCCACTGACACTGACTCTCACTGGGGTACAGGTTCCACACACACTGACTGGCACTGGGGTACTGGTTCCACACACACTGACTGGCACTGGTGCACGGGTCCCACACACACTGACTGTCATTGGGGTACGGGTCCCACACCCACTGAATCTCACTGGGGTACGGGTCACACACACACTGACACTTACTGGGGTACGGGTCCCACACACACTGAATCTCACTGGGGTACGGGTCCCACACACACTGACTCTCATTGGGGTGCGGGTCCCACACCCACTGAATTTCACTGGGGTACGGGTCGCACACACACTGACACTTACTGGGGTACGGGTCCCACACAAACTGACTCACACTAGGGTACAGGTCCCACACACACTGACTCTCACTGGGGTACGAGTCCCACACACACTGATTCTCATTGGGGTACAGGTCCCACACACACTGACTCTCACTGGGGTAAAGTCCCACACACACTGACTCTCAGTGGGGTACGAGTCCCACACACACTGACTCTCACTTGGGTAAAATCCCACACACACTGACTCTCACTGGGGTATGGGTCCACACAAACTGACTCTCACAGGGATATGGGTCCCACACACACTGACACTTATTGGGTACGGGTCCACACACACACTGACTCTCACTGGGGTACGGGTCCTACACCCACTGAGTCTCATTGGGTTATGGGTCCCACACACACTGACTGTAACTGGGGAATGGGTCCCACACACACTGACTCTCACTGGGGTACGAGTCCCACACACACTACCTCTCACTGGTTTCTGGGTCCCACACACACACTGACTCTCACTGGGGTACAGGTCCCACACACACTGTCTCTCACTGGGGTACAGGTCCCACACACATTGATTCTCACTGGGATCTGGGTCCCACACACACACTAACTCTCACTGGGGTACAGGTCCCACACAGAATGAATCTCACTGGGGTACAGGTCCCACACACACTGACTCTCACTGGGGTCTGGGTCCCACACACACTGACTCTCACTGGGGTATAGGTTCCACGCACACTGTCACTGGGTTACTGGTCCACACACACTGACTGTCACTGGGGTACGGGTCCCACACACACTGACTATCACTGGGTTACGGGTCCCACACACACAAAGACTCTCACTGGGTTACATATCCCACACACACTGACTCTCACTGGGGTACGTGTCCCACACACACTGATTCTCACTGGGGTACGAGTCCCACACACACAGACACTCACTGGGGTACGGGTCCACACCCACTGACACTTACTGAAGTACGGGTCCCACACACACTGACTCTCACTGGGGTACGGGTCCCACACACACTGACTCTCACTGGGGTACGGGTCTCACACACACAGACTCTCACTGAGTTACGGGTCCCACACACACCGACTCTCACTGGGGTATGGGTCACACACACACTGAATGTCACTTTGGCATGGGTCCCACACACACTGACTCTCACTAAGGTACGGGTACCACACACAATGACTCTCACTGGAGCACAGGTCCCACACACATATTGACTCTCACTGGGGTACGGGTCCCACACACACTGACTCGCACTGGAGTACTGGTCCCACACACACTGACTCTCACTGGGGTACGGGTCCCACACACACACTGACTCTCACTGGGGTACGGGTCTCACACACACTGACTCTCACTGGAGAACGGGTCCCACAAACACTGACTCTCGCTGGGGTACGGGTCCCACACACACTGACTCTCACTGGGGTCGGTGTCCCACTCACACACTGACTCTCACTGGGGTACAGGTCCCACACACACTGACTCTCACTGGGTACGGGTCCCACACACACTGACTCTCACTGGGGTACGAGTCCAACACACTGACTGTCACTGGGGTATGGGTTCCACACACACTGACTCTCACTGGGGTACTGGTTCCACACGCACTGACTCCCACTGGGGTATGGGTCCAACACACACACTGACTCTCACTGGTGTACAGGTCCCACACACACTGAATATCACTCGGGTACGGGTCCCAAACACAGTGACTCTCACTGGGGTACGAGTCCCACACACATTGACTCTCAATGGGGTAAAGTCCCACACAAACTGACTGTCACTGGGGTACGAGTCCCACACACACTGAATCTCACTGGGGTATGGGTCACAAACACACTGACTGTCACTGTGGTATGGGTCCCACAAGCACTGACTCTCACTAAGGTACGGGTCCCACACACACTGACTCTCACTGGGCTAAGGGTCCCACACACACACTGACTCTCACTGGGGTACGGGTCCCACACACACAGACTCTCACTGGGGTACGGGTCCCACACACACTGACTCTCACTGGTGTACGGGTCCCACACATACTGACTCTGACAGGGGTACGTGTCCCACACACAGTGACTCTCACTGGGGTACGAGTCCCACACACACTGACTCTCACTGGGGTACGGGTCCCACACACACACTGACTCTCACTGGGGCCTGTGTCCCACACACACTGACTCTCACTGGGGTACTAGTTCCACGCACACTGTCACTGGGGTACTGGTCCACACACACTGACTGTCACTGGGGTACGGGTCCCACACACACTGACTATCACTGGGTTACGGGTCCCACACACAGTGACACTCACTGGGGTCGGGGTGCCACACACACACTGACTCTCACTGGGGTAAAAGTCCCACACACACTGACTCTCACTGGGGTACAGGTCCCACACACACTACTTTCATAGGGTACGAGTCCCACACACACTGACACTTACTGGGTTATGGGTCCCACACCTACTGACTCTCACTGGGGCATGGGTCCCACACACACTGACACTTACTGGGATACGGGTCCACACACCCTGACTCTCACTGGGGCACGGGTCCTACATGCACTGACTCTCACTGGGGTACGGGTCCCACACACACTGACTCTCACTGGGGTATGGGTCCCACACACACTGACTCTCACTGGGGTACGGGTCCCACACACACTGACTCTCACTGGGGTACGGGTCCCACACACACTGACTCTCACTGGAGTACGGGTCCCACACACACTGACTCTCACTGGGGTATGAGCCTCACACACACTGACACTCACTGGGGTACGGGTCCCACACACACTGACTCTCACTGGGGTACGGGTCCCACAGACACAAAAACTCTCAGTGGGGTACGGTTCCCACACACACTGACTGTCACTGGGGTACGTGTCCCACACACACTGATTCTCACTGGGGTACAGATCCCACACACATTGACTCTCACTGGGGTACGGATGCCACACACACTGACTCTCACTGGGGTACGGATCCCACACACACAGACACTCACTGGGGTACGGGTCCACACCCACTGACACTTACTGAAGTACGGGTCCCACACACACTGACTCTCACTGGGGTACAGTTCCCAAACACACACTGACTCTCACTGGGTTACGGGTTCCACACACACTGAATCTCACTGAGGTACGAGTCCCAAACACACTGACACTTACTGGGGTACGGGTCCCACACACACTGACTCTCACTGGGGTACGGGTCCCACACCTACTGACTCTCATTGGGGTACGGGTCCCACACACACTGACGCTCACTGGGGTACGGGTCCCACACGCACTGACTCTCACTGGGGTACGGGTCCCGCACACACTGACTCTCACTGGGGTAAAGACCCACACACACTGACTCTCACTGGGGTACTGGTTCCACACGCACTGACTACCACTGGGGTATGGGTCCCACACACACACTGACTCTCACTGGAGTACGGGTCCCACACACACTGCCTCTCACTGGGGTACGAGTCCCAAACACACTGATTCGCACTGGGGTACAGGTCCCACACACACTGACTCTCACTGGGGTATGGGTCCCAGACACACTGACTCTCACTGGGGTACAGGACCCACACACACTGACTCTCACTGGGGTACGGGTCCCACACACACTGACTCTCACTGGGGTACGTGTCCCACACACACTGACTCTCACTGGGGTATGTGTCCCACACACACTGACTCTCACTGGGGTACAGGTCCCACACACACTGACTCTCACTGGGGTACGGGTTCCACACACACTGACTCTCACTGGAGTACGGGTCCCACACACATTGACTCTCACTGGGGTATGAGCCTCACACACACTGACACTCACTGGGGTATGGGTCCCACACACACTGACTCTCACTGGGGTATGGGTCCCACACACACAAAGACACTCACTGGGTTACATATCCCACACACACTGACTCTCATTGGGGTACGTATCCCACACACATTGACTCTCACTTGGGTACGAGTCCCACACACACTGACTCTCACTGGGGTACGGGTCCCACACACACACTGACTCTAACTGGGGTACTGGTTCCACACACACTGACTCTCACTGGGGTACGGGTCCCACACACACTGACTCTCAGTGGGTTACGAGTCCAACACACACAGACTCTCACTGGGGTACGGGTCCCACACATAGTGACTCTCACTGGGGTACGTGTCCCACACACACGGACTCTCATTGGGGTACGGGTCCCACACACACTGACTCTCACTGGGGTTCGAGTCCCACACACACTGATTCTCATTGGGGTACAGGTCCCACACACACTGACTCTCACTGGGGTACGGGTCCCACACACACTGATTCTCACTGGGGTATGGGTCACACACACACTGAATGTCACTTTGCTATGGGTCCCACACACACTGACTCTCAGTGGGTTACGAGTCCCACACACAATGACTCTCACTGGAGTACAGGTCCCACACACATATTGACTCTCACTGGGGTACGGGTCCCAAACACACTGACTCGCACTGGAGTACTGGTCCCACACACACTGACTCTCACTGGGGTACGGGTCCCACACACACTGACTCTCACTGGGGTACGGGTCCCACACACACTGACTCTCACTGGGGTACGAGTCCAACACACACTGACTCTCACTGGGGTATGGGTCCCACACACACTGACTCTCACTGGGGTACTGGTTCCACACGTACTGACTCCCACTGGGGTATGGGTCCCACACACACACTGACTCTCACTGGAGTACCGGTCCCACACACACTGCCTCTCACTGGGGTACGAGTCCCACACACACTGATTCTCACTAGGGTCCAGGTCCCACACACACTGACTCTCACTGGGGTACGGGTCCCACACACACTGACTCTCACTGGGGTACAGGACCCACACACACTGACTCTCACTGGGGTACGGGTCCCACACACACTGACTCTCACTGGGGTACGGGTCCCACACACACTGACTCTCACTGGGGTATGGGTCCCACACACACTGACTCTCACTGGGGTACAGGTCCCACACACACTGACTCTCACTGGGGTACGGGTCCCACACACACTGGCTCTCACTGGAGTACGGGTCCCACACACACTGACTCTCACTGGGGTATGAGCCTCACACGCACTGACACTCACTGGGGTACGGGTCCCACACACACTGACTCTCACTGGGTTCCGGGACCCACACACACAAAGACTCTCACTGGGTTACATATCCCACACACACTGACTCTCACTGGGGTACGTGTTCCACACACACTGATTCTCACTGGGGTACGAGTCCCACACACACAGACACTCACTGGGGTACGGGTCCACACCCACTGACACTTACTGAAGTACGGGTCCCACACACACTGACTCTCACTGGGGTACGGGTCCCACACACACTGACTCTCACTGGGGTACGGGTCTCACACACACAGACTCTCACTGAGTTACGGGTCCCACACACACTGACTCTCACTGGGGTATGGGTCACACACACACTGAATGTCACTTTGGTATGGGTCCCACACACACTCACTCTCACTAAGGTACGGGTCCCACACACAATGACTCTCACTGGAGTACAGGTCCCACACACATATTGACTCTCACTGGGGTACAGGTCCCAAACACACTGACTCGCACTGGAGTACTGGTCCCACACACACTGAATCTCACTGGGTACGGGTCCCACACACACTGACTCTCACTGGGGTACGAGTCCAACACACTGACTGTCACTGGGGTATGGGTCCCACACACACTGACTCTCACTGGGGTCGGTGTCCCACTCACACACTGACTCTCACTGGGGTACGGGTCTCACACACACTGACTCTCACTGGGGAACGGGTCCCACACACACTGACTCTCACTGGGGTACGGGTCCCACACACACTGACTCTCACTGGGGTCGGTGTCCCACTCACACACTGACTCTCACTGGGGTACAGGTCCCACACACACTGACTCTCACTGGGTACGGGTCCCACACACACTGACTCTCACTGGGGTACGAGTCCAACACACTGACTGTCACTGGGGTATGGGTTCCACACGCACTGACTCTCACTGGTTTACTGGTTCCACACGCACTGACTCCCACTGGGGTATGGGTCCCACACACACACTGACTCTCACTGGAGTACAGGTGCCACACACACTGACTCTCACTGGTGTACAGGTCCCACACACACTGACTATCACTCGGGTACGGGTCCCAAACACAGTGACTCTCACTGGGGTACGAGTCCCACACACATTGACTCTCAATGGGGTAAAGTCCCACACACACTGACTGTCACTGGGGTACGAGTCTCACACACACTGAATCTCACTGGGGTATGGGTCACAAACACACTGACTGTCACTGTGGTATGGGTCCCACAAGCACTGACTCTCACTAAGGTACGGGTCCCACACACACTGACTCTCACTGGGGTAAGGGTCCCACACACACGCTGACTCTCACTGGGGTACGGGTCCCACACACACAGACTCTCACTGGGGTACGGGTCCCACAAACACTGACTCTCACTGGGGTACGGGTCCCACACATACTGAATCTGACAGGGGTACTTGTCCCACACACACTGACTCTCACTGGGGTACGAGTCCCACACACACTGACTCTCACTGGGGTACGGGTCCCACACACACTGACTCTCACTGGGGTACGGGTCCCACACACACACTGACTCTCACTGGGGTACTGGTTCCACACACACTGACTCTCACTGGGGTACGGGTCCCACACACACTGACTCTCAGTGGGTTACGAGTCCCACACACACTGACTCTCACTGGTTTACAGGTCCCACACATATTGACTCTAACTTGGGTACGGATCCCACACACACTGACTCTCACGGGGGTACGGGTCCCACACACACTGACATTCACTGTGGTACTGGTCCCACACCCACTGACACTTAATGGGGCACGGGTCCCACACACACTGACACTCACTGGGGTACGGGTCCACACCCACTGACACTTTCTGGGGTACGGGTCCCACACACAATGACTCTCACTAGGGTACGGGTCCCACACACAATGACTCTCACTAGGGTACGGGTCCCACACACACTCACTCTGACTGGTGTACGGGTCCCACACACACTGCCTCTCACTGGGGTACAGGTACCACACATACTGATTCTCACTGGGGTATGGGTCCGAAACACACTGACTCTCACTGGGGTACACATCCCACACACATTAACTCTCACTGCGGTACAGGTCCCACACACACTGACACTCACTGGGGTACGGGTCCCACTGACACTGACTCTCACTGGGGTACAGGTTCCACACACACTGACTGGCACTGGGGTACTGGTTCCACACACACTGACTGGCACTGGTGCACGGGTCCCACACACACTGACTGTCATTGGGGTACGGGTCCCACACCCACTGAATCTCACTGGGGTACGGGTCACACACACACTGACACTTACTGGGGTACGGGTCCCACACACACTGAATCTCACTGGGGTACGGGTCCCACACACACTGACTCTCATTGGGGTGCGGGTCCCACACCCACTGAATTTCACTGGGGTACGGGTCGCACACACACTGACACTTACTGGGGTACGGGTCCCACACAAACTGACTCACACTAGGGTACAGGTCCCACACACACTGACTCTCACTGGGGTACGAGTCCCACACACACTGATTCTCATTGGGGTACAGGTCCCACACACACTGACTCTCACTGGGGTAAAGTCCCACACACACTGACTCTCAGTGGGGTACGAGTCCCACACACACTGACTCTCACTTGGGTAAAATCCCACACACACTGACTCTCACTGGGGTATGGGTCCACACAAACTGACTCTCACAGGGATATGGGTCCCACACACACTGACACTTATTGGGTACGGGTCCACACACACACTGACTCTCACTGGGGTACGGGTCCTACACCCACTGAGTCTCATTGGGTTATGGGTCCCACACACACTGACTGTAACTGGGGAATGGGTCCCACACACACTGACTCTCACTGGGGTACGAGTCCCACACACACTACCTCTCACTGGTTTCTGGGTCCCACACACACACTGACTCTCACTGGGGTACAGGTCCCACACACACTGTCTCTCACTGGGGTACAGGTCCCACACACATTGATTCTCACTGGGATCTGGGTCCCACACACACACTAACTCTCACTGGGGTACAGGTCCCACACAGAATGAATCTCACTGGGGTACAGGTCCCACACACACTGACTCTCACTGGGGTCTGGGTCCCACACACACTGACTCTCACTGGGGTATAGGTTCCACGCACACTGTCACTGGGTTACTGGTCCACACACACTGACTGTCACTGGGGTACGGGTCCCACACACACTGACTATCACTGGGTTACGGGTCCCACACACACAAAGACTCTCACTGGGTTACATATCCCACACACACTGACTCTCACTGGGGTACGTGTCCCACACACACTGATTCTCACTGGGGTACGAGTCCCACACACACAGACACTCACTGGGGTACGGGTCCACACCCACTGACACTTACTGAAGTACGGGTCCCACACACACTGACTCTCACTGGGGTACGGGTCCCACACACACTGACTCTCACTGGGGTACGGGTCTCACACACACAGACTCTCACTGAGTTACGGGTCCCACACACACCGACTCTCACTGGGGTATGGGTCACACACACACTGAATGTCACTTTGGCATGGGTCCCACACACACTGACTCTCACTAAGGTACGGGTACCACACACAATGACTCTCACTGGAGCACAGGTCCCACACACATATTGACTCTCACTGGGGTACGGGTCCCACACACACTGACTCGCACTGGAGTACTGGTCCCACACACACTGACTCTCACTGGGGTACGGGTCCCACACACACACTGACTCTCACTGGGGTACGGGTCTCACACACACTGACTCTCACTGGAGAACGGGTCCCACAAACACTGACTCTCGCTGGGGTACGGGTCCCACACACACTGACTCTCACTGGGGTCGGTGTCCCACTCACACACTGACTCTCACTGGGGTACAGGTCCCACACACACTGACTCTCACTGGGTACGGGTCCCACACACACTGACTCTCACTGGGGTACGAGTCCAACACACTGACTGTCACTGGGGTATGGGTTCCACACACACTGACTCTCACTGGGGTACTGGTTCCACACGCACTGACTCCCACTGGGGTATGGGTCCAACACACACACTGACTCTCACTGGTGTACAGGTCCCACACACACTGACTATCACTCGGGTACGGGTCCCAAACACAGTGACTCTCACTGGGGTACGAGTCCCACTCACATTGACTCTCAATGGGGTAAAGTCCCACACAAACTGACTGTCACTGGGGTACGAGTCCCACACACACTGAATCTCACTGGGGTATGGGTCACAAACACACTGACTGTCACTGTGGTATGGGTCCCACAAGCACTGACTCTCACTAAGGTACGGGTCCCACACACACTGACTCTCACTGGGCTAAGGGTCCCACACACACACTGACTCTCACTGGGGTACGGGTCCCACACACACAGACTCTCACTGGGGTACGGGTCCCACACACACTGACTCTCACTGGTGTACGGGTCCCACACATACTGACTCTGACAGGGGTACGTGTCCCACACACAGTGACTCTCACTGGGGTACGAGTCCCACACACACTGACTCTCACTGGGGTACGGGTCCCACACACACACTGACTCTCACTGGGGCCTGTGTCCCACACACACTGACTCTCACTGGGGTACTAGTTCCACGCACACTGTCACTGGGGTACTGGTCCACACACACTGACTGTCACTGGGGTACGGGTCCCACACACACTGACTATCACTGGGTTACGGGTCCCACACACAGTGACACTCACTGGGGTCGGGGTGCCACACACACACTGACTCTCACTGGGGTAAAAGTCCCACACACACTGACTCTCACTGGGGTACAGGTCCCACACACACTACTTTCATAGGGTACGAGTCCCACACACACTGACACTTACTGGGTTATGGGTCCCACACCTACTGACTCTCACTGGGGCATGGGTCCCACACACACTGACACTTACTGGGATACGGGTCCACACACCCTGACTCTCACTGGGGCACGGGTCCTACATGCACTGACTCTCACTGGGGTACGGGTCCCACACACACTGACTCTCACTGGGGTATGGGTCCCACACACACTGACTCTCACTGGGGTACGGGTCCCACACACACTGACTCTCACTGGGGTACGGGTCCCACACACACTGACTCTCACTGGAGTACGGGTCCCACACACACTGACTCTCACTGGGGTATGAGCCTCACACACACTGACACTCACTGGGGTACGGGTCCCACACACACTGACTCTCACTGGGGTACGGGTCCCACAGACACAAAAACTCTCAGTGGGGTACGGTTCCCACACACACTGACTGTCACTGGGGTACGTGTCCCACACACACTGATTCTCACTGGGGTACAGATCCCACACACATTGACTCTCACTGGGGTACGGATGCCACACACACTGACTCTCACTGGGGTACGGATCCCACACACACAGACACTCACTGGGGTACGGGTCCACACCCACTGACACTTACTGAAGTACGGGTCCCACACACACTGACTCTCACTGGGGTACAGTTCCCAAACACACACTGACTCTCACTGGGTTACGGGTTCCACACACACTGAATCTCACTGAGGTACGAGTCCCAAACACACTGACACTTACTGGGGTACGGGTCCCACACACACTGACTCTCACTGGGGTACGGGTCCCACACCTACTGACTCTCATTGGGGTACGGGTCCCACACACACTGACGCTCACTGGGGTACGGGTCCCACACGCACTGACTCTCACTGGGGTACGGGTCCCGCACACACTGACTCTCACTGGGGTAAAGACCCACACACACTGACTCTCACTGGGGTACTGGTTCCACACGCACTGACTACCACTGGGGTATGGGTCCCACACACACACTGACTCTCACTGGAGTACGGGTCCCACACACACTGCCTCTCACTGGGGTACGAGTCCCAAACACACTGATTCGCACTGGGGTACAGGTCCCACACACACTGACTCTCACTGGGGTATGGGTCCCAGACACACTGACTCTCACTGGGGTACAGGACCCACACACACTGACTCTCACTGGGGTACGAGTCCCAAACACACTGATTCGCACTGGGGTACAGGTCCCACACACACTGACTCTCACTGGGGTATGGGTCCCAGACACACTGACTCTCACTGGGGTACAGGACCCACACACACTGACTCTCACTGGGGTACGGGTCCCACACACACTGACTCTCACTGGGGTACGTGTCCCACACACACTGACTCTCACTGGGGTATGTGTCCCACACACACTGACTCTCACTGGGGTACAGGTCCCACACACACTGACTCTCACTGGGGTACGGGTTCCACACACACTGACTCTCACTGGAGTACGGGTCCCACACACATTGACTCTCACTGGGGTATGAGCCTCACACACACTGACACTCACTGGGGTATGGGTCCCACACACACTGACTCTCACTGGGGTATGGGTCCCACACACACAAAGACACTCACTGGGTTACATATCCCACACACACTGACTCTCATTGGGGTACGTATCCCACACACATTGACTCTCACTTGGGTACGAGTCCCACACACACTGACTCTCACTGGGGTACGGGTCCCACACACACACTGACTCTAACTGGGGTACTGGTTCCACACACACTGACTCTCACTGGGGTACGGGTCCCACACACACTGACTCTCAGTGGGTTACGAGTCCAACACACACAGACTCTCACTGGGGTACGGGTCCCACACATAGTGACTCTCACTGGGGTACGTGTCCCACACACACGGACTCTCATTGGGGTACGGGTCCCACACACACTGACTCTCACTGGGGTACGGGTCCCACACACACTGACTCTCACTGGGGTACGGGTCCAACACACACTGACTCTCACTGGGGTATGGGTCCCAGACACACTGACTCTCACTGGGGTATGGGTCACACAAACACTGACTCTCACTGGGGTATGGGTCCCACACCCACTGAATCTCACTGGGGTACGAGTCCCACACACACTGGCTCTCACTGGGGTACGGGTCCTCCACCTACTGACTCTCATTGGGGCATGGGTCCCACACACACTGACACTCACTGGGGTACGGGTCCTACACCCACTGACTCTCACTGGGTTATGGGTCCCACACACTGAATCTCACTGGGGTACATCCCACACACACTGACTCTCACTGGGGTACGAGTCCCACACACACTACCTCTCACTGGTTTCTGGGTCCCACACACACACTGACTCTCACTGGGGTACAGGTCCCACACACACTGACTCTCACTGGGGTACGGGTCACACACACACTGACTCTCACTGGGATCTGGGTCCCACACACACACTAACTCTCACTCGGGTTCAGGTCCCACACACACTGAATCTCACTGGGGTACGGGTCCCACACACACTGACTCTCACTGGGGTATGGGTCACACACGCAATGACTGTCACTGTGGTATGGGTCCCACACACACTGACTCTCACTAAGGTACGGGTCCCACACACACTGACACTCACTGGGGTACGGGTCCCAAACACACACTGACTCTCACTGGGGTACGGGTCCCACACACACTGACTCTCATTGGGGTACGGGTCCCACACACACTGACTCTCACTGGGGTACGGGTCCCACACATAGTGACTCTCACTGGGGTACGTGTCCCACACACACTGACTCTCATTGGGGTACAGGTCCCACACACACTGACTCTCACTGGGGTACGGGTCCCACACACACTGACTCTCACTGGGGTAAAGTCCCACACACACTGACTCTCACGGGGGTATGAGTCCCAAACACACTGACTCTCACTGGTGTACTGGTCCCACACACACTGACTCTCACTGGGGTACGGGTCCCACACACACTGACTCTCACTGGGGTACGGGTCCAACAAACTCTGACTCTCATTGGGGTATGGGTCCCAGACACACTGACTCTCACTGGGGTATGGGTCACACACACACTGACTGTCACTGTGGTATGGGTCCCACACACACTGACTCTCACTAAGGTACGGGTCCCACACACACTGAATCTCACTGGGGTACGGGTCCCACACATACTGACTCTCACTGGGGTACGGGTCCCACACACACTGACTCTCACTGGGGTACTGGTTCCACACACACTGACTGGCACTGGGGTACTGGTCCCACACACACTGACAGTCACCGGGGTACGGGTCCCACACACACTGACTCACACTGGGTTACGGGTCGCACACACACTGACTCTCACTGGGGTACGGGTCCCACACTCACTGACTCTCACTGGGGTACGTGTCCCACACACACTGACTGTCACTGGGGTACAAGTCCTACACACACGGACTCTCACTGGGGTACGGGTCCCACACAGACTGACTCTCACTGGGGTACAGGACCCACACACACTGACTCTCACTGGGGTAAGGGTCCCACACACACTGACTCTCATTGGGGTATTGGTCCCACACACACTGAATCTCACTGGGGTACGGGTCCCACACACACAGACTCTCACTGGGGTACGGTTCCCACACACACTGACTCTCCCTGGGGTACGTGTCCAACACACACTGATTCTCACTGGGGTACAGGTCCCACACACAATGACTCTCACTGGGGTACGGATCCCACACACACTGACTCTCACTGGGGTACGGGTCCCACACACACAGACACTCACTGGGGTACAGGTCCACACCCACTGACACTTACTGAAGTACGGGTCCCACACACACTGACTCTCACTGGGGTACGGGTCCCACACACACTGACTCTCACTGGGGTATGGGTCTCACACACACTGACTCTCACTGGGATCTGGGTCCCACACACACACTAACTCTCACTGGGGTACAGGTCCAACACACACTGAATCTCACTGGGGTACAGGTCCCACACACACTGACTCTCACTGGGGCCTGTGTCCCACACACACTGACTCTCACTGGGGTACTAGTTCCACGCACACTGTCACTGGGGTACTGGTCCACACACACTGACTGTCACTGGGGTACGGGTCCCACACACACTGACTATCACTGGGTTACGGGTCCCACACACAGTGACACTCACTGGGGTCGGGGTGCCACACACACACTGACTCTCACTGGGGTAAAAGTCCCACACACACTGACTCTCACTGGGGTACAGGTCCCACACACACTACTTTCATAGGGTACGAGTCCCACACACACTGACACTTACTGGGTTATGGGTCCCACACCTACTGACTCTCACTGGGGCATGGGTCCCACACACACTGACACTTACTGGGATACGGGTCCACACACCCTGACTCTCACTGGGGCACGGGTCCTACACGCACTGACTCTCACTGGGGTACGGGTCCCACACACACTGACTCTCACTGGGGTATGGGTCCCACACACACTGACTCTCACTGGGGTACGGGTCCCACACACACTGACTCTCACTGGGGTACGGGTCCCACACACACTGACTCTCACTGGAGTACGGGTCCCACACACACTGACTCTCACTGGGGTATGAGCCTCACACACACTGACACTCACTGGGGTACGGGTCCCACACACACTGACTCTCACTGGGGTACGGGTCCCACAGACACAAAAACTCTCAGTGGGGTACGGTTCCCACACACACTGACTGTCACTGGGGTACGTGTCCCACACACACTGATTCTCACTGGGGTACAGATCCCACACACATTGACTCTCACTGGGGTACGGATGCCACACACACTGACTCTCACTGGGGTACGGATCCCACACACACAGACACTCACTGGGGTACGGGTCCACACCCACTGACACTTACTGAAGTACGGGTCCCACACACACTGACTCTCACTGGGGTACAGTTCCCAAACACACACTGACTCTCACTGGGTTACGGGTTCCACACACACTGAATCTCACTGAGGTACGAGTCCCAAACACACTGACACTTACTGGGGTACGGGTCCCACACACACTGACTCTCACTGGGGTACGGGTCCCACACCTACTGACTCTCATTGGGGCATGGGTCCCACACACACTGACACTTACTGGGGTACGGGTCCACACACACACTGACTCTCACTGGGGCACGGGTCCTACACGCACTGACTCTCTCTGGGGTATGGGTCACACACACACTGACTCTCACTGGGGTAAATCCCCACACACACTGACTCTCACTGGAGTACGGGTCCCACACACACTGACTCTCACTGGGGTACGGGTCCCACACACACAATAACTCTCACTGGGGTACAGGTCCCACACACACTGACTCTCACTGGGGTACAGGTCCCACACACACTGACTCTCACTGGGGTACTGGTTCCACACACACTGTCACTGGCCTACTGGTCCACACACACTGACTCTCACTGGGGTAAGGGTCCCAAACACATTGACTCTCAAAGGTGTCGGGGTCCCACACACACACGGACTCTCACTGGGGCACAGGTCCCACACACACTACTCTCACTAGGGTACGGGTCCCACACACACTGACGCTCACTGGGGTACGGGTCCCACACGCACTGACTCTCACTGGGGTACGGGTCCCGCACACACTGACTCTCACTGGGGTAAAGACCCACACACACTGACTCTCACTGGGGTACGAGTCCCAAACACACTGATTCTCATTGGGGTACAGGTCCCACACACACTGACTCTCACTGGGGTACGGGTCCCACACACACTGACTCTCACTGGGGTACAGGACCCACACACACTGACTCTCACTGGGGTATGGGTCCCACACACACTGACTCTCACTGGGGTACATTTCCCACACACACAAAGACTCTCACTGGGGTACGGGTCCCACACTCACTGACTCTCACTAGAGTACGGGTCCCACACACACTGATTCTCACTGGGGTACAGGTCCCACACACATTGACTCTCACTGGGGTACGGATCCCACACACACTGACTCTCACTGGGGTACGGGTCCCACACACACAGACACTCACTGGGGTACGGGTCCACACCCACTGACACTTACTGAAGTACGGGTCCCACACACACTGACTCTCACTGGGGTACGGGTCCCACACACACTGACTCTCACTGGGGTACGGATCTCACACACACAGACTCTCACTGAGTTACGGGTCCCACACACACTGACTCTCACTGGGGTATGGGTCACACACACACTGAATGTCACTTTGGTATGGGTCCCACACACACTGACTCTCACTGGAGTACAGGTCCCACACACAGATTGACTCTCACTGGGGTACGGGTCCCAAACACACTGACTCGCACTGGAGTACTGGTCCCACACACACTGACTCTCACTGGGGTACGGGTCCCACACACACTGACTCTCACTGGGGTACGGGTCTCACACACACAGACTCTCACTGGGGAACGGGTCCCACATACACTGACTCTCACTGGGGTACGGGTCCCACACACACTGACTCTCACTGGGGTCGTTGTCCCACTCACACACTGACTCTAACTGGGGTAGGGGTCCCACACACACTGACTCTCACTGGGGTACGAGTCCAACACACTGACTGTCACTGGGGTATGGGTTCCACACACACTGACTCTCAAAGGGGTATGGGTCCCACACACACTGACTCTCACTGGGGTACTGGTTCCACACGCACTGACTCCCACTGGGGTACGGGTCCCACACACACTGCCTCTCACTGGGGTACGAGTCCCAAACACACTGATTCGCACTGGGGTACAGGTCCCACACACACTGACTCTCACTGGGGTATGGGTCCCAGACACACTGACTCTCACTGGGGTACAGGACCCACACACACTGACTCTCACTGGGGTACGGGTCCCACACACACTGACTCTCACTGGGGTACGTGTCCCACACACACTGACTCTCACTGGGGTATGTGTCCCACACACACTGACTCTCACTGGGGTACAGGTCCCACACACACTGACTCTCACTGGGGTACGGGTTCCACACACACTGACTCTCACTGGAGTACGGGTCCCACACACATTGACTCTCACTGGGGTATGAGCCTCACACACACTGACACTCACTGGGGTATGGGTCCCACACACACTGACTCTCACTGGGGTACGGGTCCCACACACACAAAGACACTCACTGGGTTACATATCCCACACACACTGACTCTCATTGGGGTACGTGTCCCACACACATTGACTCTCACTTGGGTACGAGTCCCACACACACTGACTCTCACAGGGTTACAGGTCCCACACACATTGACTCTCACTGGGGTACGGATCCCACACACACTGACTCTCACTGGGGTACGGGTCCCACACACACTGACTCTCACTGGGGTACGGGTCCCACACCCACTGAAACTCACTGGGGTACGAGTCCCACACACACTGACACTTACTGGGGTACGGGTCCCACACACACTGACTCTCACTGGGGTACGGGTCCCACACCTACTAACTCTCATTGGGGCATGGGTCCCACACACACTGACACTTACTGGGGTACGGGTCCACACACACACTGACTCTCACTGGGGTACGGGTCCTACACCCACTGACTCTCACTGGGTTATGGGTCCCACACACACTGAATCTCACTGGGGTACATCCCACACACACTGACTCTCAATGGGGTACGGGTCCCACACACACTGACTCTCACTGGGATCTGGGTCCCACACACACACTAACTCTCACTGGGGTACAGGTCCCACACACACTGAATCTCACTGGGGTACAGGTCCCACACACACTGACTCTCACTGCGGCCTGGGTCCCACACACACTGACTCTCACTGGGGTACTGGTTCCACGCACACTGTCACTGGGGTACTGGTCCACACACACTGACTGTCACTGGGGTACGGGTCCCACACACACTGACTATCACTGGGTTACGGGTCCCACACACACCGACTCTCACTGGGGTATGGGTCACACACACACTGAATGTCACTTTGGCATGGGTCCCACACACACTGACTCTCACTAAGGTACGGGTACCACACACAATGACTCTCACTGGAGCACAGGTCCCACACACATATTGACTCTCACTGGGGTACGGGTCCCACACACACTGACTCGCACTGGAGTACTGGTCCCACACACACTGACTCTCACTGGGGTACGGGTCCCACACACACACTGACTCTCACTGGGGTACGGGTCTCACACACACTGACTCGCACTGGAGTACTGGTCCCACACACACAGACTCTCACTGGGGTACGGGTCCCACACACACTGACTCTCACTGGGGTACGGGTCCCACACATACTGACTCTGACAGGGGTACGTGTCCCACACACAGTGACTCTCACTGGGGTACGAGTCCCACACACACTGACTCTCACTGGGGTACGGGTCCCACACACACACTGACTCTCACTGGGGCCTGTGTCCCACACACACTGACTCTCACTGGGGTACTAGTTCCACGCACACTGTCACTGGGGTACTGGTCCACACACACTGACTGTCACTGGGGTACGGGTCCCACACACACTGACTATCACTGGGTTACGGGTCCCACACACAGTGACACTCACTGGGGTCGGGGTGCCACACACACACTGACTCTCACTGGGGTAAAAGTCCCACACACACTGACTCTCACTGGGGTACAGGTCCCACACACACTACTTTCATAGGGTACGAGTCCCACACACACTGACACTTACTGGGTTATGGGTCCCACACCTACTGACTCTCACTGGGGCATGGGTCCCACACACACTGACACTTACTGGGATACGGGTCCACACACCCTGACTCTCACTGGGGCACGGGTCCTACACGCACTGACTCTCACTGGGGTACGGGTCCCACACACACTGACTCTCACTGGGGTATGGGTCCCACACACACTGACTCTCACTGGGGTACGGGTCCCACACACACTGACTCTCACTGGGGTACGGGTCCCACACACACTGACTCTCACTGGAGTACGGGTCCCACACACACTGACTCTCACTGGGGTATGAGCCTCACACACACTGACACTCACTGGGGTACGGGTCCCACACACACTGACTCTCACTGGGGTACGGGTCCCACAGACACAAAAACTCTCAGTGGGGTACGGTTCCCACACACACTGACTGTCACTGGGGTACGTGTCCCACACACACTGATTCTCACTGGGGTACAGATCCCACACACATTGACTCTCACTGGGGTACGGATGCCACACACACTGACTCTCACTGGGGTACGGATCCCACACACACAGACACTCACTGGGGTACGGGTCCACACCCACTGACACTTACTGAAGTACGGGTCCCACACACACTGACTCTCACTGGGGTACAGTTCCCAAACACACACTGACTCTCACTGGGTTACGGGTTCCACACACACTGAATCTCACTGAGGTACGAGTCCCAAACACACTGACACTTACTGGGGTACGGGTCCCACACACACTGACTCTCACTGGGGTACGGGTCCCACACCTACTGACTCTCATTGGGGTACGGGTCCCACACACACTGACGCTCACTGGGGTACGGGTCCCACACGCACTGACTCTCACTGGGGTACGGGTCCCACACACACTGACTCTCACTGGGGTAAAGACCCACACACACTGACTCTCACTGGGGTACTGGTTCCACACGCACTGACTACCACTGGGGTATGGGTCCCACACACACACTGACTCTCACTGGAGTACGGGTCCCACACACACTGCCTCTCACTGGGGTACGAGTCCCAAACACACTGATTCGCACTGGGGTACAGGTCCCACACACACTGACTCTCACTGGGGTATGGGTCCCAGACACACTGACTCTCACTGGGGTACAGGACCCACACACACTGACTCTCACTGGGGTACGGGTCCCACACACACTGACTCTCACTGGGGTACGTGTCCCACACACACTGACTCTCACTGGGGTATGTGTCCCACACACACTGACTCTCACTGGGGTCCAGGTCCCACACACACTGACTCTCACTGGGGTACGGGTTCCACACACACTGACTCTCACTGGAGTACGGGTCCCACACACATTGACTCTCACTGGGGTATGAGCCTCACACACACTGACACTCACTGGGGTATGGGTCCCACACACACTGACTCTCACTGGGGTACGGGTCCCACACACACAAAGACACTCACTGGGTTACATATCCCACACACACTGACTCTCATTGGGGTACGTATCCCACACACATTGACTCTCACTTGGGTACGAGTCCCACACACACTGACTCTCACTGGGGTACGGGTCCCACACACACACTGACTCTCACTGGGGTACTGGTTCCACACACACTGACTCTCACTGGGGTACGGGTCCCACACACACTGACTCTCAGTGGGTTACGAGTCCAACACACACAGACTCTCACTGGGGTACGGGTCCCACACATAGTGACTCTCACTGGGGTACGTGTCCCACACACACGGACTCTCATTGGGGAACGGGTCCCACACACACTGACTCTCACTGGGGTACGGGTCCCACACACACTGACTCTCACTGGGGTACGGGTCCAACAAACTCTGACTCTCACTGGGGTATGGGTCCCAGACACACTGACTCTCACTGGGGTATGGGTCACACAAACACTGACTCTCACTGGGGTATGGGTCCCACACCCACTGAATCTCACTGGGGTACGAGTCCCACACACACTGACACTTACTGGGGTACGGGTCCCACACACACTGACTCTCACTGGGGTACGGGTCCTCCACCTACTGACTCTCATTGGGGCATGGGTCCCACACACACTGACACTTACTGGGGTACGGGTCCACACACACACTGACTCTCACTGGGGTACGGGTCCTACACCCACTGACTCTCACTGGGTTATGGGTCCCACGCACTGAATCTCACTGGGGTACATCCCACACACACTGACTCTCACTGGGGTACGAGTCCCACACACACTACCTCTCACTGGTTTCTGGGTCCCACACACACACTGACTCTCACTGGGGTACAGGTCCCACACACACTGACTCTCACTGGGTACGGGTCCCACACACACTGACTCTCACTGGGGTACGAGTCCAACACACTGACTGTCACTGGGGTATGGGTTCCACACACACTGACTCTCACTGGGGTACTGGTTCCACACGCACTGACTCCCACTGGGGTATGGGTCCAACACACACACTGACTCTCACTGGTGTACAGGTCCCACACACACTGACTATCACTCGGGTACGGGTCCCAAACACAGTGACTCTCACTGGGGTACGAGTCCCACACACATTGACTCTCAATGGGGTAAAGTCCCACACAAACTGACTGTCACTGGGGTACGAGTCCCACACACACTGAATCTCACTGGGGTATGGGTCACAAACACACTGACTGTCACTGTGGAATGGGTCCCACAAGCACTGACTCTCACTAAGGTACGGGTCCCACACACACTGACTCTCACTGGGCTAAGGGTCCCACACACACACTGACTCTCACTGGGGTACGGGTCCCACACACACAGACTCTCACTGGGGTACGGGTCCCACACACACTGACTCTCACTGGGGTACGGGTCCCACACATACTGACTCTGACAGGGGTACGTGTCCCACACACAGTGACTCTCACTGGGGTACGAGTCCCACACACACTGACTCTCACTGGGGTACGGGTCCCACACACACACTGACTCTCACTGGGGCCTGTGTCCCACACACACTGACTCTCACTGGGGTACTAGTTCCACGCACACTGTCACTGGGGTACTGGTCCACACACACTGACTGTCACTGGGGTACGGGTCCCACACACACTGACTATCACTGGGTTACGGGTCCCACACACAGTGACACTCACTGGGGTCGGGGTGCCACACACACACTGACTCTCACTGGGGTAAAAGTCCCACACACACTGACTCTCACTGGGGTACAGGTCCCACACACACTACTTTCATAGGGTACGAGTCCCACACACACTGACACTTACTGGGTTATGGGTCCCACACCTACTGACTCTCACTGGGGCATGGGTCCCACACACACTGACACTTACTGGGATACGGGTCCACACACCCTGACTCTCACTGGGGCACGGGTCCTACATGCACTGACTCTCACTGGGGTACGGGTCCCACACACACTGACTCTCACTGGGGTATGGGTCCCACACACACTGACTCTCACTGGGGTACGGGTCCCACACACACTGACTCTCACTGGGGTACGGGTCCCACACACACTGACTCTCACTGGAGTACGGGTCCCACACACACTGACTCTCACTGGGGTATGAGCCTCACACACACTGACACTCACTGGGGTACGGGTCCCACACACACTGACTCTCACTGGGGTACGGGTCCCACAGACACAAAAACTCTCAGTGGGGTACGGTTCCCACACACACTGACTGTCACTGGGGTACGTGTCCCACACACACTGATTCTCACTGGGGTACAGATCCCACACACATTGACTCTCACTGGGGTACGGATGCCACACACACTGACTCTCACTGGGGTACGGATCCCACACACACAGACACTCACTGGGGTACGGGTCCACACCCACTGACACTTACTGAAGTACGGGTCCCACACACACTGACTCTCACTGGGGTACAGTTCCCAAACACACACTGACTCTCACTGGGTTACGGGTTCCACACACACTGAATCTCACTGAGGTACGAGTCCCAAACACACTGACACTTACTGGGGTACGGGTCCCACACACACTGACTCTCACTGGGGTACGGGTCCCACACCTACTGACTCTCATTGGGGTACGGGTCCCACACACACTGACGCTCACTGGGGTACGGGTCCCACACGCACTGACTCTCACTGGGGTACGGGTCCCGCACACACTGACTCTCACTGGGGTAAAGACCCACACACACTGACTCTCACTGGGGTACTGGTTCCACACGCACTGACTACCACTGGGGTATGGGTCCCACACACACACTGACTCTCACTGGAGTACGGGTCCCACACACACTGCCTCTCACTGGGGTACGAGTCCCAAACACACTGATTCGCACTGGGGTACAGGTCCCACACACACTGACTCTCACTGGGGTATGGGTCCCAGACACACTGACTCTCACTGGGGTACAGGACCCACACACACTGACTCTCACTGGGGTACGGGTCCCACACACACTGACTCTCACTGGGGTACGTGTCCCACACACACTGACTCTCACTGGGGTATGTGTCCCACACACACTGACTCTCACTGGGGTACAGGTCCCACACACACTGACTCTCACTGGGGTACGGGTTCCACACACACTGACTCTCACTGGAGTACGGGTCCCACACACATTGACTCTCACTGGGGTATGAGCCTCACACACACTGACACTCACTGGGGTATGGGTCCCACACACACTGACTCTCACTGGGGTACGGGTCCCACACACACAAAGACACTCACTGGGTTACATATCCCACACACACAGACTCTCATTGGGGTACGTATCCCACACACATTGACTCTCACTTGGGTACGAGTCCCACACACACTGACTCTCACTGGGGTACGGGTCCCACACACACACTGACTCTCACTGGGGTACTGGTTCCACACACACTGACTCTCACTGGGGTACGGGTCCCACACACACTGACTCTCAGTGGGTTACGAGTCCAACACACACAGACTCTCATTGGGGTACGGGTCCCACACATAGTGACTCTCACTGGGGTACGTGTCCCACACACACGGACTCTCATTGGGGTACGGGTCCCACACACACTGACTCTCACTGGGGTACGGGTCCCACACACACTGACTCTCACTGGGGTACGGGTCCAACAAACTCTGACTCTCACTGGGGTATGGGTCCCAGACACACTGACTCTCACTGGGGTATGGGTCACACAAACACTGACTCTCACTGGGGTATGGGTCCCACACCCACTGAATCTCACTGGGGTACGAGTCCCACACACACTGACACTTACTGGGGTACGGGTCCCACACACACTGACTCTCACTGGGGTACGGGTCCTCCACCTACTGACTCTCATTGGGGCATGGGTCCCACACACACTGACACTTACTGGGGTACGGGTCCACACACACACTGACTCTCACTGGGGTACGGGTCCTACACCCACTGACTCTCACTGGGTTATGGGTCCCACACACTGAATCTCACTGGGGTACATCCCACACACACTGACTCTCACTGGGGTACGAGTCCCACACACACTACCTCTCACTGGTTTCTGGGTCCCACACACACACTGACTCTCACTGGGGTACAGGTCCCACACACACTGACTCTCACTGGGGTACGGGTCACACACACACTGACTCTCACTGGGATCTGGGTCCCACACACACACTAACTCTCACTCGGGTTCAGGTCCCACACACACTGAATCTCACTGGGGTACGGGTCCCACACACACTGACTCTCACTGGGGTATGGGTCACACACGCAATGACTGTCACTGTGGTATGGGTCCCACACACACTGACTCTCACTAAGGTACGGGTCCCACACACACTGACACTCACTGGGGTACGGGTCCCAAACACACACTGACTCTCACTGGGGTACGGGTCCCACACACACTGACTCTCATTGGGGTACGGGTCCCACACACACTGACTCTCACTGGGGTACGGGTCCCACACATAGTGACTCTCACTGGGGTACGTGTCCCACACACACTGACTCTCATTGGGGTACAGGTCCCACACACACTGACTCTCACTGGGGTACGGGTCCCACACACACTGACTCTCACTGGGGTAAAGTCCCACACACACTGACTCTCACGGGGGTATGAGTCCCAAACACACTGACTCTCACTGGTGTACTGGTCCCACACACACTGACTCTCACTGGGGTACGGGTCCCACACACACTGACTCTCACTGGGGTACGGGTCCAACAAACTCTGACTCTCTTTGGGGTATGGGTCCCAGACACACTGACTCTCACTGGGGTATGGGTCACACACACACTGACTGTCACTGTGGTATGGGTCCCACACACACTGACTCTCACTAAGGTACGGGTCCCACACACACTGAATCTCACTGGGGTACGGGTCCCACACATACTGACTCTCACTGGGGTACGGGTCCCACACACACTGACTCTCACTGGGGTACTGGTTCCACACACACTGACTGGCACTGGGGTACTGGTCCCACACACACTGACAGTCACCGGGGTACGGGTCCCACACACACTGACTCACACTGGGTTACGGGTCGCACACACACTGACTCTCACTGGGGTACGGGTCCCACACTCACTGACTCTCACTGGGGTACGTGTCCCACACACACTGACTGTCACTGGGGTACAAGTCCTACACACACGGACTCTCACTGGGGTACGGGTCCCACACAGACTGACTCTCACTGGGGTACAGGACCCACACACACTGACTCTCACTGGGGTAAGGGTCCCACACACACTGACTCTCATTGGGGTATTGGTCCCACACACACTGAATCTCACTGGGGTACGGGTCCCACACACACAGACTCTCACTGGGGTACGGTTCCCACACACACTGACTCTCCCTGGGGTACGTGTCCAACACACACTGATTCTCACTGGGGTACAGGTCCCACACACAATGACTCTCACTGGGGTACGGATCCCACACACACTGACTCTCACTGGGGTACGGGTCCCACACACACAGACACTCACTGGGGTACGGGTCCACACCCACTGACACTTACTGAAGTACGGGTCCCACACACACTGACTCTCACTGGGGTACGGGTCCCACACACACTGACTCTCACTGGGGTACGGGTCTCACACACACTGACTCTCACTGGGATCTGGGTCCCACACACACACTAACTCTCACTGGGGTACAGGTCCAACACACACTGAATCTCACTGGGGTACAGGTCCCACACACACTGACTCTCACTGGGGCCTGTGTCCCACACACACTGACTCTCACTGGGGTACTAGTTCCACGCACACTGTCACTGGGGTACTGGTCCACACACACTGACTGTCACTGGGGTACGGGTCCCACACACACTGACTATCACTGGGTTACGGGTCCCACACACAGTGACACTCACTGGGGTCGGGGTGCCACACACACACTGACTCTCACTGGGGTAAAAGTCCCACACACACTGACTCTCACTGGGGTACAGGTCCCACACACACTACTTTCATAGGGTACGAGTCCCACACACACTGACACTTACTGGGTTATGGGTCCCACACCTACTGACTCTCACTGGGGCATGGGTCCCACACACACTGACACTTACTGGGATACGGGTCCACACACCCTGACTCTCACTGGGGCACGGGTCCTACACGCACTGACTCTCACTGGGGTACGGGTCCCACACACACTGACTCTCACTGGGGTATGGGTCCCACACACACTGACTCTCACTGGGGTACGGGTCCCACACACACTGACTCTCACTGGGGTACGGGTCCCACACACACTGACTCTCACTGGAGTACGGGTCCCACACACACTGACTCTCACTGGGGTATGAGCCTCACACACACTGACACTCACTGGGGTACGGGTCCCACACACACTGACTCTCACTGGGGTACGGGTCCCACAGACACAAAAACTCTCAGTGGGGTACGGTTCCCACACACACTGACTGTCACTGGGGTACGTGTCCCACACACACTGATTCTCACTGGGGTACAGATCCCACACACATTGACTCTCACTGGGGTACGGATGCCACACACACTGACTCTCACTGGGGTACGGATCCCACACACACAGACACTCACTGGGGTACGGGTCCACACCCACTGACACTTACTGAAGTACGGGTCCCACACACACTGACTCTCACTGGGGTACAGTTCCCAAACACACACTGACTCTCACTGGGTTACGGGTTCCACACACACTGAATCTCACTGAGGTACGAGTCCCAAACACACTGACACTTACTGGGGTACGGGTCCCACACACACTGACTCTCACTGGGGTACGGGTCCCACACCTACTGACTCTCATTGGGGCATGGGTCCCACACACACTGACACTTACTGGGGTACGGGTCCACACACACACTGACTCTCACTGGGGCACGGGTCCTACACGCACTGACTCTCTCTGGGGTATGGGTCACACACACACTGACTCTCACTGGGGTAAATCCCCACACACACTGACTCTCACTGGGATAGGAGTCCCACACACACTGACTCTCACTGGGGTACGGGTCCCACACACACACTAACTCTCACTGGGGTACAGGTCCCACACACACTGACTCTCACTGGGGTACAGGTCCCACACACACTGACTCTCACTGGGGTACTGGTTCCACACACACTGTCACTGGCCTACTGGTCCACACACACTGACTCTCACTGGGGTAAGGGTCCCAAACACATTGACTCTCAAAGGTGTCGGGGTCCCACACACACACGGACTCTCACTGGGGCACAGGTCCCACACACACTACTCTCACTAGGGTTCGGGTCCCACACACACTGACGCTCACTGGGGTACGGGTCCCACACGCACTGACTCTCACTGCGGTACGGGTCCCGCACACACTGACTCTCACTGGGGTAAAGACCCACACACACTGACTCTCACTGGGGTACGAGTCCCAAACACACTGATTCTCATTGGGGTACAGGTCCCACACACACTGACTCTAACTGGGGTACGGGTCCCACACACACTGACTCTCACTGGGGTACAGGACCCACACACACTGACTCTCACTGGGGTATGGGTCCCACACACACTGACTCTCACTGGGGTACATGTCCCACACACACAAAGACTCTCACTGGGGTACGGGTCCCACACTCACTGACTCTCACTAGAGTACGGGTCCCACACACACTGATTCTCACTGGGGTACAGGTCCCACACACATTGACTCTCACTGGGGTACGGATCCCACACACACTGACTCTCACTGGGGTACGGGTCCCACACACACAGACACTCACTGGGGTACGGGTCCACACCCACTGACACTTACTGAAGTACGGGTCCCACACACACTGACTCTCACTGGGGTACGGGTCCCACACACACTGACTCTCACTGGGGTACGGATCTCACACACACAGACTCTCACTGAGTTACGGGTCCCACACACACTGACTCTCACTGGGGTATGGGTCACACACACACTGAATGTCACTTTGGTATGGGTCCCACACACACTGTCTCTCACTGGAGTACAGGTCCCACACACAGATTGACTCTCACTGGGGTACGGGTCCCAAACACACTGACTCGCACTGGAGTACTGGTCCCACACACACTGACTCTCACTGGGGTACGGGTCCCACACACACTGACTCTCACTGGGGTACGGGTCTCACACACACAGACTCTCACTGGGGAACGGGTCCCACACACACTGACTCTCACTGGGGTACGGGTCCCACACACACTGACTCTCACTGGGGTCGTTGTCCCACTCACACACTGACTCTAACTGGGGTACGGGTCCCACACACACTGACTCTCACTGGGGTACGAGTCCAACACACTGACTGTCACTGGGGTATGGGTTCCACACACACTGACTCTCAAAGGGGTATGGGTCCCACACACACTGACTCTCACTGGGGTACTGGTTCCACACGCACTGACTCCCACTGGGGTACGGGTCCCACACACACTGCCTCTCACTGGGGTACGAGTCCCAAACACACTGATTCGCACTGGGGTACAGGTCCCACACACACTGACTCTCACTGGGGTATGGGTCCCAGACACACTGACTCTCACTGGGGTACAGGACCCACACACACTGACTCTCACTGGGGTACGGGTCCCACACACACTGACTCTCACTGGGGTACGTGTCCCACACACACTGACTCTCACTGGGGTATGTGTCCCACACACACTGACTCTCACTGGGGTACAGGTCCCACACACACTGACTCTCACTGGGGTACGGGTTCCACACACACTGACTCTCACTGGAGTACGGGTCCCACACACATTGACTCTCACTGGGGTATGAGCCTCACACACACTGACACTCACTGGGGTATGGGTCCCACACACACTGACTCTCACTGGGGTACGGGTCCCACACACACAAAGACACTCACTGGGTTACATATCCCACACACACTGACTCTCATTGGGGTACGTGTCCCACACACATTGACTCTCACTTGGGTACGAGTCCCACACACACTGACTCTCACAGGGTTACAGGTCCCACACACATTGACTCTCACTGGGGTACGGATCCCACACACACTGACTCTCACTGGGGTACGGGTCCCACACACACTGACCCTCACTGGGGTACGGGTCCCACACCCACTGAAACTCACTGGGGTACGAGTCCCACATACACTGACACTTACTGGGGTACGGGTCCCACACACACTGACTCTCACTGGGGTACGGGTCCCACACCTACTAACTCTCATTGGGGCATGGGTCCCACACACACTGACACTTACTGGGGTACGGGTCCACACACACACTGACTCTCACTGGGGTACGGGTCCTACACCCACTGACTCTCACTGGGTTATGGGTCCCACACACACTGAATCTCACTGGGGTACATCCCACACACACTGACTCTCAATGGGGTACGGGTCCCACACACACTGACTCTCACTGGGATCTGGGTCCCACACACACACTAACTCTCACTGGGGTACAGGTCCCACACACACTGAATCTCACTGGGGTACAGGTCCCACACACACTGACTCTCACTGCGGCCTGGGTCCCACACACACTGACTCTCACTGGGGTACTGGTTCCACGCACACTGTCACTGGGGTACTGGTCCACACACACTGACACTCACTGGGTTACTGGTCCCTCACACATTGACTCGCACTGGGGTACAGGTCCCACAGACACTGACACTCACTGGGGTACGGGTCCCACACCCTCTGACACTTACTGGGGTACGGGTCCCACACACACTGACTCTCACTGGGGTACGGGTCCCACACACACTGACACTTACTGGGGTACGGGTCCCACACACACTGACTCTCACTGGGGCATGGGTCCCACACACACTGACTCTCACTGGGGTACGGGTCCCACACACACTGACACTTACTGGGGTACGGGTCCCACACACACTGACTCTCACTGGGGCATGGGTCCCACACACACTGACACTCACTGGGGTACAGGTCCCACACCCACTGACACTTACTGGGGTACGGGTCCCACGCACACTAACTCTCACTGGGGTACGGGTCCCACACACACTGACACTTACTGGGGTACGGGTCCCACACCCACTGACTCTCTTTGGGGCATGGGTCCCACACACACTGACACTTACTGGGGTACGGGTCCACACACACACTGACTCTCACTGGGGTACGGGTCCCACACACACTACCTCTCACTGGGTTTTGGGTCCCACACACACATTGACTCTCACTGGGGTACAGGTCCAACTCACACTGACTCTCACTGGGGTACGGGTCCCACACACACTGACTCTCACTGGGGTCTGGGTCCCACACACACTAACTCTCACTGGGGTACAGGTCCCACACACACTGACTCTCACTGGGGTACAGGTCCCACACACACTGACTCTCACTGTGGTACATGTCCCACACACACTGTCTCTCACTGGGTACGGGTCTCACACACATTGACTCTCACTGGGGTACTGGTTCCACACACACTGACTGGCACTGGGGTACTGATCCCACACACACTGACTTTCACTGGGGTATGGGTCCCACACACACTGACTCTCACTGGGGTACGGGTCCCACACACACTGACTATCACTGGGTTACGGGTCCCACACACAGTGACTCTCACTGGGGTAAAAGTCTCACACACACTGACTCTCACTGGGGTACGGGTCCCACACACACTGACTCTCACTGGGGTACGGGTCTCACACACACTGACTCTCACTGGGGTACGGGTCCCACACACACTGACTCTCACTGGGGTACGGGTCCCACTCACTGACTCTCACTGGTTTACGGGTCTCACACACACTGACTCTCACTGGGTTACATATTCCGCACACACTGACTCTCAAGGGGTACGGGTCCCACACACACTGACTCTCACTGGGGTACGAGTCCCACACACACTGACTCTCACTGGGTTACAGGTCCCACACACATTGACTCTCACTGGGTTACTGATCCCACACACACTGACTCTCACTGGGGTACGGGTCCCACACCCACTGACACTTAATGGGGCACGGGTCCCACACACACTAACACTCACTGGGGTACGGGTCCACACCCACTGACACTTTCTGGGGCACGGGTCCCACACACACTGACTCTCACTGGGGTACGGGTCCCACACACACTGACTGTCACTGGGGTATGGGTACCGCACACACTGACTGTCACTGGGGTACGGGTCACACACACACTGACTGTCACTGTGGTATGGGTCCCACACACTCTGACTCTCACTAAGGTTCGGGTCCCACACACACTGACTCTCACTGGGGTACGGGTCCCACACACATACTGACTCTCACTGGGGTACGGGTCCCACACACACTGACTCTCACTGGGGTACAGGTCCCACACACACTGATTCTCACTGGGTACGGGTCCGACACAAACTGACTCTCACTGGGGTACGGGTCCCACACACACTGACTCTCACTGGGGTACGGGTCCCACACACACTGACACTCACTGGGGTACGGGTCCCACACACACTGACTCTCACTGGAGTACGGGTCCCACACACACTGACTGGCACTGGAGTACGGGTCCCACACACACTGACTCTCACTGGGGTACGGGTCTCACACACACTGACTCTCACTGGGGTACGGGTCCCACACACACTGACTCTCACTGGGGTACGGGTCCCACACACACAATGACTCTCACTGGGGTACATATCCCACACACATTGACTCTCACTGGGGTACGGGTCCCACACACACACTGACTCTCACTGGGGTACGAGTCCCACACACACTGACTCTCACTGGGTTACTGGTCCCTCACACGTTGACTCGCACTGGGGTACAGGTCCCACAGACACTGACACTCACTGGGGTACGGGTCCCACACCCTCTGACACTTACTGGGGTACGGGTCCCACACACACTGACTCTCACTGGGGTACGGGTCCCACACACACTGACACTTACTGGGGTACGGGTCCCACACACACTGACTCTCACTGGGGCATGGGTCCCACACACACTGACACTCACTGGGGTACAGGTCCCACACCCACTGACACTTACTGGGGTACGGGTCCCACGCACACTAACTCTCACTGGGGTACGGGTCCCACACACACTGACACTTACTGGGGTACGGGTCCCACACCCACTGACTCTCTTTGGGGCATGGGTCCCACACACACTGACACTTACTGGGGTACGGGTCCACACACACACTGACTCTCACTGGGGTACGGGTCCCACACACACTACCTCTCACTGGGTTTTGGGTCCCACACACACATTGACTCTCACTGGGGTACAGGTCCAACTCACACTGACTCTCACTGGAGTACGGGTCCCACACACACTGACTCTCACTGGGGTCTGGGTCCCACACACACTAACTCTCACTGGGGTACAGGTCCCACACACACTGACTCTCACTGGGGTACAGGTCCCACACACACTGACTCTCACTGTGGTACATGTCCCACACACACTGTCTCTCACTGGGTACGGGTCTCACACACATTGACTCTCACTGGGGTACTGGTTCCACACACACTGACTGGCACTGGGGTACTGATCCCACACACACTGACTTTCACTGGGGTATGGGTCCCACACACACTGACTCTCACTGGGGTACGGGTCCCACACACACTGACTATCACTGGGTTACGGGTCCCACACACAGTGACTCTCACTGGGGTAAAAGTCTCACACACACTGACTCTCACTGGGGTACGGGTCCCACACACACTGACTCTCACTGGGGTACGGGTCTCACACACACTGACTCTCACTGGGGTACGGGTCCCACACACACTGACTCTCACTGGGGTACGGGTCCCACTCACTGACTCTCACTGGTTTACGGGTCTCACACACACTGACTCTCACTGGGTTACATATTCCGCACACACTGACTCTCAAGGGGTACGGGTCCCACACACACTGACTCTCACTGGGGTACGAGTCCCACACACACTGACTCTCACTGGGTTACAGGTCCCACACACATTGACTCTCACTGGGTTACTGATCCCACACACACTGACTCTCACTGGGGTACGGGTCCCACACCCACTGACACTTAATGGGGCACGGGTCCCACACACACTAACACTCACTGGGGTACGGGTCCACACCCACTGACACTTTCTGGGGCACGGGTCCCACACACACTGACTCTCACTGGGGTACGGGTCCCACACACACTGACTGTCACTGGGGTATGGGTACCGCACACACTGACTGTCACTGGGGTACGGGTCACACACACACTGACTGTCACTGTGGTATGGGTCCCACACACTCTGACTCTCACTAAGGTTCGGGTCCCACACACACTGACTCTCACTGGGGTACGGGTCCCACACACATACTGACTCTCACTGGGGTACGGGTCCCACACACACTGACTCTCACTGGGGTACAGGTCCCACACACACTGATTCTCACTGGGTACGGGTCCGACACAAACTGACTCGGGTCCCACACACACTGACTCTCACTGGGGTACGGGTCCCACACACACTGACACTCACTGGGGTACGGGTCCCACACACACTGACTCTCACTGGAGTACGGGTCCCACACACACTGACTCGCACTGGAGTACGGGTCCCACACACACTGACTCTCACTGGGGTACGGGTCTCACACACACTGACTCTCACTGGGGTACGGGTCCCACACACACTGACTCTCACTGGGGTACGGGTCCCACACACACAATGACTCTCACTGGGGTACATATCCCACACACATTGACTCTCACTGGGGTACGGGTCCCACACACACACTGACTCTCACTGGGGTACGAGTCCCACACACACTGACTCTCACTGGGTTACTGGTCCCTCACACGTTGACTCGCACTGGGGTACAGGTCCAACTCACACTGACTCTCACTGGAGTACGGGTCCCACACACACTGACTCTCACTGGGGTCTGGGTCCCACACACACTAACTCTCACTGGGGTACAGGTCCCACACACACTGACTCTCACTGGGGTACAGGTCCCACACACACTGACTCTCACTGTGGTACATGTCCCACACACACTGTCTCTCACTGGGTACGGGTCTCACACACATTGACTCTCACCCTGGTACTAGTTCCACACACACTGACTGGCACTGGGGTACTGATCCCACACACACTGACTTTCACTGGGGTATGGGTCCCACACACACTGACTCTCACTGGGGTACGGGTCCCACACACACTGACTCTCACTGGGGTAAAGTCCCACACACACTGACTCTCACTGGGGTACGAGTCCCACACACACTGACTCTCACTGGGGTATGGGTCCCACACACACTGACTCTCACTGGGGTATGGGTCCCACACACACACTGATTCTCACTGGGGTACAGGTCCCACACACACACTGATTCTCACTGGGGTACAGGTCCCACACACACTGACTCTCACTGGAGTATGGGTGCCACACACACTGACTCTCACTGGGGTACTGGTTCCTCACACACTGACTCTCACTTGGGTACTGGTTCCACACACACTGACTCCCACTGGGGTACGGGTCCCACACACACTGACACTTACTGGGGTACGGGTCCCACACACACTGACTCTCTTTGGGGCATGGGTCCAACACACACTGACACTCACTGGGGTACGGGTCCCACACCCACTGACACTTACTGGGGCATGGGTCCCACACACACTGACACTTACTGGGGTACGGGTCCACACACACACTGACTCTCACTGGGGTACGGGTCCCACACACACAGTCTCTCACTGGCGTAAAGTCCCACACACACTGACTCTCACTGTGGTACGTGTCCCACACACACTACCTCTCACTGGGTTCTGGGTCCTACACACACATTGACTCTCACTGGGGTACAGGTCCAACACACACTGACTCTCACTGGGGTACGGGTCCCACACACACTGACTCTCACTGGGGTACAGGTCCCACACACACTACTGGTCTCTCACTGGGGTACGGGTCCCACATACATTGACTCTCACTGGGGTACAGGTCCAACACACACTGACTCTCACTGGGGTACAGGTCCCACACACACTGACTCTCACTGGGGTACAGGTCCCACACACACTGTCTCTCACTGGGGTACGGGTCCCACACACATTGACTCTCACTGGGGTACTGGTTCCACACACACTGACTGGCACTGGGGTACTGATCCCACACACACTGACTTTCACTGGGGTATGGGTCCCACACACACTGACTCTCACTGGGGTACGGGTCGCACACACACTGACTCTCACTGGGGTACGGGTCCCACACACACTGACACTCACTGGGGTAAAATCCCACACACACTGACTCTCACTGGGGTAAAGTCCCACACACACTGACTCTCACTGGGGTACAGGTCCCACACACACTGACTCTCACTGGGGTACGGGTCCCACACACACACTGACTCTCACTGGGGTACGGGTCTCACACACACAGACTCTCACTGGGGTACGGGTCCCACACACACACTGACTCTCACTGGGGTACGGGTCCCACACACACTGACTCTCACTGGGGTACGGGTCCCACACACACACTGACTCTCATTGGGATACTGGTTCCACACAGGCAGATGTGGGGGGAAAGAGCAGGGGCGGGGTGGGGTGTGCGTTGTGGCTGGGTTGGGGGGGGTAGTGGGGACTAATTGGGACAGCTCTTTCAAAGACCCAGCACCGGCATGATGGGCTGAATGGCGCTCCCACCTTCCCCACCACCCCCTTATCTCTGCCCTGCCATTCTGTGATCAGGTGTGGGGGTCCCCCTACCTTTCCTCGTCAGCTCATTCAAGCAAATCCCAGAGAAAGGGGATCAGCCAAAGCGCCAGCCGATCCATCGGTGGCAAGTCTTTTAAGGATTATTCACTCAGACAATGCCCCTGTTATCACCGTGGCTTCAGTGTCGAAGGGTTAGCGAGGTAGCGGGATGGGAGCTGGGAAGAAGCGGCAAGAGGGAGAATGATTCCACGGCCCCGCGGTGTCACGGAGCTGCTTAACGACAGGAGTGGACATGATCCCGTGACCCCGTGACCCCAGGTAGGCATCGCAGGAAAGGTGTCAGCAAGTTTCCATTAATCAGGCGTGCAGAATTTTTTTAAAAAACAGCCCAAGGGCCCTTTCTTCTGAGCCCTGTTTCATCCAGACTAGCTTCACCGGAGGCTTTGACGGAGATGAGGGCCATTCAGCCCGTCTGTCCTGTGCTAACCCTCCCAGGGTTTCCAATCCTACTCCACCCCCCCCCCCCCACCCCCAGCAAGCTACCGGGATGTTCACCTGCTGAATGCATCACAATCAAACCCGTCTTCGACAAGGGTAACCAACCAGGATTGGGGTAGCCTGGGCCCATTTCCCCTCTGCAGCCAGAGGAGGCCCCAGGATCCAAAACTCCGGGATCGTCGCGCTGATAAACCCAAGAGAGAACCGGCGGTGGTCTCAGCGGAGACGCAAGTGTTGCCTCAATCACCCAGGATCCCTCCTTCACAGCCTGAAGGCAGCTCAAAGAGTGACTCTTCCTTTTATTTTCGCCTGGGGTCTGGCGGGGGTGGTTCCAGTCACCGGCCATTTTAATCCTCCGCCGTTCTCCTGCTCTGGTCTCTCTGTCCTTGGCCTGCTATGCTACTCAATCTAAGATCGGGGGAACGGTGCCTCATTTTTTTGGTTAACTATCCCAGATTCAACATTGGGTACGACAATTTCAGATTATAAACTCTATCACCCCCCCTATTTTCCAACGGCGTTGGTTGGTCATGTTTCTGCTGTTGCCATTCACACCTCTTCTAGGCCCATCTTATGTTTCTCCATTACTACCTCCCTTGCACCATCATTCGCTTCATCAATTAAATTTTCCTGCTTTCCACCCTAACACAGAACTTCCCCCTCTTTGTATGTCTCCCTCCTTTTGCTGCCTCTGTCCTTGCTTAAGGCCGGGTTATGCCTTTTAACCTAGTCCTGATTGGAAGGCCTGTGGCCTGGAACCTTAACACTGCATCTCTCTCCACAGCTGCCACCTGATCTGCCGAGCATTTCCAGCATTTTCAGTTTTCAGTTTGAGGTTTCCAGTCTCTGCAGTGATTTCACTTTCCTACACAAGAGGGTGCGGGGAGGGGGAGAGACAGACAGAAAGAGGGAGCAAGACAGAGAGGCTGAAGGAGAGAGGCAGGGTAATGAAGGGAGAGAGAGACAGACAGATAGACAGACAGGAGAGAGAGAGAGAGAGAAACAGAAAGATGGAGAGAGGGAAGGAGACAGAGAGAGACAGAAGGAGACAGAGAGAGAGATAGAAGGAGAGAGGGACAGATAGACAGGAGGAGAGAGAAAGAGACAGATAGAAGGAGAGAGGGAGGGGGACAAAGAGTTAGAAGGAGAGAGAGAGAGACAGATAGACAGGAGAGAGAGAGAGAGGCTCACAGAAGGAAAGTGAGACGGTAGACAGAAAGAGAAAAGAAGGGAGACAGAGAGAGGATAGAGGGAGGGAGACAGAGAGACAGAAGGATGAGAGGGAGGCAGATAGACAGAAGGACAGAGGGTAGGAGACAGAGAGGTAGTTAAGTGGGAGAGAAAGACAGAAGGAGGGAGAGGGAGATATATGAAGGGAGATCACTAAAAACTGAGATCATAAGGGAGAGAGGGATGCAGACATAGAGAGAAATCAAGTAAGAGGGAGGGAAAAGGGAAACAGGAGGAGGGAGTAAGGGAGGCAGAAGGGGGAAGGGAGAGACACAGAGAGATGGAGGGATGGAGAGAGAGAGAGGGAGAGCGGGAAGCAGAGAGACAGAAGGAGGGAAAGAGACAGAAACAGGAGGGAGGGAGACTAAGACAGAAGGAGGGAGAGGGGAAAATAGAAGGAGGGAGAGAGAGGGAGATGGAGGGGGGAGACAGAGAGAGAGAAGGGGGAGAGACAGAGGGAAAAATGAAGCAGACAGACAGAAGGAAAGAGCAAACAGAGGGACAGATGGAGCGTGGGCGAAAGAGAGACAGAAGGAAGAGGGGAAACAGAGAGAGAGACAGAAAGAGGGACAGAAGAGAGAGAGAGAAAGAGAGAGGCAGAAAGAGGGACAGAGGAGAGAAACAGACAGAAAGAGGGACAGAGGAGACAGAGAGAAAGAGAGAGGGACAGAGGAGAGAGAGAGAAAGAGAGAGAGAGACAGAAAGAGGGACAGGAGAGAGAGAGAGAGAGAGACAGAATGAGGGACAGAGGAGAGAGAGAGAGAGAGACAGAATGAGGGACAGAGGAGAGAGAGAGAGAGAGACAGAATGAGGGACAGAGGAGAGAGAGAGAGAAAGAGAAAGAGAGACAGAATGTGGGACAGAGGAGAGAGAGAGAGAAAGAGAGAGACAGACAGAAAGAGGGACAGAGGAGAGAGAGGGAGAGAATGAGGGACAGAGGAGAGAGAGAGAGAAAGAGAGAGAGAGAGACAGAATGAGGGACAGAGGAGAGAGAGAAAGACAGAGAGACAGAATGAGGGACAGAAGAGAGAGAGAAAGACAGACAGACAGAAAGAGGGACAGAGGAGAGAGAGGGAGAGAATGAGGGACAGAGGAGAGAGAGAGAGAAAGAGAGAGAGAGAGACAGAATGAGGGACAGAGGAGAGAGAGAAAGACAGAGAGACAGAATGAGGGACAGAAGAGAGAGAGAGAGACAGAATGAGGGACAGAGGAGAGAGAGAGAAAGAGAGAGACAGACAGAAAGAGGGACAGAGGAGAGAGAGAGAGAGAGAGAGACAGAATGAGGGACAGAGGAGAGAGAGAGAGAGAGAGAGACAGAATGAGGGACAGAGGAGAGAGAGAGAAAGAGAGAGAGAGAGACAGAATGAGGGACAGAGGAGAGAGAGAGAAAGAGACAGAAAGAGGGACAGAGGAGAGAGAGAGAGAGAGACAGAAAGAGGGACAGAGGAGAGAGAGAGAGAGAGACAGAAAGAGGGACAGAGGAGAGAGAGAGAGATACAAGGATACAGGGTGGAGGCAGAGCGCAGTGTCTCAGTGCAGGCTGCTCGCTCTCAGATCTACCTCTACAAGACTTCCGCCATTAAATGATGACTCTGTATCTTGCTACAATCCCTTGGTTTTCTGGTTAACACGTCTGACCCCGGAGGACGCCACAGAAGCAGCAGCTTTTTACAGTAAGAGTTTGATGCCTCTCCCACATAAACCAAACTGAAGGTTGTTAATGCAGTCAGGCCCAGTCCACAGAGCTGAAAGCAGCAACTAGAACCCAGGCAGAATACCTGCAACCATCAAACTTTAAACTGAATATACCATCGAGGGGAGGATTGAGAGGGGAGGGGGGAAGGGAAAAGGAGGAGAGAGGGTAAGAGTGGGGGAGAGAGGGGGAGAGACAGAGAGAGGAAGAGGAGGAGAGAGAGAGGGGGAGAGAGGGAGGGAGAGGAGGAGAGAGAAGGGGGGAGAGGAGGAGAGAAAGGGAGAGAGAGAGAGGGAGGGAGAGGAGGAGAGAGAGGGGGAGAGGAGGAGAGAGGGAGGGAGAGGGAGGGAGAGGAGGAGAGAGAGGGAGAGGAGGAGAGAGTAAGGGAGAGGAGGAGAGAGGGAGGGAAAGGAGGAGAGAGAGGGGGAGAGAGGGAGGGAGAGGAGGAGAGGGGGGGAGAGAGAGAGAGGGAGGGAGAGGAGGAGAGAGAGAGGGGGGAGAGGAGGAGAGAGAGGGGGAGAGAGAGAGAGGTAGGGAGAGGAGGAGAGAGAGAGGGGGGATAGAGGGAGGAGAGGAGGAGAGAGAGGGAGGAGAGGAGGAGAGGGAGAGGGAGAGGAGGAGAGAAGGAGGGAGAGGAGGAGAGAGGGAGAGGAGGAGAGAGGGAGGGAGAGGAGGAGAGAGGGAGGTAGAGGGAGGGAGAGGGAGGGAGAGGGAGGGAGAGGGAGTGAGAGGAGGAGAGAGAGGGGGAGAGGAGGAGAGACAGAGGGAGAGGAGGAGAGAGGGAGGGTAGAGGGAGGGAGAGGGAGGGAGAGGGAGTGAGAGGAGGAGAGAGAGGGGGAGAGGAGGAGAGACGGAGGGAGAGGAGGAGAGAGGGAGGGAGAGGAGGAGAGAGGGAGGGAAAGGAGGAGAGGGGAGGGAGAGGAAGAGAGAGTGGGGGAGAGAGGGGAAGGGAGGGAGAGAAAGGAATAAGAAAGGGAGAGGGAGGAGGAGAGGGAGAGGGTGAGAGATGGGGGAGACAAGGGGGGAGAGTGTGCGAGAGGGGGGAGGGGGGAGAGAGGGAGGGGAGGGGGAGAGAGGGGAGGGGGGAAAGGGGAGAGCAGGAGCGAGAGCGTGGGAGAGGGGAAGGGGGGAGAGGGGGGGACAGAGGGGGGGAGTGGGCGAAGTGGGGAGGAGGGTAAGAGAGATGAGAAAGAGTTGGGAGAGAGAGTGGGGGTGAGACAGAGGAGGAAAGGGGATGAGGGAGAGAGAGACAGGGAGAGAGGGAGGGAGATGGTGGGCAGAGTGAGAGGGGGAGAAGGGGAAAGCAAGCAAGAGAAAGAGGGAGGAGAGAGGGGAAAGGGCAGAGAGAAACAGAGAGAAGGATGGAGTGGGGGGGGGCACTGGGGCAGGGAGGGAGCGTGGGGAGGGAGAGGTCAGAGAAAAGGAGGGGAGAGGGAGAGGAGGGAAGAGTGACAGAGGGAGGGAGAGAGAGGGACAGAGAAAGAGGGATGGAGAAAGAGGGAGGGAGGGAGGAGGGGAGGTAGAAAGGAAGTGGGGATGAGGGAGAGACGGGGGGTGGGGGAGAGGAAATAAACAGAAAGAAGAGGTGGAAGGATTCGAGTGGGAAAGGAGGAGAGAGTCACCGATAGGGCAGCTCCTAACCATCTGTAAACTGTGAGGTAGGAGCTGAGGGTTTCCTCAGATTGAAGCGAGGGTTATGTTGGCAGGAGTTTGCCGGGGAGGAGGTGCGGAGCATGGCGGTAGCAGGCGTGAGTGCAGAGTGTCAGAGAGGGAACATCAAACAAAAATCGAGGACTGGCATAAAACCCAGGAGACAAATCCGGCTACAACATACAAACACGCGTGAACACTTTAACACGGGTGTGCACTCATTAGCGGACATGAAGGCACACCTGGCTTCAGCAGGGCAAGGACACGTTTACCCGGTGCCTGTGCAGAGGGTGGGAGTTACACCTGGTCTGACCTACCAGGGTCCTCTGCTGTCAGACAACCCCCTTCCTGAATAACTCTCTGCATCTCTCTCTCCATCTCTCTGTCTCTATCTCTCCATCTCTCTCTTTCTCCCTCTCTATCTGTCTCTATCTCTCCATCTCTATCTCTCCATCTCTCTCTCTCCCTCTCTATCTCTCCGTCTCTCTCCATCTCTCTCTCTCTCCATCTCTCCATCTCTCCATCTCTATCTCTCCGTCTCTCTCTCTCTCTCCATCTCTCTCTCTCTCCATCTCTCCGTCTTTATCTCTCCATCTCTCTCTCCCCATCTCTCTCTCCCTGTCTCTCTCCCCATTCCTCTTTCTCTCTCTCCCTCTCTCTTCCCATCTCTCTCTGTCTCTATCTCTCTCTCTCCCCATCTCTGGCTCTCCCTCTCTTGTTTGTCTCCCTGTCTCTCTCCCCATCTCTCTGTCTCTATCTCTCTATGTCTCTCTCTCTTTCCCTGTTTCTTTCTCTCGCTCTCTCTTGCTCTCTCCCCCATGTCCCTCTCTCCCTGTCTCTCTCTCTTCCTGTTTCTCTCTCCCTGTTTCTCTCTCCCTGTCTCTCTCTCCCTGCCTCTCTCTCCCTGTCTCTCTCTTCATCTCTCTCTCTCTCCGTCTCACTCTCTCCATCTCTCTCTCTCTCCATCTCTCTCTCTCTCTCCGTCTCTCTCTCTCTCCGTCTCTCTCTCTCCCCCTTCTCCCTCTTTCTCTCTCTCTCTCCGTCTCTCTCTGTCTCTCTCTGCTTGTCTCTATTTCTCGATGTCTCTCTCTCACACACACAGAATCACAATGCAGAAGAGGCCCTTCGGCCCATCGAGTCTGCACCGACACTTGAGAAACACCTGACCTACCTACGTAATCCCATTTACCAGCACTTGGCCCATAGCCTTGAATGTTATGAGGTGCCAAGTGCTCATCCAGGTACTTTTTAAAGGATGTGAGGCAACCCACCTCCACCACCCTCCCAGGCAGCGCATTCCAGACCCTCACCACCCTCTGGGTAAAAAGGTTTTCCTGACATCCCCCTAAACCTCCTGCCCCTCACCTTGACCTTATGCCCCCTCGTGACTGACCCTTCAATAGCTGCTCCCTACCCACCCTGTCCATGCCCCTCATAATCTTGTACACCTCGATCAGGTCATCCCTCAGTCTTCTCTGCTCCAGCAAAAAAAACCCAAGTCTATCTAACCTCTCTCTCGCTCTTTCTCCCAGTCTCCCCAACAGGAGAGTGAAGAGCACACAATTCAGTCCATATCCCCTCTCCCCCCCACCCCGCTCACTGCCACACCCACCCCACTAAAATTCCTTCCCTTCCCAATTTTAGCCGCAGGCAGGCTATTTGACTGCAGGGGGCATCATGGCCAGGCCTGATGCTGGACTCCCCTAACCCAATAGCGGAGGTTGGCCCTTAAGGGTGGGATCGGACGGTGGTGGGGGGGAAGGGGGGAATGCCAGCCTTCACAGGACTGGTGAGTGTTAGCTGGATGGCATGACATGTACCCTCACCGAGTTCAGACTGCCTCATACCACCGCTCACCCAACCCTCCCCCCACATCCTCGCTGAGCGAAGTGATGGAGAGCCACAGCGCTAACTACAAAAGTACGATCAGCAGGTTTTGCGTGGTCTCGAGAGTTACAGAGAAACAGCTGATCAGTGCAAGCTTGCTTCGAGGTTAAACCTCCCGAGCGCTTCCTCCCCACACCTCCACCTCTCAGTCACGGTGACTGCAGAGCTGGGGCGTGATCAGGAAACAAAAAAACGCTGATCTGCAGCCACGCTGACAGGAACATCCATTGGGCCGCTCCCCTCCACCACTCTCCCTCGAGATCTCAGACTCCTGTTGCACGATGAGTGCCAGGCGAGATGGGTTTGTGTCCACTCTGGACATCAGGCTAAACCATGCTCCAAAACTGACCTTCAGTCTGACTGTTCAGGAACTATACTGATGTATACAGATATATACTGATGTTTGCTGATTATATACTGGTGTATATTGATATATACTGACATATACAGATGTTTACTGACATATACAAATATATGCTAATGTTTACTGATATATACTGATATATATATAATATATATATATATATATATACTGATGTATACAGATATATACTGATGTTTGCTGATTATATACTGGTGTATACTGATATATACTGACATATACAGATATTTACTGACATATACAAATATATGCTAATGTTTACTGATATATACTGATATATATATATATATAATATATATATATATATACTGATGTATACAGATATATACTGATGTTTGCTGATTATATACTGATGTATACTGATATATACTGATGTATACCGACATATACAAATATTTACTGACATATACAGATATATGCTAATGTTTACTGATATATACTGATACATATATATATACTGATGTATACAGATATATACTGATGTTTGCTGATTATATACTGATATATACTGATGTATACAGATATATGCTAATGTTTACTTATATATATATATATATACACTGATATATACTGACATATACAGATATAGACTAATGATTACTGATATATATATACTGATGTATACAGATATATACTGATGTTTGCTGATTATATACTGATGTATACTGATATATACTGATGTATACTGATATATACTGACATATACAGATATATGCTAATGTTTACTGATATATACTGATATATATATATACTGATGTATACTGATATATACTGAAATATACAGATTTATACTAATGTTTATTGATATATACTGATGTATACTGATATATACTGATGTATACCGATATATACAAATATTTACTGACATATACAGATATATGCTAATGTTTACTGATATATACTGATACATATATATATACTGATGTATACAGATATATACTGATGTTTGCTGATTATATACTGATGTATACTGATATATACTGATGTATACCGACATATACAGATATTTACTGACATATACAGATATATGCTAATGTTTACTGATATATACTGATACATATATATATACTGATGTATACAGATATATACTGATGTTTGCTGATTATATACTGATATATACTGATGTATACAGATATATGCTAATGTTTACTTATATATATATATATACACTGATATATACTGACATATACAGATATAGACTAATGATTACTGATATATATATACTGATGTATACAGATATATACTGATGTTTGCTGATTATATACTGATGTATACTGATATATACTGATGTATACTGATATATACTGACATATACAGATATATGCTAATGTTTACTGATATATACTGATATATATATATACTGATGTATACTGATATATACTGAAATATACAGATTTATACTAATGTTTATTGATATATACTGATGTATACTGATATACACTGATGTAAACAGATATATGTTGATGTTTACTGATATATATTGATATATACTGTGTACTGTTATACACTGATGTTTACTGATATATAGTAATATATATATACTGATATATACTGACATATACAGATATATACTAATGTTTACTGATATATACAGATGAATACTGATATATACGGATGTAAATGAATATATGTTGATGTTTACTGATATATACTGACATATACTGATGTATACTGACGTAGACCATAAGACCATAAGACATAGGAGCAGAAATTAGGTCATTCGGCCCATCGAGTCTGCTCCGCCATTCAATCATGGCTGATAAGTTTCTCAACCCCATTCTCCTGCCTTCTCCCCGTAACCTTTGATCCCCTTACCAATCAAGAATCTATCTATCTCGGTCTTAAATACACTCAATGACCTGGCCTCCACAGCCTTCTGTGGCAATGAATTCCATAGATTCACCTCTCTCTGGCTAAAGAAGTTTCTCCTCATCTCTGTTCTAAAAGGTCTTCCCTTTACTCTGAGGCTGTGCCCTCGGGTCCTAGTCTCTCCTACTAATGGAAACATCTTCCCCACGTCCACTCTATCCAGGCCTTTCAGTATTCTGTAAGTTTCAATCAGATCCCCCCTCATCCTTCTAAACTCCATCCAGTATAGACCCAGAGTCCTCAAACGTTCCTCATATGTTAAGCCTTTCATTCCTGGGATCGTTCTCGTGAACCTCCTCTGGACCCTCTCCAGGGCCAGAACATCCTTCCTGAGATACGGGGCCCAAAATTGCTCACAATATTCTAAATGTGGTCTGACCAGAGCCTTATAAAGCCTCAGCAGCACATCTCTGCTTTTATATTCTGGTGCTTTCGAAACTGATATATACTGATGTATACTGATAAATACTGATGTATGCAGAAATATACTGATGTATACTGATAAATACTGATGTATGCAGAAATATACTTATGTATACTGATATATACTGATGTATACTGATCTATCACTGATATATGATATATACTTTTGTACACTGATATATACTCACTCTTTTTGCCCATCTCTCTCTCTATCACACCCACCTCTCTATCTCCCCATCTCTCTCAGTCTCTGTCTGTCTCTGTCTCTCTCTCCCCCAATCTCCCTCTCTCTCTGTCTCCTTTGCTCTCTCTCTCTCTCCTTCTCCCTCTCTCTCTCTCTCTCTCTATCTGTCTCCTTCTCTCTCTCTCGCCTTCTCCCCCTCTCTCTCTCTCTCTCTCTCTCACCCAGTCTCCTTCCTTCTCTCTCTCTCTCTCTCGCCATCTCCCCCACCCCAAACCCCCTCCCCGTCCTCCTCTTTCTCTCCTCACCCACCCGGACAGACACCAAGAACACAATTGTTGTGTATTCGGTCACCTTTAACTGGCCCAACCGAGACAGACACCTCTCACTACTCCGGCTGGAGCCACATCCCCAGAGAGAATGATTATAAAGCTGTGCTGACCCTGTCAATGGGATGCGAAATTAATTTGCCTCCCTCCTCCTCAACCTCTTATAACATAGATCAGCTGTCCTAGCACAGGTCTAAAATATCCCCACTTTTAAAACTCATTTTGCTGAAAACCCCATCCCCCTACAACAATCTGCATTTATATAGCACCTTTAACATAGTATAATGTCCCAAGGTGCCTCACAGGAGTGTTAGCAAACCCAACATTTGACCCCCGAGCTGTGTGAGGAGATATTAGGGACAGGTGAACAAAAGCTCGGTCAAAGAGGTCGGTTTTAAGGACCGTCTTAAAGAGGGAGAGGTTGAGGGAGAGAATTCCAGAGTTCAGGGCCCCCCCCAGGCAGCTGAAGGCACGGCCGCCAATGGTGGAGCGATGGGGAATCGGGGGATGGGCAGGAGGCCGGAATTGGAGGAGCGCAGAGATAGGGAGGGTTGTAGGGGCTGGAGGAGGTTACAGAGATAGGGAGGGGTGTAGAGGCTGGAGGAGGTTACAGAGATAGGGAGGGTTGTAGGGGCTGGAGGAGGTTACAGAGATAGGGAGGGGGTGTAAGGGCTGGAGGAGGTTACAGGGAGAGGGAGGGGTGTAGGGGCTGGAGGAGGTTACAGAGATATGGAGGGGTGTAGGGGCTGGAGGAGGTTACAGAGATAGGGAGGGCGGTGTAGGGGCTGGAGGAGGTTACAGAGATAGGGAGGGATGTAGGGGCTGGAGGAGGTTACAGAGATAGGGAGGGGTGTAGGGGCTGGAGGAGGTTACAGAGATAGGGAGGGGTGTAGGGGCTGGAGGAGGTTACAGAGATAGGGAGGGGTGTAGAGGCTGGAGGAGGTTACAGAGATAGGGAGGGGTGTAGGGGCTGGAGGAGGTTACAGAGAAATGGAGGGGAGTAGGGGCTGGAGGAGGTTACAGAGATAGGGAGGGGTGTAGGGGCTGGAGGAGGTTACAGAGATAGGGAGGGCGGTGTAGGGGCTGGAGGAGGTTACAGAGATAGGGAGGGGTTTAGGGGCTGGAGGAGGTTACAGAGATAGGGAGGGATGTAGGATCTGGAGGAGGTTACAGAGATAGGAGGGGTGTAGGGGCTGGAGGAGGTTACAGAGATAGGGAGGGGTGTAGGGGCTGGAGGAGGTTACAGAGATAGGGAGGGGTGTAGGGGCTGGAGGAGGTTACAGAGATAGGGAGGGGTGTAGGGGCTGGAGGAGGTTACAGAGATAGGGAGGGCAGTGTAGGGGCTGGAGGAGGTTACAGAGATAGGGAGGGGTGTTGGGGCTGGAGGAGGTTACAAAGATAGGGAGGGGTGTAGGGACTAGAGGAGGTTACAGAGAAAGGGAGGGGTGTAGGGGCTGGAGGGGGTTACAGAGATAGGGAGGGGTGTAGGGGGCTGGAGGAGGTTACAGAGATAGGGAGGGGTGTAGGGGCTGGAGGAGGTTACAGAGATAGGGAGGGGTGTAGGGGCTGGAGGAGGTTACAGAGATAGGGAGGAGGGAAAGGGGGGATTTGAAAATAAGGATGAGAGCTTTTAATTTATGGCCTTCATAGATGTGTAAGATGGAGCAGCTCGGGCTGCTTGAAGCTGCAATAGATTCAGGGAGTTGCCACGATGAATATCGGAAATATATTTGACTTCACCTATGACTGGTTACCGGTCGGGGTACCAGGCTGACAAGTGCCGGTGTGAACTTTATAAGCCCCACAGTCCGAAAGCGACTGAGGTTTGCCGTGTGCGGTAGCGGGCTGGTCACAATGGCAGGGCCTTATCATCTGCTTTCTGTCTTATTGATAATGCAGCCACAGGAGACACGCTGTCTCGCTGCCGGGCAGCCCCTGAATCATCTCGCCACGCTGTCACGTCACCGCTTCCTCACTCCGGCCGCCGTATCTAAACTGCAGCCGCTCGGACAGTGCTCAATGCCTGCAGCCCAGCACCAGCTCCGGCGAAGACAAGGCCCTGAAAGCCAGGAGGAGTACTCAGTGACCCGCCACTGGAATGCCTTTGGCAGCCGCTCTGCGATGCCCTCTACCCCCCTTGCTCTGGCCTCAGGGGGGTCCAGCAATCTCGCCCGTGAGCGCCCCCCCCCCCGCCCCCCCCGTTAAAAGTGACGTGCTGATGCCCACGGATGCTGCCCGAAGCGAAGTGGGCAAACAAACCTCGAAGTCTCGGGGCGAAGGGCAGCTCGCCAGGCGC
>JANJGN010000036.1:10671343-10673843 GCA_026770705.1 Isurus oxyrinchus
GATCCCACAAACCAGCGTAGGTGATACCCGGACCTGTTTAGCTTCTTGTTTTAACCATCCTTGCCCCACTCGCCCCTGGCCCCGCACCCCTCCCCCCCCACACCCCACCCCCCTCCCCACCAACCCCCAACGCCCTACCCCCCCAACCCCAGCCCCACCCCTCCCCCCACACCCCACCCCCCTCCCCCACCAACCCCCAACGCCCTACCCCCCCCAACCCCACCCCACCCCACCCACCCCCAACGCCCTACCCCCCCCAACCCCACCCCACCCCCCCTCCCCCCCCAACCCCACCCCACCCCTCCCCACACCACCCCACCCCCCCTCCCCCACCAACCCCCAACGCCCTACCCCCCTAACACCACTCCACCCCACCCCACTCCACCCCACCCCACCCCCCCTCCCCCACCAACCCCCAACGCCCTACCCCCCCAACCCCACCCCCCCTCCCCCACCAACCCCCAACGCCCTACCCCCCCCCCAACCCCACCACCACTCCACCCCACCCCACCCCCCCCTCCCCCACCAACCCCCAATGCCCTACCCCCCCCCCAACCCCACCCCCCCAACCCCACCCCCCCCCAACCCCACCCCACCCCACCCCACCCCGGCTGTGCCATGCTGGGGAATAAATATCGGGACATCGTTGTGGGGGGGGGGATGTTGGGGAAGGCGGGCGGGGTGAGGGGAACGTGGGGGGTGGGGGAGTGGAAAAGGAACAAAATGTGCTCCGATTGCCATGGCGACGTACTTAAAGGGACCACGCACGCCCGGCCTCCATAACCTGAGCGCTGCTGCCTGCGACAGGTAGGCCTGAGTTGCCGTGGCGACGAGCGATTCCACCCCCCCCCCCCCACCCCCCCGCAAGAGAGGCCCCGGCGACATGTTGTTATCTCCTCCCAGGCCTTGGGAGATGGAAAGAAGAAGGGAAGCGGTTCCCCTAGCGACCGGCCCCCGGGAACAATCCCGGGAGAGCGTCACATCCCCGGGACCCGAGGGGCTCGGAGCTCATTACCCGCTGGAAAAAACACAGAGAATCGGCTCTCTCAGTTCCCAAGTCTCTGCATCTCTCAGCCTCCGTGCTCCTCCCGGCCTAGCGCAGGCCCCGGAGCCCGTGGCAAGCTTCCGCACCCCCTCCCCCCTCCGGCTCCTCCCCCACTCCGGCTCGCCCCATTGCCCCCCCACCCCCACATTACCCACCCCCTGACCATTACCCACCCCAACCCCGACCCCACCCCACCACACCCCCCCACCATCCCTGGGACGGAAACAAACCTGCATTTCTCTAGCGCCTTTCGCCACTGACCCTCCGACAGTGCGGAGCTCCCTCAGCACTGACCCTCCGACAGTGCGGCGCTCCCACAGCACTGACCCTCCGACAGTGCGGCACTCCCTCAGTACTGACCCTCCGACAGTGCGGCACTCCCTCAACGCTGACAATCCGACAGTGCGGCACTCCCTCAGTACTGACCTTCCGACAGTGCGGCACTCCCTCAGTCCTGACCCTCCGACAGTGCAGCGCTCCCTCAGTACTGATCCTCCGACAGTGCGGCACTCCCTCGGTACTGACCCTCCGACAGTGCGGCACTCCCTCAGTACTGACCCTCCGACAGTGCGGCACTCCCTCACCGCTGACCCTCCGACAGTGCGGCACTCCCTCAGTACTGACCTTCCGACAGTGCGGCACTCCCTCAGTACTGACCCTCCGACAGTGCAGCGCTCCCTCAGTACTGATCCTCCGACAGTGCGGCACTCCCTCGGTACTGACCCTCCGACAGTGCGGCGCTCCCTCAGTACTGACCCTCTGACAGTGCAGCGCTCCCTCAGTACTGACCCTCTGACAGATGCCACCACCTTCTGACTCAGAGACAGGGAGTGACTCACTGAGACACCTTAATATAATCAATGAACAGGTGGCACAAGTCCTCCATTGTTAGCTGACTGAGTTAGATAAATGTGACACCTTTCTATCCTGGCACTACAGTGTGCCAGCTCCAGATTCAGAGAGTTTTTACCATCCTCTCTCAGAACGATTAACTCTTTCACTGCTTGTCACATCCGGTGAATGTAAAATCATTCAGGTTAGATTTACAGACTAGATATTATACCGTGTTGTGTACGAGTGTCCAAATGGGGAGCAGGGGTGGTCCATTCACACCCCCCCACATGCCTCCTCCACCGTTCAATGAGACTGTGGCTGGTCCGGTTGTGTCTCAACTCTGCTCTCCTGCCTGCACCCCCCCCCCCTCAATAATCCTTGACTCCCAGACAATCAATGCTTGGCACGGTGATAACAAACTGAACACCAGGAGTCAGACTCAAACACAGCGCCATGAAATCACTCCCCTCCGATAATGCACAGCACCCCCTCCAGTGAGCCTCACTGTCAGCTCGACCACATGTACACTAACCCACACTGACAGTACCTGTCCTGGGAGTGTTTGATGGGGACAGTGTAGGAGGGAGCTTTACTCTGTATCTAACCCCGTGCTGTACCTGT
>JANJGN010000036.1:10678843-10733843 GCA_026770705.1 Isurus oxyrinchus
GTCAGTACTGAGGGAGTGCCGCACTGTCGGAGGGTCAGTGCTGTGGGAACGCCGCACTGTCGGAGGGTCAGTATTGAGGGAGTGCCGCACTGTCGGAGGGTCAGTGCTGAGGGAGTGCTGCACTGTCGGAGGGTCAGCGTTGAGGGAGTGCCGCACTGTCGGAGGGTCAGTACTGAGGGAGTGCCGCACTGTCGGAGGGTCAGTGCTGTGGGAACGCCGCACTGTCGGAGGGTCAGTGCTGAGGGAACGCCGCACTGTCGGAGGGTCAGTACTGAGCGAGTGCCGCACTGTCGGAGGGTCAGTACTGAGGGAGTGCCGCACTGTCGGAGGGTCAGTGCTGTGGGAACGCCGCACTGTCGGAGGGTCAGTGCTGAGGGAGTGCCGCACTGTTGGAGGGTCAGTACTGAGGGAGTGCCGCACTGTCGGAGGGTCAGTACTGAGGGAGTGCTGCACTGTTGGAGGGTCAGTACTGAGGGAGTGCTGCACTGTCGGAGGGTCAGTACTGAGGGAGCGCCGCACTGTCGGAGGGTCACTACTGAAGGAGCGCCGCACTGTCGGAGGGTCAGTACTGAGGGAGTGCCGCACTGTCAGAGGGTCAGTACTGAAGGAGTGCCGCACTGTCGAAGGGTCAGTACTGAGGGAGTGCTGCACTGTCAGAGGGTCAGTACTGAGGGAGCGCCGCACTGTCGGAGGGTTAGTGCTGAGGGAGCGCCGCACTGTCGGAGGGTCAGTACTGAGGGAGCGCCGCACTGTCGGAGGGTCAGTACTGAGGGAGTGCTGCACTGTCAGAGGGTCAGTACTGAGGGAGCGCCGCACTGTCGGAGGGTTAGTGCTGAGGGAGCGCCGCACTGTCGGAGGGTCAGTACTGAGGGAGCGCCGCACTGTCGGAGGGTCAGTACTGAGGGAGCGCCTCACTGTCGGAGGGTCAATACTGAGGGAGCGCCGCACTGTCGGAGGGTCAGTACTGAGGGAGTGCCGCACTGTCGGAGGGTCAGTACTGAGGGAGCGCCGCACTGTCGGAGGGTCAGTACTGAAGGAATGCCGCACTGTTGGAGGGTCAGTACTGAGGGAGCACCGCACTGTCGGAGGGTCAATACTGAGGGAGTGCCGCACTGTCGGAGGGTCAATACTGAGTTCCCCCTGGTGCCCTGGGGCCAATATTTACCCCTGAGTTGACATCAGTGATGAGCTGATGATCTGGGTCATTATCACGGGGCTGTTTGAGGGAGCTTGTTGGGCTGAGATTTGCTGCTGGGTTTCTTTCATTACAACAGGGACCGCTCCAATGTGGAGCACTTTGGGGACGTCTCAAGGTTGTGGAAGGTGCTATAAAAATGCAATTCTCCGGCATCACAAAGGTGCCGGTGTTTCCAGCCATTGGTCATGCCCATCCTGACCTCGAAGTGTTCCTCCCTCCCCATTCACCTCCTCACTCAGTTACCCACTATTCCCACCCCAACCTAGTTCTGAGAGTCCCGGGCTGATCGACTACGTCGGGAAGTGCTCTGCAACGCACGGACCCTTTGCCCACAAGCAGTGGATCTCATCCTTTGCTTCATCCTGACCAGGCGACTTCCAGCTCACCCCCAGCGCCCCTGGCCCGGGTGGCGGGGTGAGGGAGACGGGTGTAAGGGTCAGCCAGATGCCCACCTCTGGACACCGCCCATGAGACCAGCTTAAAATGTCCGACGCGCGATCCGGGAAATTTCTTTCCGTTTCCCTCATTCACGGCAGGATGCGAGCGTCGCTGGGCAAGGCCGGTGTTTGTTACCCGTCCCTAATTGCCCCCTTGAACTGAGTGGTCTCGCTCGGCCATTTCAGGGGGGCAGTTTAGAGTCAACCACGTGGCTGTGGGGTCTGGAGTCACGTGTAGGCCAGACCGGATAAGGACGGCAGATTTCCCTTCCCTAAAGGGGGCATGAGTGAACCAGATGGGTTTTTACGACAATCCATGATGGTTGCCCCGGTCACCATCACTGAGACTCGCTTTCCAATTCCAGATTTTATTCATCGATTGAATTGGAACCTCCCGGATGCCAAGGCGGTAGGTGAACTTCTGTCTCCGTCATCAGGCCAAGAGCATAAAGACCACGATCGCATAACTGGTGATTTGCCATTGGGGGGGGGGGGTGGTGGTGCGACGGTGCCCATGGGGACTTCATCCTGGTAACAGCTGTCTTCTCACCGGCGAGCAGGGGGAGGGGCAGGCTCGGAGGGTGGAGACCCGGCGGGGGGGGGCAATGGATTGGTGGGCAGATAGATTCCTGCCCATTTTGGCAATCGGCGGGTGGGGCTGACACCTGCTGGTGCAGAAATGTCACAGCAACAAACCCATGTTTGTGTGTCTGTTTGTAAACTCCTCCTCCATGTTTCCAAATCCCCTCCTCACCCCCCTCCCTATCTCTGTAATCTCCTCCAGCCCCTACACCCCTCCCTATCTCTGTAAACTCCTCCAGCCCCTACACCCCTCCCTATCTCTGTAAACTCATCCAGTCCCTACACCCCTCCCTATCTCTGTAACCTCCTCCAGCCCCTACACCCCTCCCTATCTCTGTAACCTCCTCCAGCCCCTACACCCCTCCCTATCTCTGTAACCTCCTCCAGCCCCTACACCCCTCCCTATCTCTGTAACCTCCTCCAACCCTTACACCCCTCCCTATCTCTGTAACCTCCTCCAGCCCCTACACCCCTCCCTATCTCTGTAACCTCCTCCAGCCCCTACACCCCTCCCTATCTCTGTAACCTCCTCCAGCCCCTACACCCCTCCCTATCTCTGTAACCTCCTCCAGCCCCGACACCTCTCCCTATCTCTGTAACCTCCTCCAGCCCCTACACCCCTCCCTATCTCTGTAACCTCCTCCAGCCCCTACACCCCTCCCTATCTCTGTAACCTCCTCCAGCCCCTACACCCCTCCCTATCTCTGTAACCTCCTCCAGCCCCTACACTCCTCCCTATCTCTGTAACCTCCTCCAGCCCCTACACCCCTCCCTATCTCTGTAACCTCCTCCAGCCCCTACACCCCTCCCTATCTCTGTAACCTCCTCCAGCCCCTACACCCCTCCCTATCTCTGTAACCTCCTCCAGCCCCTACACCCCTTCCTATCTCTGTAAACTCCTCCAGCCCCGACACCTCTCCCTATCTCTGTAACCTCCTCCAGCCCCTACACCCCTCCCTATCTCTGTAACCTCCTCCAGCCCCTACACCCCTCCCTATCTCTGTAACCTCCTCCAGCCCCTACACCCCTCCCTATCTCTGTAACCTCCTCCAGCCCCTACACCCCTCCCTATCTCTGTAACCTCCCCCAGCCCCTACACCCTCCCTATCTCCGTAACCTCCTCCAGCCCCTCACCCCTCCCTATCTCTGTGACCTCCTCCAGCCCCTACACCCCTCCCTATCTCTGTAACCTCCTCCAGCCCCTACACCTCTCCCTATCTCTGTAACCTCCTCCAGCCCCTACACTCCTCCCTATCTCTGTAACCTCCTCCAGCCCCTACACCCCTCCCTATCTCTGTAACCTCCTCCAGCCACTACACCCCTCCTTATCTCTGTAACCTCCTCCAGCTCCTACACCCCTCCCTATCTCTGTAACCTCCTCCAGCCCCTACACCCCTCCCTATCTCTGTAACCTCCTCCAGCCCCTACACCCCTTCCTATCTCTGTAAACTCCTCCAGCCCCGACACCTCTCCCTATCTCTGTAACCTCCTCCAGCCACTACACCCCTCCCTATCTCCGTAACCTCCTCCAGCCCCTACACCCCTCCCTGTCTCTGTAACCTCCCCCAGCCCCTACATCCCTCCCTATCTCTGTAACCTCCTCCAGCCCCTACACACCTCCCTATCTCTGTAACCTCCTCCATCCCCTACACCCTTCCCTATCTCTGTAACCTCCTCTGGCCCCTACACCCCTCCCTATCTCTGTAACCTCCTCCAGTCCCTACCACCCTCCCTATCTCTGTAACCTCCTCCAGCCCCTACAACCCTCCAAGATCTCTTCGCTCCTCCAATTCCGGCCTCTTGCCCATCCCCCGATTCCCATCGCTCCCCCATTGGCGGCCGTGCCTTCAGCTGCCTGGGGGGGCCCTGAGATCTGGAATTCCCTCCCTAAACCTCTCCGTGTCTCCCTCTCTCTCTCTCTCCTCCTTTAAGACGCTCCTTAAAACCGACCTCTCTGACCGAGCTCTCGGTCCCCCCGTCCCTAATATCTCCTCACGCGGCTCGGGGTTAATATTTCTTTGACGATTCCCCTGTGAAGCGCTGAGTGACACCCTCACCCTGTTCAAGGCGCTACATAAATGCAGCTAGGTGTTGACTGGCCCTCTGGGTTTTTTTTTTCACTGATGTTGGTTGAGGGGTAGATTTTGGGCCCAGGGCTGAGGGCAGAACTCCCTCTGCTCTCTCCTTTTAACAGTCTCCGTCTCCGAGACGTTTCATAACAAGGAATCGGTGGATTGTCCGTGTGAGGCAAATTTCAGAATTGGCTAAATAAAAAAGAGCGAGGCGAGAAATGTTAAGAATGAGGAAGAGGCCGTGGAGAGATTTGAACACCAGGACGAAGGTTACTAAAACTCTTTAACGATGTGGGACCGGGAACCAGTGTGGCTGAGGGGGCGGGCGCGCCGATCGCATACCGGCTACCGAGCGGAGAGAGGCCATTCGGCCCATCCCGTCTGCACCGGCTCGCCGAACGAGCAACTCGCCTCGTTTCACTCTCCCTTCCTTCTCCCGGACCCGCCCTATTTCCCTTTCAAATGCCTCCACTGAACCCGCCTCCCCCCCCCACCCCACCACCTCCCCCCAGCAACACCCCCCACCCCACACGGTCTCGGGCTGGACATTCCAGACCCCAGCCGCTCGCTGCCTGAGTGAGCCTCTCCTCATGTCTCTTCCTCATTTATTTTTACTGATTCCTCCCATTCCGTGCCCTCTCGTTCTCGATCCTTCCGTGAGCGGGGACAGCTTCTCCCTCTCCACTCTGCCCGGGTCCCCTCCTGATTTTGAACGCCTCTGTCAAATCTTCTCTCAACCTTCTCTTCTCCGAGGAAAACAGAGCTAACCTCTCCAATCCCACCTCCACAGCAGAAGCCCCTCTTCCCTGGAACCGTACTCGTGAATCTTTCCCGCACTCTCTCTCTCCAACGCCTTCACATCCTTCCTGAAGTGCGGCACCCGGAACGGGACACAATACTCCAGCTGAGGCCGGACTAGTGACTTATACAAGTTCAACATAACCTCCTTGCTCTTGTACTCTGTGCCCCTATTAATAAACTTGGGGTGCAGGACAGGTTTCTTATAAGAACCAGTAAACTTTATTTACAGAGCTCCTGATGAGGCTATGTGCTTGTTCCAAGACCAGGGTTAGAAAGCTCCACCCCTAAGCTTCCCCGCGCTTAGGGCTGATTCGTCTATACAGTCACATGATCTCCATCACAGTAAGACAAGTTTAACTTACAATGACTACATTCCTCCCCCTTTAATTCTGTTTTACCTCTCTTATTTGCAAAACTATCTTAGCCCATATCAGGTACAAATATACGCAGCTCACACAGCTATAGATTTAGTCTTTGAGGTGGCTTTCTGATTTGGGTCGTGTGACGCAGCTCTACAACTGGAGATTCTTCCACAGGATCGACATGATCAGGAACTGCAGTGTCACGGACATCCTTAGGCAACGGCAGTTCAGAGTTATTTACTTCAACAGAGACATCGGGCGCATCCAATCTTCGTTGATTTAGCACCTCATGGGTCACAGCTTCGATTTCAGGTGGAGTAACCGATTGCCGGAGTGGGTCTTGACTTCTGAGATGGGTCCACATGTTTCCTACCAACCCTGGTTTGCAATTTCCACCTGATACGATAAAGCGCCTGTTTCAGAGGCAACAGTTACCAAGGGCCCATCTTGGCCCAGTTGTGAAATTTCGTACAAAAAAACTGGTCTTGCCCACAGTCAACTCTTGACCTTTACTGCGAACGTCATGATTCACTTTCTGACTACCCCCCACCCTGGTTTCTCTCCCCTCAAAGTTAGGGAACGCTAGACTCAATCTTCTATGAAGTTGGCAATTCACGAGTAATTGCAAAGGTGTTGAACCCGTGGTCGCCTGAGGAGTCATACAATGGTTAAAATTCGTGTCCCTAACCTTCCCTCAGATGGTTTCTTCATGCCTGTTTTGAAGGTTTGCACTGCTCTTTCTGCTAATCCAGTGGATGAGGGATGGTGCAGCGCTGTTCTGACATGCGTAACCCAATTAATGCTCACAAATCTTCGGAGTTCAGGACCAGTGAAAGCAGTACCATTATCAAGTACAACCAAAGGGAGGCAGTGGCAGAGCGCTATTTCACCGGGTTAGTAATCCAGTGCACCCGGGGTAATCCTCTGGTGGACTGGATTCGAATCCCACCACAGCAGATGAATAAAAGTCTAGTGATGACAATAAGACCATCGCCAATTGTTGCAAAAACGCGTCTAGTTCACTAATATCCCTTTAGAGAAGGAAATCTGCCATCTTACCTAGACAGGTCTACCCCTAAGATTATTTGCACTTAGGGCTGATTCATCTGTGCAGTCACATGATCCCCATAACAGTGCAAAAGGTTTAATTTCCTGGAAGGAAAATACAGTAAAAAGTGGGAAATAGGAATTCTGATCTTGTACACGGTGGCGATTATGATTTTTATCTCATGTGCACGATACTTTTGAGAGGAATGCTGTTCAGGAGGGTCACCTGATCTTTGGCAACCAATGGAAGAGTGGCGTGGGCGACCTCTGCGGTTAGTAGTCAGTGGTGTGGAGGTAGAGTTTGTAGTGAAGGCGCGGGTTTAGTTGCCGCTGAGTACCTTGGTAATTAAACCTAGGCCAGAATTTTAACCTGGGCGGGGTGGGTATGCACCCGGCCCGAAGCAGGGTAAAACGATGCGCGATGGTATTGGGCGAGCGCCCTGATGTCATCACATACTCGCGCGACATTTCAGTCAGCGGGCGGGCGCTCCGACAATTAAGAGGCCTACGAGGGCCTTTGAGGTGGTAACTGAATTAAATGTTTCGCTTAAGGTTGGTGGGAGGGTGAAGAAGCCAAACGGCCTTAGCGCTCTTTAAGAAAACCTCATCCACGGGGTTGGGACGAGGCTTCCAGCGTCAATTAAAAATAAGATAAAGATTTCAAAACGTTTTGTTCATGACATGGTCCCTGCTCGTGCGACGGGGTCAACATGAGGGGGGCCATGTTTTTTGAACGCCTTAAAAAAAATCTTTGTTTTGAATTTTCAAAACTGTCCGGCTCCCTGAGGCGGCCCTGCACCCCACTCGGCCTCCTCCTGGGTCTTCCCTCCTGGCCGGGCCTTACTTGGCCCGCCGGCGTGAAACCGTGCCCGCGGCCCTATCGGGGGGGGGGGGCTACCCCTGCCGAGGTCAAAATTCCGGCCGTGATGGTTCCCGCCTAAGGAGCGTCCGCTGATCAACTTGATCTATAGCCCCAACCCGGCCGCCACTCGCAACAGGCCTGCAACTGGGACTCACAAGAACCGACAAACTGGCGACGAGGATAAAACGAGTTAACGGAGGAAGTCAAGAGAAACGAAATCGGGCTGTGCCTCGCGAGTAAGGGGGTCCTGTTCAAATCGACGATGTAATTCCCTCTCAGGGTGCTGCAATTCGGAAGAATTGATCCCTTCGATCCAGCCACGGACGATTGGTCTCCTCACAATGAACACCTTATGTCGTCTTTCCAAGCGAGCGGGATTACGGGGGAAGAGAAGAGGCGAGCGTTCCTCTTAAGTACAAGTGGAAATAAAGCCTACAGCTTGATCTGAAGTTTGACGGCACTCAGTGCCCCAGATTTGAAAAACTTTGATGAACTGGTGGACATGAGAAGGGTCAATATCAGCCAAAGTCCTCGGTACCGATGCAAAGGGTCAATTTTAACTCAAGAAACTGGGGGAGACAGTTGCTTGCTCTGTGGCAAATCTGAAGCGGTTAACAGAACGTTGTCAAAAAAACCGACTTAGCAGCGAAAACAAGGAATAATTTCATTTGAGGTGGAAACAAGCGATCTTTTAACGATTGGCCATTTAAAAAATATTTTTTACTGTCCTAGAAATGGATGCATAATGAGACAGTGCAAGGAAAGAGTCAAGCAGACTTTTAAACAAATGAGAAAATGCAGTGAGATCTACGATGTAGAAGAGCGTGAAGCCACAAATTCCGATGTTTACTCGTTGTTTAATTTGAAGGTTAGTAAAACAGAGCCAACATTTGTCACAGTGAAAGTAAATAGTGGTCCTGTTAGAATGGACATGGACATGGGAACTTCCTCTACAGTAATTGGGGAACATACCTTCAGATACCTGAATTATGGTGAACACCAATTAAATTTAGGGTAAACTGATGCCAAAGTTAAAACATACACGGGTGAGGACATCCCCCAAGTCAAAGGCATAAGCAGAGTAACTGTCCATGATGGAAGTCAATCGGTAAAGCTACTCTCGACGGTAGAAGCAGGTGAGGGGCCAAGACTCCTGGGTGAAACTGGCTGAAGGAGATTAAGTTGGAATGGGCTGAAATTTTCCAATTAAGAGCAAGTGGGTTACCAGAGCTACTACAAAAGCACACCATGGACTTCAGAGGCAAACTGGGGAAGGTCCAAGGGCTGGAGGCAAAAATTCATGTGAATCCAGAGGCCACATGAGGTTTCATGAAGGCGAGACCTTACTCACTGTGAGAGCTGGACAGGCTAGAGAAACGGGGCTATAAGCAACACCTGCGTTCTGTCCGCAAGCATGACCCAGTCCTCCCTGTCGCTTGCCATTTTAACACCCCACCCTGCTCTCTTGCCCACATGTCCGTCCTTGGTTTGCTGCATTGTTCCAGTGAAGATCAACGCAAACTGGAGGAACAACACCTCATCTTCCGACTAGGCACCTTACAGCCTTCCGGACTGAATATTGAATTCAACAACTTTAGGTCGTGAACTCTCTCCTCCATCCCCACCCCCTTTCCGATCCCCCCTTTTTCCTTTCCCACCTATTTCCATTATTTTTAAATGTATTTCCATCCATTGTTTTATCTCTACCTTTTAGCCTATTTCGATCCCTTCACCCCACCCCACCCCCACTAGGACTATCTGTACCTTGCTCGTCCTGCTTTCTACCCTTAATTAGCACGTTCCTTAGATAATATCACCCCCTTCAACACCTCTTTGTCCTTCTGTCTGTGACATCTTTTGGTTATCTCCACCTATCACTGGTCCTCTATCCAGCTCTACCCCACACCCCCCCCCCCCTTAAACCAGCTTATATTTCACCCCTTTTCAATTTTTACTTAGTTCTGTTGAAGAGTCACACGGACTCGAAACGTTAACTGTGTCCCTCTCCGCAGATGCTGCCAGACTTGCTGAGTTTTTCCAGCTATTTTTGTTTTCGTTCTAGAGAAACTGGGCGCTAATACAACCTGCACTATCCTCAGCATGGGCAGTGCCCATAGGCCCTTAAAACCGATTTGTGGAGGCTACAGACTAGTGGTTAATAAAGTGCCTAAGCTAGATAGACACCCCATTCCAAAAATCGAAGGCTTTGTATGCCTAGCTGGTAGGCGGAACCACCTACAGGAAGCTTGCTTTGAGTTACGCGCATCAGCATCTAGAGTTAGAGAAGGCCTCCCGGGAATTTGTCGTAAGTAACGCCCACGCGGGGTTGTACCAACGCACTCGATTGCGGTTCGGCCTCTCCTCAGCTTGTGCCATCTTCCAGAGTTTGCCTCAGAGCTCAGATCGTTCCAAGGAATGATCAACTATTATAGGAACGTAGGAAATAGGAGCAGGAGCAGGCCATTCAACTCTCCGAGCCTGCTCTGCCATTGAATATGAACATGGCTGATCCACTATCTCAATGCGCTACTCCCCGCTCTCTCCCCGCCATATCCCTTGATGCCTTTACAGTCCAGAAATCTATTTGTTTCCTTCCATTATGGGTGGTTCTTGCCCAATTTGTCTACATTGCCGCCCCCCCCACCCCCCCCACCCCCACCTCCTGCCCCGGCATTCTCTACTCAAAAAGAACCAATGTTGGTCTTGGGAGGTGACCCAGACAGGGGCTTTCATCAAGGTGAGACAGTTGTTGCACTCGTCCAATCCACTGGTGCGTTATGACCAGAGGAAAGAATTGGTGTTGATGTGTGACGCACCTCTCGACGGAGTGGGAGCGGTGAGCTCTCGTTGGATGGGCGATGGCGTGAAACGGCCAATCGGTTACGTATCAAGAGAGCTCACCCCAGCGGAAAAGGGACACTCGCAGACAGAGAAAGAAGGCCTGTCCGTCTACTTCGGCATCAAGAGATGTCACCAGTACGCACACGGCCGCCATTTTACAATCGTTTCAGACCACAAACCACTGCTAGGATTGTTCAGGGAGGTCAAGGCTACACCACCCACTGCCTCAGCAAGAATACAACGATGGGTGTTGATCCTGGCAGCGTATGAATACACTTTCATACATAGGCCTGGAAATCAAATCGCAAACTTCGGTGCCCTTAGTCGTTTGCCTTTTCAAGAAAATGATGAGCTCCGTCCCAGTTCCACAGGAACTTGTTTTACTGTTAAATTTCTGAGATTCCTCGCCGGTATGTGCTCGACAGATCAGAGACTGGACAAGTCAGGACCCAGTCCTATCTCAGGAACGAAACAGGTGCTACAGGGTTGGTCACAGGAGCCTGTATCTGACGAAATGAAACCCGTACGTCAAGAGAAGACATGAAATAACCAGTCAGGATGGCATCTTATTTTGGGGAGCACAAGCGATAGTTACTCCGAAGGGAAGGGAGCTACTTTTAATTGAACTCCACAGTGCCCATCCAGGAATTTCCCAAATTAAAGAGTATAGCTCACAGCTACCTACAAGGGCCTGGGATGGATGGAGGAATAGGGAGTTTAGTGAAGAATTGTGTGCAGTGTCAGCTGCTGCAAAAGTTACCTTCTACACTCCGTTACACCCTTGGGAGTGGCCAGGAAGGACATGGGTGTAGTTACATGTTGACTACGTAGGACCTTTCCTGGGAACAATGTTTCTGCTCATTGTCAATGCCCACACAAAATGTACATGAGGTGAAGTCACCAACGTCGGCCTCTACAATTGAGAAACTACGTCGGAGTTTTGCCACTCACGGACTGCCAGAAGTGGTCGTTTCCGATAACGGCACGGCATTTACCAGTGCTGAGTTTCAAAGGTTTATCAGCCTCAACGGTATCACTCATGTGAAAACTGCACCGTACCCACCCTCCCTCACATGGACTGGTCAACAGGGAGGTTCAAACGTTCAAGGCAGGCATGAGAATGCTAACTGGAGATTCCTTGGTAACCAAGCTAGCACGCTTCCTTTTTCATTACAGGTCCACCCCTCACCCAACAACAGGAGTCACACCCCCGGAGTTAATGTTGAAACACCATCTCAGGGCTAGATTGAGGTTAATAATGTCGAATTTAGAGGGGAAGGTGGATAGGGGTCAGGGAAGCCAGTAAACTAGATACAACTGGCATATTCGGGAGAGGAAATTTACCATGGGAGAGCTGGGATACGTGAGGAACTTTGGGGAAGGACCGAAGCGGTTACCGGGTGAAATAAATGCGGTGACTGGACCTCTATCTTACCACGTGGTGGTGGAAGGCCAAGTCATAGGGAGACATGTGAATCATCTAAGGAACAGAGAGACAAATCCCCAAGACCTTATTCCACCAGCGTTCACGACCGGGTCAGCATGTCCTGTTGGGGGAACTCAGCCCAGTACAGATGTGTCTGATGTGTCTGATGTTCCTGCAAGAATTGAGGATATGGGTCTGCAGGTGCCCACCGGAGCAACTAGTGTTCAGGCAATTCCAGAAAAGGAGGTTCCTGACAAAGCATTGGAGGTTGTGGAGCTGAGACGTTCGACAAGCTTCAGGAAACTTCCAGAAAGACCGAATTTGCAAATCTCTTACCCGTGTAAATATTTCGCTTTTTTTGAGAAATTTGTACTTGAAAATATAAAATGTATTGCCGAGTCAAGGGGGAGGGATGTGGCAGTTATGGTTTTATCTAATGTGTAGTACACCTTTAAGAAGGATGCTGTTAAGGAAGGTCACATGATCTTTGATAACCAATAGGAAAGTAGCGCGGGCTACCCCTGTAATTAGTAGTCAGTAGTAGGGAGATAGAGTTTGAAGTGAAAGCACGCGTGTAGTTGCTCCTGAGTTCCTTTGTAAGTAAACACAATGTTTTCCACCTGCTGATCAATTCTATCTATCGTACCAACTCGACCACCACTTACAGCAAGTATGCGATGAAGATCTATAAGTCCCAACGTATACCTTAAAATGGAACACCAGTAAAATCTGGGAAATAAGAGTGCTGGTACCAACCGTTTTTTTCCCTTCTGCCTAACAAATTTGATTGAATATTTTGAGGAGGTGACCAGGTGTGTAGATGAGGGTAGTGTAGTTGATGTAGTTTATATGGATTTCAGCAAAGCTGTTGACAAGGTCCCACATGGGACACTTATAAAGAAGGCAAATGCACATGGGATACAGGGTAATTTGATAAGGTGGATTCAAAATTGACTTAGTTGTAGGAGACAGAGGGTGATGACAGAAGGATGCTTTAGTGACTGGAAGCCAGTGTCCAGTGGCGTACCACAGGGATCTGTGCTGGGTGCCCTATTATTTGTCATTTATATAAACGACACAGATGACTATGTGGGGGGTAGGATTAGTAAGTGTGTGGATGACACAAAGATTGGCCGGGTGGTTAACAGTGAGGTTGAGTGTCTTGGGCTACAGGAAGATATAGACGGGATGGTCAAATGGGCAGATAAGTGGCAGGTGGAATTTAACCCTGAAAAGTGTGAGGTGATACACTTTGGAAGGAGTAATTTGACAAGGAAGTATTCAATGAATGGCATGGCACTAGGAAGTTCTGAGGAACAAAGGGACATTGGCATGTGTGTCCATAGATCTCTGAAGGCAGAGGGGCATGTTAGTGGGGTGGTGAAAAAGGCATATGGGACACTTGCCTTTATCAATCGAGGCATAGATTACAAAAGTAGGGAGGTCATGTTGGAGTTGTATAGAACCTTGGTGAGGCCACAGCTGGAGTACTGTGTTCAGTTCTGGTCACCACATTATAGGAAGGATGTGATTGCAGTGGAGGGGGTGCAGAGGAGATTCACCAGGATGTTGCCTGGGATGAAACATTTAAGTTATGAAGAGAGGTTGGATAGACTTGGGTTGTTTTCGTTGGAGCAGAGAAGACTGAGGGGCGACCTGATCGAGGTGTACAAGATTATGAGGGGCATGGACAGGGTGGATAGGGAGCAGCTGTTCCCCTTAGTTGAAGGGTCAGTCACGAGGGGGCATAAGTTCAAGGTGAGGGGCAGGAGGTTTAGGGGGGATGTGAGGAAAAATCTTTTTACCCAGAGGGTGGTGAGGGTCTGGAATGCGCTGCCTGGGAGGGTGGTGGAGGTGGGTTGCCTACATCCTTTAAAAAGTACCTGGATGAGCACTTGGCACCTCATAACATTCAAGGCTATGGGCCAAGTGCTGGTAAATGGGATTAGGTAGGTAGGTCAGGTGTTTCTCACGTGTCGGTGCAGACTCGATGGGCCAAAGGGCCTCTTCTGCACCGTGTGATTCAGCGATTCTGTGAATGGAGCCCTAGGATATTGTATGCTCGACTAATCGCTCTCTCAGCCTGTCCTGCCACCTTCAGTGGTTCCTGCCCGAATAGGCCCGGATCCCTCTGTACCCACCCCCCCGCGCCCCATTTAGAATTGCGCCCTTTATTCGACATGGCCTCTCCGTGTCCTTCCCGCCAAAGTGAGTCACTTCACGTTTCCCCGCGTTGAACTCTGTCGGCCGCCTGCTAGCCCCAGCTAGTCCCTGCCCTTTCGAAGTCCCACTATGTCAGCCTCGTCCCGGTGAAGTGGGGGAGTTGGGGGGGGGGCGGTGGGGGGAGGAGGGGCGAGGGCACGGTGTGAGCTAGGACAGGGGCCCTGCAGAGTTCTGGGGCCTGCTCGAGTTTACCGAGGGTGGATATGAGCCTGGATGCCGAGAGCCTTGTGACACACAAAGCTCCTGTCAGCGTGAAGTGATCGGCTGTTCCTGACAGCTAGTTAAGGCCTGTGACTGACAGGCCTCGAGAATCGAAGGCCAGAGTTTTCCTTTACCCTCTGGGTCTGACGTGAGGGGCAGGGTTGACATCACAGCCCTGTTTCCTATTTATTACAGCACTAGATGTGGGTGTCGCTGGGCTGGGTCCAGCATTTATTGCCCATTCCTAGTTGCCCCCTTGAGAAGGTGGTGGGTGAGCCGCCTTCTTGAGCCGCTGCAGTCCCTGTGGTGTAGGTACACCCACCGTGCTGTTAGGGAGGGAGTTTCAGGATTTGGACCCAGCGACAGTGAAGGAACGGCCGATATATTTCCAAGTCAGGATGGTGAGGGGCTCGGAGGGGAACTTCCAGGTGGTGGTGTTCCCCATGTGTCTGCTGCCCTTGTCCTTCTAGATGGTAGAGGTCGTGGGTTTGGAAGGTGCTGTCTAAGGAGCCTTGGTGAGTTGCTGCAGTGCATCTTGTAGATGGTACACACACTGCTGCTACTGTGCGTCGGTGGTGGAGGGAGTGAATGTTTGTGGATGGGGAGCCCATCAAGTGGGGCTGCTTTGTCCTGGATGGTGTCGAGCTTCTTGAGTGTTGTGAGAGCTGCACTCATCCAGGCGAGTGGGGAGTATCCCATCACACTCCTGACTTGTGCCTTGTAGATGGTGGACAGGCTTTGGGGAGTCAGGAGGTGAGTTACTGACCGCAGGATTCCCAGCCTCTGACCTGCTCTTGTAGCCACAGTATTTATATGGCTGGTCCAGTTCAGTTTCTGGTCAATGGTAACCCCCAGGATGTTGATAGTGGGGGATTCAGTGATGGGAGTGTCAATGAACATCAAGGGGCGATGGTTAGTTTCTCTCTTATTGGTTACTGCCTGGCACTCGTGTACAGTGAATATTTTTGTTCCCTACCCCCTCCCTCCTCCCTCAAAAGCACTGATCTTGCAAAGGTTCCTAGTCTAAAGTCCAACACTTAAAGCCTTCCTCCTGCCCCCAGCCTATCACGTTGGATCTGTGCGCACACCCATAAAACAGGAACAGATAATTGAGGTTCACAAGAGACTGGCCATCAGATTCATGGAGAACGGTATCGACCACATCTGACCGGGAGGACAGACAAGAGCTCAGTTTAACATCTCATTCAAAAGACGGCACCTCCGACAGTGCGGCGCTCCCTCTGTACTGACCCACTAACAGTGCAGCGCTCCCTCAGTACTGATCCTCCAACAGTGCAGCACTCACTCAGTACTGATCCTCCAACAGTGCAGCACTCACTCAGTACTGACCCTCCGACAGTGCGGCACTCCCTCAGTACTGACCCTCCGACAGTGCGGCACTCCCTCAGTACTGACCCTCCGACAGTGCGGCACTCCCTCAGTACTGATCTTCCGACAGTGCGGCGCTCCCTCAGTACTGACCCCCCCGACAGTGCGGCGCTCCCTCAGTACTGACCCTCTGACAGTGAGGCTCTCCCTCAGTACTGACCCTCCGACAGTGAGGCACTCCCTCAGTACTGACCCTCCGACAGTGCGGCACTCCCTCAGTACTGACCCTCCGACAGTGCGGCACTCCCTCAGTACTGACCCTCCCACAGTGCGGCGCTCCCTCAGTACTGACCCTCTGACAGTGAGGCTCTCCCTCAGTACTGACCCTCCCACAGTGCGGCACTCCCTCAGTACTGACCCTCTGACAGTGCGGCATTCCCTCAGTACTGACCCTCTGACAGTGCGGCACTCCCTCAGTACTGACCCTCTGACAGTGCGGCACTCCCTCAGTATTGACCCTCTGACAGTGCTGCACTCCCTCAGTACTGACCCTCTGACAGTGCGTCACTCCCTCAGTACTGACTCTCTGACAGTGCTGCACTCCCTCAGTACTGACCCTCTGACAGTGCTGCACTCCCTCAGTACTGACCCTCTGACAGTGCGGCATTCCCTCAGTACTGACCCTCTGACAGTGCGGCACTCCCTCAGTACTGACCCTCTGACAGTGCGGCACTCCCTCAGTACTGACCCTCCGACAGTGAGGCTCTCCCTCAGTACTGACCCTCCGACAGTGCGGCACTCCCTCAGTACTGACCCTCTGACAGTGCGGCACTCCCTCAGTACTGACCCTCCGACAGTGAGGCTCTCCCTCAGTACTGACCCTCTGACAGTGCGGCACTTCCTCAGTACTGACCCTCCGACAGTGCTGCACTCTCTTGGTAATCCAGGGCAGAGGCAGAATCTGCTGATTTGTCAGGAAAATCACCCTCCCCCACCCCTCAGTGACCCCCACGCTGATGTTTAACCCTCGACCAAACCTCGAATCGTTTGCAACAGAAAAGGTCAGACGATCCGGTCGTTTCCTGCATCGTGTGGGATCTTTCTGTGTGCAAACTGCTGCGTTCCCCAGCTCCCAAGGACGTCCACCACACTTCAGAAGCACAGGCGCAATGGCACATCCTAAGGGCAGGGAAAATTGAAAGGGGAAACTCCTTTACCCAGAGAGCGGGGAGAATGTGGGACTCGCTCCCACGGGGAGCGGGGAGAATGTGGGACTCGCTCCCACGGGGAGTGGGGAGAATGTGGGACTCGCTCCCACGGGGAGAATGTGGGACTTGCTCCCACGGGGAGTGGGGAGAATGTGGGACTCGCTCCCACGGGGAGTGGGGAGAATGTGGGACTCGCTCCCGCGGGGAGTGGGGAGAATGTGGGACTCACTCCCACAGGGAGAGGGGAGAACGTGGGACTCGCTCCCGCGGGGAGTGGGGAGAATGTGGGACTCGCTCCCGCGGGGAGTGGGGAGAATGTGGGACTCGCTCCCACGGGGAGTGGGGAGAATGTGGGACTCGCTCCCACGGGGAGAATGTGGGACTCGCTCCCACAGGGAGTGGTCGAGGTGAATCCCGGAGATGGATTGAAGGGGGGTGGGTGGGGGTAGCTGGTTACACACACGAGAGAGGAAGGAACTGAAGGATATGTGGATAGTGGGGGGAGGTGAAGAGGGTGGTGGTGGGAGGTGCAGAAAGACCAGCATGGAGCGGAGGGGCCGAATGGCCTGTTTCTCTGCGGTGAATGCCTGGTGAGGGGTTTGAAATTGCTTCTCCCGCTCTGCAGAGTTGGGAGCTGGTCCTGTCACTTTAAGTCCGCCACCGGTCCTGATTCGCTTGTGGCTTGAGTGCTGGGGCAGAGGGCAACCCCTCTCACTGTCAAACACACCCGTCTGTTTGAAGAGCAGACAATGACAAACGCAGATGGAGGGCTGATCACGGAGCCAAGGGTAGGAGGGAGGGAACAGTGGAACGGGGCGGTGAGAGCGAGAGAGAGAGAGAGAGAGAGAGACACACACAAACATGTTCCACTTGCCCAGAGGCTCAGCCTTCCGCAGCCCTCGCCCCACCTCCCCGGCCCTTCCTGCTTCCGGACACTCCCGATTATGGCCTTGGAATGAGAGAGGACATTGCTGCCTCAGCCCAGCCCAAGGTAGGTCAGGTCTCGCCAGGACACGGGGGCCTGGTGCTGTCTCCTGCGCCCGGGAGGGTCCTTGGGTCAGGCCCAACTCGCCCCCCTCAAACCATTCACCCACCGTCTCCCTCACCAGCGCTGCCGGCCCGGCTCTCTCCCGTCCAGACGCCCATCCTGCGCTCTGTGGGAAGTTATGGGAATTCTGTTGCCCTCCCCGGATTCAAGTGGACACCATCTCCCATTGACCCATCCCCCACCTCCCGGCTCACCTCGCTGGTCGACTCGGACTCCCAGACACCTCCCCTTTACACCCCTCATCCTCCTTTCCATATCATTCCTCCAACCCTCCCTATCTCTGTAACCTCCTCTAGCCCCTACACCCCTTCCTAGCTCTGTAACCTCCTCCAGCCCCTACACCCCTTCCTATCTCTATAACCTCCTCCAGCCCCTACACCCCTTCCTATCTCTGTAACCTCCTCCAGCCCCTACAACCCTCCCTATCTCTGTAACCTCCTCCAACCCCTACACCCCTCCCTATCGCTGTAAACTCCTCCAGCCCCGACACCCCTCCCTATCTCTGTAACCTCCTCCAGCCCCTACACTCCTCCCTATCTCTCTAAACTCCTCCAGTCCCTACACCCTTCCCAATCACTGTAACCTCCTCCAGCCCCTACATCCCTCCCTATCTCTGTAAACTCCTCCATCCCCTACACCCCTCCCTGTCTCTGTAACCTCCTCCAGCCGCTACACCCCTCCCTATCTCTGTAACCTCCTCCAACCCCTACACCCCACCCTATCTCTGTAACCTCTCTCCAGCTCCGACAACCTTCCCTAACTCGGTAACCTCCTCCAAACCCTACACCCCTCCCTATTTCTGTGACCTCCTCGAGCCCCTACACACCTCCCTATATCTGTAAACTCCTCCAGCCCCTACACCCCTCCCTATCACTGTAACCTCCTCCAGCCCCTACACCCCTCCCTATCTCTGTAACGTCCTCCAGCCCCCACACCCCTCCCTATCTCTGTAAACTCCTCCATCCCCTACACCCCTCCCTATTTCTGTAACTTCCTCCAGCCCCTACACCCATCCCTATCTCTGTAAACTCCTCCAGCCCCTACACCCCTCCCTATCTCTGTAACCTCCCTCCAGCTCCTACACCCCTCCCTATCTCAGTAATCTCCTCCAACCCCTACACCCCTCCCAATCTCTGTAAACTACTCCAGTCCCTACAAACGTCCCTATCTCTGTAACCTCCGCCAGCCCCTGCACCCCTCCCTATCTCTGTAACCTCCTCCAGCCCCTACACCACTCCCTATCTCTGTAACCTCCTCCAGCCCCTACACCCATCCCGATCTCTGTAACATCCTCCAGCCCCTACACCCCTCCGTATCTCTGTAACCTCCTCCAAGCCCGACACCCCTCCCTATCTCTGTAAACTCCACCATCTCCTAAAACCCTCCCTATCTCTTTCACCTCCTCCAGCCCCTAAAACCCTCCCAATCTCTGTAACCTCCTCCAGCCACTACACCCCTCCCTATTTCTGTAACCTCTCTCCAGCTCCAACAACCTTCCCTAACTCGGTAACCTCCTTCAAACCCTACACCCCTCCCTATTTCTGTGACCTCCTCGAAACCCTACACACCTCCCTATCTCTGTAAACTCCTCCAGCCCCTACACCCCTCCCTATCTTGTAACACCCTCCAGCCCCTACACCCCTCCCAAACTCTGGTACCTCCTCCAGCCCCTACACCCATCTCTCACTCTGTAAAATCCTCCAGACCCTACACGCCTCTGTATCCCTGTGACCGCATCCCACACCTACACCCATCCCTATCTCTGTAACTCCCTCCAGCCCCTACACCCCTCCCCACCTCTGAAACCTCCTCCAGCACCTACACCCCTCCCTATCTCTGTAACCTCCGCCAGCCCCTACACCCCTACCTAACTCGTTAATCTCCTCAAACCCCTTCACTCCTCCCAATCTCTGTAAACTCCTCCAGCCCCTACACCCCTCTCTATCTCTGTAACCTCCTCCAGCACTTACACCCCTCCCTATCTCTGTAACCTCCCTCCAGCTCCTACACCCCTACCTAACTCGTTAATCTCCTCAAACCCCTTCACTCCTCCCAATCTGTGTAAACTCCTCCAGCCCCTACACCCATCCCTATATCTGTAACCTCCTCCAGCTCCTACAGCCCTCCCAAACTTGGTAACTTGCTCCAACCCCTGCACGCCTCACTATCTCAGTAACCTCCTCCAGCCCCTACACCGCTCCCTATCTCTGTAACCTCCTCCAGCTCCTGCACCCCTCCCTACCTCTGTAACCTCCACCAGTCCCTACACCCCTCACTATCTTTGTAAACTCCTCCAGCTCCTACACCCCTCCCTATCTCTGTAACCTCCTCTAGCCGCTACGCCCCTCCCTATCTCTGTAACCTCCTCAAGTCCCTACATCCCTCCCTATCTATGAAACCTCCTCCAGACCCTACACCATTCCCTATCTCTGTAACCTCCTCCAGCCTCAACACGCCTCGTTATCTTTGTAAACTCCTCCAGCCCCAAAACCCCTCCCAATCTCTGTAAACTCCTCCAGTCCCTACACCCCTCCCTATCTCTGTAACCTCCTCCAGCCCCTACACCCCTCCCTATCTCAGTATCCTCCTCCAACCCCCACACCACTCCCTATCTATGTAATCTCCTTCAGCCTCTAAACCCCTCTCTATCTTTGTAAACTCCACCAGTCCCTACACCCCTCCCTATCTCTGTAACCTACTCCAAACCCTACACCACTCCCTATCTCAGTAATCTCCTTCAGCCCCTACGCACCTCCCTATCTCCGTAAACTCCTCCAGTCCCTACACCCCTCCCTATCTCAGTAACCTCCTCCAGCCCTTATACCCCTCCCAATCTCTGTAACCTCCTTCAGCCCATACACACCTCCCTATCTCTGTAACCTCCTCCAGCCCCTACACACCTCCCTATCTCTGTAACCTCCTCCAGCCCCTATACCCCTCCCTATCACTGTAATCTCCTCCAGCTCCTACACCCATCCCTATCTCTGTAAACTTCTCCAGCGCCTACACCCCTCCCTATCTCTGTAACCACCCTCCAGCTCCTACACCCTTCCCTAACTCGGTAACCTCCTCCAAACCCTCTACCCCTCACTAACTCTGTAACCTCCTCCAGCCCCTTCACCCCTCCCAATCTCTGTAAACTCCTCCAGTCCCTACACACCTCCCTATCTCTGTAACCTCCTCCAGCACCTACACATCTCCCTATCTCTGTAACCACTTCCAGCCCCTACAACCCTTCCTATCTCTGTAACATCGTCCGACCCCTACACCACTCCCTATCTCTGTAATCTCCTTCAGCCTCTACACCCCTCGCTATCTTTGTAAACTCCTCCAGTCCCTACACCCCTCCCTATCTCTGAAAACTCCTCCAACCCCGACACCACTTCCTATCTCTGTAACCTTCTCCAACCACTACACCCCTCCCTATCTCTGTAACCTCCTCCAAACCCTACACCCCACCCAATCTCAGTAATCTCCTCCAGCACCTACACCGCTCCCAATCTCTGTAAACTCCTCCATTCCCTACACCGCTCCCTATCTCTGTAATCTCCTCCAGCCCCTGCACCCATCCATATCTCTGTAACATCCTCCAACCCCTACACCCCTCCCTATCTCTGTAACCTCCTCCGGCCCCTACACCCCTCCCTATCTCTGTAAGCTCCTCCAGCCCCTACAGCCCTCCCTATCTCTGTAACCTCCTCCAACCCCTACACTCCTCCCAATCTCTGTAAACTCCTCCAGCCCCTGCACCCCTCCCTATATCTGTAACCTCCTCCAGCTCCTACAGCCCTCCCAAACTTGGTAACTTGCTCCAACCCCTGCACGCCTCACTATCTCAGTAACCTCCTCCAGCCCCTACACCGCTCCCTATCTCTGTAACCTCCTCCAGCTCCTGCACCCCTCCCTACCTCTGTAACCTCCACCAGTCCCTACACCCCTCACTATCTTTGTAAACTCCTCCAGCTCCTACACCCCTCCCTATCTCTGTAACCTCCTCTAGCCGCTACGCCCCTCCCTATCTCTGTAACCTCCTCAAGTCCCTACATCCCTCCCTATCTATGAAACCTCCTCCAGACCCTACACCATTCCCTATCTCTGTAACCTCCTCCAGCCTCAACACGCCTCGCTATCTTTGTAAACTCCTCCAGCCCCAAAACCCCTCCCAATCTCTGTAAACTCCTCCAGTCCCTACACCCCTCCCTATCTCTGTAACCTCCTCCAGCCCCTACACCCCTCCCTATCTCAGTATCCTCCTCCAACCCCCACACCACTCCCTATCTATGTAATCTCCTTCAGCCTCTAAACCCCTCTCTATCTTTGTAAACTCCACCAGTCCCTACACCCCTCCCTATCTCTGTAACCTACTCCAAACCCTACACCACTCCCTATCTCAGTAATCTCCTTCAGCCCCTACGCACCTCCCTATCTCCGTAAACTCCTCCAGTCCCTACACCCCTCCCTATCTCAGTAACCTCCTCCAGCCCTTATACCCCTCCCAATCTCTGTAACCTCCTTCAGCCCATACACACCTCCCTATCTCTGTAACCTCCTCCAGCCCCTACACACCTCCCTATCTCTGTAACCTCCTCCAGCCCCTATACCCCTCCCTATCACTGTAATCTCCTCCAGCTCCTACACCCATCCCTATCTCTGTAAACTTCTCCAGCGCCTACACCCCTCCCTATCTCTGTAACCACCCTCCAGCTCCTACACCCTTCCCTAACTCGGTAACCTCCTCCAAACCCTCTACCCCTCACTAACTCTGTAACCTCCTCCAGCCCCTTCACCCCTCCCAATCTCTGTAAACTCCTCCAGTCCCTACACACCTCCCTATCTCTGTAACCTCCTCCAGCACCTACACATCTCCCTATCTCTGTAACCACTTCCAGCCCCTACAACCCTTCCTATCTCTGTAACATCGTCCGACCCCTACACCACTCCCTATCTCTGTAATCTCCTTCAGCCTCTACACCCCTCGCTATCTTTGTAAACTCCTCCAGTCCCTACACCCCTCCCTATCTCTGAAAACTCCTCCAACCCCGACACCACTTCCTATCTCTGTAACCTTCTCCAACCACTACACCCCTCCCTATCTCTGTAACCTCCTCCAAACCCTACACCCCACCCAATCTCAGTAATCTCCTCCAGCACCTACACCGCTCCCAATCTCTGTAAACTCCTCCATTCCCTACACCGCTCCCTATCTCTGTAATCTCCTCCAGCCCCTGCACCCATCCATATCTCTGTAACATCCTCCAACCCCTACACCCCTCCCTATCTCTGTAACCTCCTCCGGCCCCTACACCCCTCCCTATCTCTGTAAGCTCCTCCAGCCCCTACAGCCCTCCCTATCTCTGTAACCTCCTCCAACCCCTACACTCCTCCCAATCTCTGTAAACTCCTCCAGCCCCTGCACCCCTCCCTATATCTGTAACCTCCTCCAGCTCCTACAGCCCTCCCAAACTCGGTAACTTGCTCCATCCCCTACACCCCTCCCTGTCTCTGTAACCTCCTCCATCCCCTACACCTCTCCCTATCTCTGTAACCTCCTCCAGCCCCTACACCCCTCCCTATCTCTGTAACCTCCTCCAGCCCCTACAGCCCTCCCTATCTCTGTAACCTCCTCCAGGCCCTACTCCCCTCCCTATCTCTGTAACATCCTCCAGCCCCTACACCCCTCCCTATCTCTGTAACCTCCTCCAGGCCCTACACCCCTCCCTATCTCTGTAACCTCCTCCAGCCCCCACACCCCTCCCTATCTCTGTAACCTCCTCCAGCCCCTACACCCCTCCCTATCTCTGTAACCTCCTCCAGCCCCTACACCCCTCCCTATCTCTGTAACCTCCTCCAGCCCCTACACCCGTCCCTATCTCTGTAACCTCCTCCAGCCCCTACAACCCGCCGAGATCTCTGCGCTCCTCTGATTCCGGCCTCTTGCACATTCCCTGATTCCCATCGTTCCACGATTGGCAGCCGTGCCTTCAGCTGCCTGGGGGTCCCTGAGCTGTGGAATTCCCTCCCAAACCTCTCTGCCCTCTCTCTCTCTCTCTCTCTCTCTCGTCCTTTAAGACGCTCCTTAAAAATGACCTCTCCGACTGTGCTCTTGGTCACCCTGTCCCTAATATCTCCTCATGATTCTCGGGGTCACCGCACTGTATGTCTGATAATGCTGCTGTGACGCACCCTGCGATGTTTTAATAGTTTGAAGGTGCCATATAAATACAAATCTTTGTTGGTATTTGTTGGCATGGTGTTGGCATGGTGTCGATATTATTTCTGTGTGATCTGCTAATGGTTAAGAACTCTTGTCTCACCAGGTGTAGAGGACAGATTAACTATATTGTTATTCTCAATCGTGCATTTCTATAATCTCCTGAATCATATTCAGTATTGGAGCGGACAGGCACCCTAATTTCAAATCCTCCCTCAATACACGACAAAGTTATCAACATGTGTCAGTCTTGACTCAGAAGTCGCGGGTTCAGTCCCTCATTATACTTGAGTCCCCTCACCCAGACTGACACCCACAGTGTCAGTACTGAGGGAGCGCCGCACTGTCAGAGAGTCAGTACTGAGGGAGTGCCGCACTGTCGGAGGGTCAGTACTGAGGGAGCGCCGCACTGTCGGAAGGTCAGTACTGAGGGAGCGCCGCACTGTCAGAGAGTCAGTACTGAGGGAGTGCCGCACTGTCGGAGGGTCAGTACTGAGGGAGTGCCGCACTGTCGGAGGGTCAGTACTGAGGGAGCGCCGCACTGTCAGAGAGTCAGTACTGAGGGAGTGCCGCACTGTCGGAGGGTCAGTACTGAGGGAGCGCCGCACTGTCGGAGGGTCAGTACTGAGGGAGCGCCGCACCGTCGGAGGGTCAGTGCTGAGGGAGTGCCGCACTGTCGGAGGGTCAGTACTGAGGGAGCGCCGCACTGTCAGAGAGTCAGTACTGAGGGAGCACTGCACTGTCGGAGGGTCAGTACTGAGGGAGTGCCGCACTGTCGGAGGGTCAGTACTGAGGGAGCGATGCACTGTCAGAGGGTCAGTACTGAGGGATTGCCGCACTGTCGGAGGGTCAGTACTGAGGGAGTGTTGCACTGTCGGAGGGTCAGTACTGAGGGAGTGCTGCACTGTCAGAGGGTCAGTACTGAGGGAGCGCCGCACTGTCGGAGGGTCGGTGCTGAGGGAGCGCCACACTGTCGGAGGGTCAGTACTGAGGGAGCGCCATACTTTCGGATGGTCAGTACTGAGGGAGTGCCGCACTGTTGGAGGGTCAGTACTGAGGGAGCGCCGCACTGTCAGAGGGTCAGTGCTGAGGGAGCGCCGCCCTGTCAGAGGATTCATACTGAGTGAGTGCTGCACTGTCGGAGGGTCAGTACTGAGGTAGCGCCACACCCTCAGAGGGTCAGTAGTGAGGGAGTGCCGCAATATCAGAGGGTTCATACTGAGTGAGTGCTGCACTGTCAGAGGGTCAGTACTGAGGGAGCGCCGCACTGTCAGAGGGTCAGTAGTGAGGGAGTGCCGCACTGTCAGAGTGTTTGTACTGAGGGAGCGCTGCACTGTCGGAGGGTCAGTGCTGATGGAGTGGTGCACGGTCAGAGGGTCAGTACTGAGGGAGCACCGCACTGTCGGAGAGTCAGTGCTGATGGAGTGCTGCACGGTCAGAGGGTCAGTACTGAGGGAGCGCCGCACTGTCGGAGGGTCAGTACTGAGCGACGCTGCACTGTCGGAGGGTCAGTACTGAGGGAGTGCCGCACTGTCGGAGGGTCAGTACTGAGGGAGCGCCGCACTGTCGGAGGGTCAGTACTGAGAGAGCGCCGCACTGTCGGAGGGTCAGTACTGAGGGAGCACCTCACTGTCTGAGGGTCAGTACTGAGGGAGCACCACACTGTTAGAGAGTCAGTACTGAGGGAGCGCCGCACTGTCGGAGGTGCCATGTTTCGGGATGAGACGCTAAACCGAGTCCTCCGGTAGACACAAAAGATCCCACAGCCTCTGCTGGGCGAACGGCTTGGGGTGCTATGGGGGTGAGTGCCAACTGGGAGGCATGGGGCGTTCTTCCCACTGTCCTGGGGCCCCAATATTTATCCCACAACCAACATCACCCGAAGCACAATCTGAGTCATTCCCGCACTTTGCTGTTTGTGGGATCTTGCTGTGCGCCAGTTGGCATTTCCGACACTTCAAAATGACGTACCTGAGTGGCTACGGGATGTCTTAAGGTGGGGAACAACACTTAAAATAAAATGCGAGTCCCTTTCATCTGAAGACGCCATCCCTGCTATTGAACAGGCTCAGGCACCAAACTACAAGCAACGGCCTATTAATCAGTGTTTGACCTGGCTCGAGGGATAAATTGGCCAAGAGCATGATCCCCATGTTCTTCTCCTGTAAATAATATTAATCACCCTTTTGATAAGTACTTAGGGTGGCGTCCACGATGGGCTAAATTGTCTGGGAAAGGGGATTAGGTAAAAGAATCACATATTACACAGAGGATGGTGTTCTAGGCCTCATCGGGACCATTAAATGCCTTTTACCGCTTTCTTTCGTCAAAACCTTGACCTTAATGTTGGTTGAACGGTTAAAAATGATCAATGCTTTGCCTTTTCCAACGTTTTGTTTCTGCCCCTAAGGTATGGAATATGCACGTAGAGTGTTAAGAGGCCTACTTTGTTGCTAGGGCAACCCAGAGGCCGCGCACTTGTTCTCCAGGCCGATGGCGACACTTCCGGCCTTCACGTTGTCGACTGGTAACCCGGAGAGCCAGGGTAAGGCTCCGGGGACCGGGGTTCGAATCCCACCACGGCAGATGGTGGAATTTGAATTCAATAAAAAATCTGGAGTTAAAGGGCTGACGGTGACCATGAAATCCATCGTCGACTGTCGTAAAAACCCCATCTGGGTCACTAATGCCCCCTTTAGGGGAGGGAAATCTGCCGTCCTTACCCGGTCTGGCCCTACACGTGAATCCAGGCCCACAGCCGCGTGGTTGGCTCTTAAATGCCCCTCTGAGCAAGGGCAGTTAGGGATGGGCAATAAATGCGACACCTACATCCTGTGAATAAATTAAAAAAGAACATGGTGGCTTCATTGGCTCAAGCCAAGGATGGCTTTAAGCATTTGGTTTGGTGACTGCTGTTGGGGGATTTGAGCTAAGGCCCTCCTCGAATTGCACAGGGCTCCACCAACTTGGCCCAGAGGAACGTTCAAGGCCATATAGCCCTGACCCATTGCTAGACCTCAATAAGTCACCATCAGGGACCTCTTCTGAGAGGGAATCTCTCCCGTGGGGACCCCTTTGAAAGAGGGAGTCTTTCTGTCAGGGACCCTTTTAAAGGGGGAGTCTCTCCATCGGGGACCCTTTTAAAGAAAGAGTCTCTCCATCAGGGACACCTGTTAAAGAGGGAGTCTCTCCATCAGGGTCCCTGTTTAAAGAGGGAGTCTCTCCATCAGGGACACCTGTTAATGAGGGAGTCTCTCCGTCGGGGACCCTGTTTAAAGAGGGAGTCTCTCCGTCGGGGACCCTGTTTAAAGAGGGAGTCTCTCCATTAGGGACCATTTTAAAGAGGGAGTCTCTCCGTCAGGGACACCTGTTAATGAGGGAGTCTCTCTGTCGGGGACCCTGTTTAAAGAGGGAGTCTCTCCGTCGGGGACCCTGTTTAAAGAGGGAGTCTCTCCCTCAGCGACCCTGTTTAAAGAGGGAGTCACTCCGTCGGGGACCCTGTTTAAAGAGGGAGTCTCTCCATCAGGGATCCCTGTTAAAGAGGGAGTCTCTCCGTCAGGGACCCTGTTTAATGAGGGAGTCTCTCCGTCAGGGATCCCTTTTAAAGAGGGAGTCTCATCATCAAGGACCCCTGTTAAAGAGGGAGTCTCTCCGTCAGGGACACCTGTTAATGAGGGAGTCTCTCCGTCGGGGACCCTGTTTAAAGAGGGAGTCTCTCCATTAGGGACCTTTTTAAAGAGGGAGTGTCTCCATCAGGGACCCTGTTTAAAGAGGGAGTCTCTCCGTCAGGGACACCTGTTAATGAGGGAGTCTCTCCGTCGGGGACCCTGTTTAAAGAGAGATTCTCTCCGTCAGGGACACCTGTTAAAGAGGGAGTCTCTCCGTCAGGGACACCTGTTAATGAGGTAGTCTCTCCATCAGGGACCCTGTTTAAAGATGGAGTCTCTCCGTCGGGGACCCTGTTTAAAGAGGGAATCTCTCCGTCGGGGACCCTGTTTAAAGAGGGAGTCTCTCCGTCGGGGACCCTGTTTAAAGAGGGAGTCTCTCCGTCGGGGACCCTGTTTAAAGAGGGAGTCTCTCCCTCAGCGACCCTGTTTAAAGAGGGAGTCACTCCGTCGGGGACCCTGTTTAAAGAGGGAGTCTCTCCGTTGGGGACCCTGTTTAAAGAGGGAGTCACTCCGTCGGGGACCCTGTTTAAAGAGGGAGTGTCTCCGTCGGGGACCCTGTTTAAAGAGGGATTCTCTCCATCAGGGATCCCTGTTAAAAAGGGAGTCTCTCCATCGGGGACCCTTTTAAAGAGGGAGTCTCTCCGTCAGGGACACCTGTTAATGAGGGAGTCTCTCCGTCAGGGATCCCTGTTAAAGAGGAAGTCTCTCCGTCGGGGACCCTGTTAAAGAGGGGGTCTCTCCATTGGAGGTGATGTCAGGAAACACTCCTGCACACTGAGGGGAGGGCAAATCTGGAACTCTCTACCCCCACAAAAACATTGTTGAGGTCGGGGTGGTCAATGGAAAATGTTGAACCTCGGATATATTTTGGTGGGTAAGGGGATTAAGGTTTGGTGGAGTAAAGGTGCAAAACAGCCATGGTTTCAGTGATGGGATAAACAGCTCAATGGGATCCTCCTGCTCCAAGAGCAGGGCGGTTATGCTGGAACTGTATAAAACACTGGTTAGGCCACAACTGGACTACTGTGAGCAGTTCTGCTCACATTATAGGAAGGATGTGATTGCACTGGAGGGTGCAGTGGAGATTTCCCAGGATGCTGCCTGGGCTGGAGGGTCTGAGCTAGGAGGAAAGATTGGGTAGGCTGGGGTTGTTTTCCTTGGAGCAGCGAAGGTTGAGAGGGGACCTGATAGAGACGTATAAAATTATGAGGGACATAGGGTGGATAGGAAGGGACTTTTTCCATTAGTAGAGGGGTCAATAACCAGGGGGCATAGATTTAAGATAAGAGGGAGAAGGATAAGAGGGGAGTTGAGAATTTTTTTTCACCCAGAGGGTTGTGGGGGTCTGGAACTCACTGCCTGAAAGGGTGGTTGAGTCAGAAACTCTCGTAACATTTAAGAAGTATTTAGATATTCACTTGCGTTGCCATAGCCTCCAGGGCTATGGGTCAAGCGCTGGAAAACGGGATTAGTGTCGTCGGATCTTTGTTGACCGGCGCGGACAGGATGGGCCGAATGGCCTCTTTCTGTGCTGTAAACGTCTATGAGTCCATGTGCTCCCCCTGTGTTCAACAACAAGCCCCTGCTCATCATCGTTTTCCCTGTGCCAAGGAGAAGCAGGACCCACTGGGCCTGAAGATGTACGGCTTGTACCTGGAGGCAGTCAACGATTATATCAATGAGTTGTACGGCGAGGACGTTTGGAGACTCATCGAGGCGAGAGCTGAGATCCCCCACCTCAAATTCGTCAAACATCAGATGTACAAGTAAGGAGACAGGCGGCGCGAGAAAGAGAGAAATAACCTCCTTGACCTCAGAGAATTGTCCTCGTCTCTCGGACAGGACAGGCCAGGCTGTTCCTGTGGGATTCTAACATTCCGGAACTGTCTCAAACGAACCGTCATTGTAGCATTAGAATATTAATATCCATGAACACAGAGACTCGACTGAGGCTGTACTGTTGGGACAGAGTAGAGGGAGCTTTACTCTGTATCTAACCCCGTGCTGTACCTGTCCTGGGAGTGTTTGATGGGGACAGAGTAGAGAGAGATTTACTCTGTATCTAACCCCGTGCTGTACCTGTCCTGGGAGTGTTTGATGGGGACAGTGTAGAGGGAGCTTTACTCTGTATCTAACCCCGTGCTGTACCTGTCCTGTGAGTGTTTGATGGGGACAGTGTAGACGGAGCTTTACTCTGTATCTAATCCGTGCTGTACCTGTCCTGTCCTGGGAGTGTTTGATAGGGACAGTGTAGAGGGAGCTTTACTCTGTATCTAACCCCGTGCTGTACCTGTCCTGGGAGTGTTTGATGGGGACAGTGTAGAGGGAACTTTACTCTGTGTCTAACCCCGTGCTGTACCTGTCCTGGGAGTGTTTGTTGGGGACAGTGTAGAGGGAGCTTTACTCTGTATCTAACCCCGTGCTGTACTTGTCCTGGGAGTGTTTGATGGGGACAGTGTAGAGGGAACTTTACTCTGTATCTAATCCCGTGCTGTACCTGTCCTGGGAGTGTTTGATGGGGACGGTGTAGAGGGAGCTTTACTCTGTATCTAACCCCGTGATATACCTGTCCTGGGAATGTTTGATGGGGACGGTGTAGAGGGAGCTTTACTCTGTATCTAACCCCGTGCTGTACCTGTCCTGTGAGTGTTTGATGGGAACAGTGTAGAGGGAGCTTAACTCTGTATCTAACCCCGTGTTGTCCCTGTCCTGGGAATGTTTGATGGGGACAGTGTAGAGGGAGCTTTACTAAGTATCTAACCCCGTGCTGTACCTGTCCTGGGAGTGTTTCATGGGGACAGTGTAGAGGGAGCTTTACTCTGTATCTAACCCCGTGCTGTACCTGTCCTGGGAGTGTTTGATGGGTCAGTGTAGAGGGAGCTTTACTCTGTATCTAACCCCGTGCTGTACCAGCCCTGGGAGTGTTTGATGGGGACAGTGTACAGGTAATGAGTGGAGCCCCATTCTTTTATCTCTGACTAAGATATGAGGGTCTTCCAAGCTCACAGAACCAGTAGGCTGCATGCTGCGTCTCCTAGCAATCATCAACAGCATTGTTAAAGGCCCTTCCATCTCTGTAACCTCCTCCAGCCCCTACACCTCTCCCTATCTCTGTAAGCTCCTCCAGCCCGTTCACCCCTCCCTATCTCTGTAACCTCCTCCAGCCCCTACACCCCTCCCTATCTCTGTAACCTCTGCCAGCCCCTACAACCCTCCCTATCCCTGTAACCTCCTCCAGCCTCTACACCCCTCCCTATCTCTGTAACCTCCTCCAGCCCCTACACCCCTCCCTATCTCTGTAACCTCCTCCAGCTCCTACACCCCCTCCCTATCTCTGTAACCTCCTCCAGCCCCTACTCCCGTCCCTGACTCTGTAACCTCCTCCAGCCCCTACATCCCTCCCTATCTCTGTAACCTCCTCCAGCCTCTACACCCTTCCCTATCTCTGTCACCTCCTCCAGCCCCTACACCCCTCCCTATCTCTGTAACCTCCTCCAGACCCTACACCCCTCCCTATCTCTGTAACCTCCTCCAGCCCCTACACCCCTCCCTATCTCTGTAACCTCCTCCAGCCCCTACACCCCTCCCTATCTCTGTAACCTCCTCCAGCCCCTACACCCCTCCCTATCTCTGTACATCCTCCAGCCCCTACACCCCTTCCTGTCTCTGTAACCTCCTCCAGCCCCTACAACCCTCCGAGATCTCTGCGCTCCTCCAATTCCGGCCTCTTGCCCATCCCCCGATTCCCGTCGCTCCCCCATTGGCAGCCGTGCCTTCAGCTGCCTGGGGGGGGGCCCCGAGCTTTGGAATTCCCTCCCTAAACCTTTCCCCGCCACCCTTCCCCCTCTCTGCCTCTCTCTCACACATTCTCTCTCTTTCTCTCTCCCTCTCTTTCTCTCTCCCCTGCTTTAAGATGCTCCTTAAATCTGACCTCACTGACTGAGCCTTTGGTTACCCTGTCCCTAAGCTCTCCTGATGCTGCTGGGGGTCAGGTGCTGTCTGATAACGCTGCTGTGGAGCACCCTGGGATGTTGTACCCCATTCCAGGTTCTATCTAAATGCAAGTTCTTGTTGTGGTGCCAATTCCAGCGTCTTAACTCTTCTGCAGTGACAATCTCATTCTGAGGATGGCAAAGGCAGCGGGTGAGGTGCTGGGAAAGAACCATGATGAGCTGATGTACGCATTCGGTGTCTACATGGTGAAGAGAATCGGTAACTACGGCTACGAGAGAATTCTCAAGGTGAGGGTTTGTCCTCGTCTGCACTGAGGCCCCAGAGACTAAGATTAAAGCTGAGGGACTCACATACTCCCTCTCCCCACAGTCCGATATCCCACTCCCCACAGTCCGATATCCCACTCCCCACAGTCCGATATCCCACTCCCCCCAGTGCGATATCCCGCTCCCCACAGTCCGATATCCCGCTCCCCACAGTCCGATATCCCACTCCCCACAGTCCGATATCCCGCTCCCCCCAGTCCGATATCCCACTCCCCACAGTCCGATATCCCACTCCCCACAGTGAGATATCCCGCTCCCCACAGTGCGATATCCCACTCCCCACAGTCCGATATCCCACTCCCCACAGTCCGATATCCCGCTCCCCCCAGTCCGATATCCCACTCCCCACAGTCCGATATCCCGCTCCCCCCAGTCCGATATCCCACTCCCCACAGTCCGATATCCCACTCCCCACAGTGAGATATCCCGCTCCCCACAGTGCGATATCCCGCTCCCCACAGTCCGATATCCCGCTCCCCACAGTCCGATATCCCACTCCCCACAGTCCGATATCCCACTCCCCACAGTCCGATATCCCACTCCCCACAGTCCGATATCCCACTCCCCACAGTCCGATATCCCGCTCCCCACAGTCCGATATCCCACTCCCCACAGTCCGATATCCCGCTCCCCCCAGTCCGATATCCCACTCCCCACAGTCCGATATCCCACTCCCCACAGTGAGATATCCCGCTCCCCACAGTGCGATATCCCACTCCCCACAGTGCGATATCCCGCTCCCCACAGTCCAATATCCCGCTCCCCACAGTGCGATATCCCACTCCTCACAGTCCGATATCCCACTCCTCACAGTCCGATGTCCCACTCCCCACAGTCCGATATCCCGCTCCCCACAGTCCGATATCCCGCTCCCCCACAGTCCGATATCCCTCTCCCCACAGTCCGATATCCCACTCCCCACAGTCCGATATCCCGCTCCCCACAGTGCAATATCCCACTCCCCACAGTCCAATATCCCACTCCCACTGTCCGATATCCCACTCCCCCACAGTCCGATATCCCACTCCCCACAATGCGATATCCCACTCCCCACAGTCCGATATCCCACTCCTCACAGTCCGATATCCCACTCCCCACAGTCCAATATCCCACTCCCCACAATGCGATATCCCACTCCCCACAGTGCGATATCCCACTCCCCACAATGCAATATCCTACTCCCCACAGTCCGATATCCCACTCCCCACAGTCCAATATCCCACTCCCCACAATGCGATATCCCACTCCCCACAGTCCGATATCCCACTCCCCACAGTCCGATATCCCACTCCCCACAGTGCGATATCCCACTCCCCCAGTCCAATATCCCACGCCCTCCAGTTTGATATCCCACACCCTCAGTCCAATATCCAACTGCCCCAGTCTGAAATCCCACTCCCCCAGTCCAATATCCCACTCCCCACAATCCGATATCATATTACCCCCCAGAGCGATATCCCACTCCCCCAGTCCGATATCCTATTAGCCCCTAGTGCGATATCCCACTCCCCCCAGTCCGATATCCTATTACCCCCCAGTGCGATATCCCACTCCCCCCAGTGCGATATCCCACTCCCTCAGTCCGATATCCCAATCCCTCCAGTACGATATCCCTCTAACCCCCAGTGCGATATCCCACTCCCGCAGTCCGATATCCCACTACCCCCTAGTGCAATATCCCACTCCCCCTGTTGTGATTTCCAACTCCCCACAGTGCGATATCCAACTCCCTTCATTGCGATATCCCACCCTCCCCAGTGTGATGTTCCACTCCCTTCACTGCAATATCCCACTCCCCTCATTGTGATATCCCACACCCCTCATTGCGATATCCCACTCCACTCATTGCGATATCCCACTCCCCTCATTGCGATATCCCACTCCCCTTATGGTGAAATCCCACTCCCCTTATTGTGATATCCCACTCCCCTCGTTGCAATATCCCACTCCCCCCAGTGCGATATCCCACTCCCCTCATTACAATATCCCACTCCAACCAGTGCGATATACCACTCGCCCCAGTGAGATATCCCACTCCCCCCAGTGCGATATCCCACTCCCCCAGTCCGATATCCCACTCCCCACAGTCCAATATCCCACTCCCCACAGTCCGATATCCCACTCCCCACAGTGCGATATCCCACTCCCCACACTCAGATATCCCACTCCCCACAGTCCGATATCCCACTCCCCACAATGCAATATCCTACTCCCCACAGTCCGATATCCCACTCCCCACAGTCCAATATCCCACTCCCCACAATGCAATATCCTACTCCACACAGTCCGATATCCCAATCCCCACAGTCCAATATCCCACTCCCAACAGTCCAATGTCCCACTCCCCACAGTCCGATATCCCAATCCCCACAGTCCAATATCCCACTCCCCACAGTCCGATATCCCAATCCCCACAGTCCGATATCCCACTCCCCACAGTCCGATATCCCAATCCCCACAGTCCAATATCCCACTCCCAACAGTCCAATATCCCACTCCCCACAGTCCGATATCCCAATCCCCACAGTCCGATATCCCACTCCCCACAGTCCGATATCCCACTCCCCACAGTCCGATATCCCACTCCCCACAGTCCGATATCCCACTCCCCGAGTCCAATATCCCACGCCCTCCAGTTTGATATCCCACACCCTCAGTCCAATATCCAACTGCCCCAGTCTGAAATCCCACTCCCCCAGTCCGATATCCCACTCCCCACAGTCCGATATCCTATTACCCCCCAGTGCGATATCCCACTCCCCACAGTCTGATATCCTATTAGCCCCCAGTGCGATATCCCACTCCCCCCAGTCCGATATCCTATTACCCCCCAGTGCGATATCCCACTCCCCCCAGTGCGATATCCCACTCCCTCAGTCCGATATCCCAATCCCTCCAATACGATATCCCTCTACCCCCCAGTGCGATATCCCACTCCCGCAGTCCGATATCCCATTACCCCCTAGTGCAATATCCCACTCCCACTGTGTGATTTCCAACTCCCCACAGTGCGATATCCAACTCCCTTCATTGCGATATCCCACTCCCCCCAGTGTGATATTCCACACCCCTCGTTGCGATATCCCACTCCACTCATTGCGATATCCCACTCCCCTCATTGCGATATCCCACTCCACTCATTGCGATATCCCACTCCCCTCATTGCGATATCCCACTCCCCTTATTGTGATATCCCACTCCCCTTATTGTGATATCCCACTCCCCTCATTGCAATATCCCACTCCCCCCAGTGCGATATCCCACTCCCCTCATTACAATATCCCACTCCACCCAGTGCGATATACCACTCCCCCCAGTGAGATATCCCACTCCCCCCAGTGCGATATCCCACTCCCCCAGTCCGATATCCCACTCCCCACAGTCCAATATCCCACTCCCCACAGTGCGATATCCCACTCCGCACAGTGCGATATCCCACTCCCCACAGTCCGATATCCCACTCCCCACAGTCCAATATCCCACTCCCCACAGTCCAATACCCCACTCCCAACAGTCCAATATCCCACTCCCCACAGTCCAATATCCCACTCCCCACAATGCGATATCCCACTCTCCACAGTCTGATATCCCACTCCCCACAGTCCAATATCCCACTCCCCCAGTCCAATATCGCACGCCCTCCAGTTTGATATGCCACACCCCCAGTCCAATATCCAACTGCCCCAGTCTGAAATCCCACTCCCCCAGTCCGATATCTCACTCCCCACAGTCCAATATACCTATTACCCCCCAGTGCGATATCCCACTCCCCCAGTCTGATATCCTATTACCCCCCAGTGAGATATCCCACTCCCCCCAGTCCGATATCCTATTACCACCCAGTGCGATATCCCACTCCCCACATTGCGATATCCCACTCCCCTCATTGCGATATCCCACTCCCCTCATTGCGATGTCCCACTCCCTCCAGTGCGATATCCCACTCCCCCAGTCCGATATCCTATTACCCCCCAGTGCGATATCCCACTCCCCCCAGTGCGATATTCCACTCCTTCAGTCCGATATCCCAATCCCTCCAGTACGATATCCCTCTACCCCCCAGTGCGATATCGCACTCCCCGCAGCCCGATATCCCACTACCACCTAGTGCAATATCCCACTCCCCCTGTTGTGATTTCCAACTCCCCACAGTGCGATATCCAACTCCCTTCATTGCAATATCCCATTCCCCCCAGTGTGATATCCCACTCCCCTCATTGCAATATCCCACTCCCCTTATTGTGATATCCCACACCCCTCGTTGCGATATCCCACTCCACTCATTGTGATATCCCACTCCCCTCACTGCGATATCCCACTCCCCTCATTGTGATATCCCACTCCCCTTATTGTGATATCCCACTCTCCTCATTGCAATATCCCACTCCCACCAGTGCGATATCCCACTCCCCTCATTACAATATCCCACTCCACCCAGTGCGATATACCACTCCCCCCAGTGAGATATCCCACTCCCCCCAGTGCGATATCCAACTGCCCCAGTCCAACATCCCACTCCCACGGTCCAATATCCCACTCCCCCGGTCCGATATCCCACTCCCCCCAGTGCGATATCTCATTCCCCTCAGTCCGATATCCCACTCCCCCCAGTCCGCTATCCCACTCTCCCCAGTGCAATATCTCATGCCCCTCAGTCCGATATCCCACTCTCCCCAGTGCGGTGTCTCATTCCCCTCAGTCCGATATCCCACTCCCCACAGTGCGATATCTCATTCCCCTCAGTCCGATATCCCACTCTCCCCAGTGCGATATCTCATTCCCCTCAGTCCGATATCCCACTCCCCTCAGTCCGATATCCTACTCCCGCGGTCTGATATCCCACTCCCCCCAGTCCAATATCCCACATCCCCAGTCCGATATCCCACTCCTCCTGCAGTGCAATATCCCACTCACCCCAGTGCGATATCCAACTCCCCCCAGTGCAATATCCCACTCCCCTCATTGCAATATCCCACACCCCCAGTGCGATATCCCACTCCCATCATTGTGATATCCCACTCCTCACATTGCAATATCCCACTCCCCTCATTGTGATATCCCACTCCCCTCAGTGCAATATCCCACTCCTCACATTGCAATATTCCACTCCCCCCGGTGCGATATTCCACTCCCCCCAGTGCGATATTCCACTCCCCCCAGTGCGATATCCCACTCCCCTCATTGTGATATCCCACTCCGCACATTGCGATATCCCACTCCCCTCATTGCAATATCCCACTCCCCTCATTGTGATATCCCACTCCCCTCATTGCGATATCCCACTCCCCTCATTGTGATATCCCACTTCCCTCATTGAGATATCCCACTGCTCACATTGCGATATCCCACTCCCCTCATTGCGATATCCCACTCCCCTCATTGCAATATCCCACTCCCCTCATTGTGATATCCCACTCCCCTCATTGCGATATCCCACTCCCCCCAGTGCGATATCCCACTCCCCTCATTGCGATATCCCACTCCCCTCATTGTGATATCCCACTCCTCACATTGCGATATCCCACTCCCCCCAGTGCGATATCCCACTCCCCCCAGTGCGATATTTCTCTCCCCTCATTTTGATATCCCACTCCCCTCATTGCGATATCCCACTCCCCTCTAAGCGATATCCCACTCCCCCCAGTGCAATATCCCACTCCCCTCTAAGCGATATCCCACTCCCCCAGTGCAATATCCCACTCCCCTCATTGCGATATCCCACTCCCCTCTAAGCGATATCCCACTCCCCCCAGTGCAATATCCCACTCCCCTCTAAGCGATATCCCACTCCCCCTGTGCAATATCCCACTCCCCTCATTGCGATATCCCACTCCCCTCATTGCTATATCCCGCTCCCTTCATTGCGATATCCCGCTCCCCTCATTGCGATATCCCACTCCCCTCATTGTGATATCCCACTCCTCACATTGCGATATCCCACTCCCCTCATTGTGATATCCCACTCCCCCCAGTGCGATATCCCACTCCCCTCATTGTGATATCCCACTCCCCTCATTGTGATATCCCACTCCCCCCAGTGCGATATCCCACTCCCCCCAGTGAGATATCCCACTCCCCTCATTGTGATATCCCACTCCCCTCATTGTGATATCCCACTCCCCCCAGTGCGATATCCCACTCCCCCCAGTGTGATATCCCACTCCCCTCATTGTGATATCCCACTCCCCCCAGTGCGATATCTCATGCCCCTCAGTCCGATATCCCACTCTCCCCAGTGCGGTGTCTCATTCCCCTCAGTCCGATATCCCACTCCCCACAGTGCGATATCTCATTCCCCTCAGTCCGATATCCCACTCTCCCCAGTGCGATATCTCATTCCCCTCAGTCCGATATCCCACTCCCCTCAGTCCGATATCCTACTCCCGCGGTCTGATATCCCACTCCCCCCAGTCCAATATCCCACATCCCCAGTCCGATATCCCACTCCTCCTGCAGTGCAATATCCCACTCACCCCAGTGCGATATCCAACTCCCCCCAGTGCAATATCCCACTCCCCTCATTGCAATATCCCACACCCCCAGTGCGATATCCCACTCCCATCATTGTGATATCCCACTCCTCACATTGCAATATCCCACTCCCCTCATTGTGATATCCCACTCCCCTCAGTGCAATATCCCACTCCTCACATTGCAATATTCCACTCCCCCCGGTGCGATATTCCACTCCCCCCAGTGCGATATTCCACTCCCCCCAGTGCGATATCCCACTCCCCTCATTGTGATATCCCACTCCGCACATTGCGATATCCCACTCCCCTCATTGCAATATCCCACTCCCCTCATTGTGATATCCCACTCCCCTCATTGCGATATCCCACTCCCCTCATTGTGATATCCCACTTCCCTCATTGAGATATCCCACTGCTCACATTGCGATATCCCACTCCCCTCATTGCGATATCCCACTCCCCTCATTGCAATATCCCACTCCCCTCATTGTGATATCCCACTCCCCTCATTGCGATATCCCACTCCCCCCAGTGCGATATCCCACTCCCCTCATTGCGATATCCCACTCCTCACATTGCGATATCCCACACCCCCCAGTGCAATATCCCACTCTCCCCAGTGCCATATTTCTCTCCCCTCATTTTGATATCCCACTCCCCTCATTGCAATATCCCACTCCCCTCTAAGCGATATCCCACTCCCCCCAGTGCAATATCCCACTCCCCTCTAAGTGAAATCCCACTCCCCCAGTGCAATATCCCACTCCCCTCATTGCGATATCCCACTCCCCTCTAAGCGATATCCCACTCCCCCCAGTGCAATATCCCACTCCCCTCTAAGCGATATCCCACTCCCCCTGTGCAATATCCCACTCCCCTCTAAGCGATATCCCACTCCCCTCATTGCGATATCCCACTCCCCTCATTGCGATATCCCACTCCCCTCATTGCTATATCCCGCTCCCTTCATTGCGATATCCCGCTCCCCTCATTGCGATATCCCACTCCCCTCATTGTGATATCCCACTCCTCACATTGCGATATCCCACTCCCCTCATTGTGATATCCCACTCCCCCAGTGCGATATCCCACTCCCCTCATTGTGATATCCCACTCCCCTCATTGTGATATCCCACTCCCCCCAGTGCGATATCCCACTCCCCCCAGTGCGATATCCCACTCCCCTCATTGTGATATCCCACTCCCCTCATTGTGATATCCCACTCCCCCCAGTGCGATATCCCACTCCCCCCAGTGTGATATCCCACTCCCCTCATTGTGATATCCCATTCCCCCCAGTGTGATATCCCACTCCCCCCAGTGCGATATCCCGCTCCCCCCCAGTGCGATATCCCACTCCCCTCATTGCGATATCCCACTCCCCTCATTGCGATATCCCACTCCCCTCATTGCAATATCCCACTCCCCTCATTGTGATATCCCACTCCTCACATTGCGATATCCCACTCCCCCCAGTGCAATATCCCACTCCCCTCTAAGCGATATCCCACTCCCCTCATTGTGATATCCCACTCCCCTCATTGTGATATCCCACTCCCCTCATTGCAATATCCCACTCCCCCAGTGCAATATCCCACTCCCCTCATTGCGATATCCCACTCCCCTCATTGTGATATCCCACTCCCCTCATTGCGATATCCCACTCCCCTCATTGCGATATCCCACTCCCCTCATTGCAATATCCCATTCCCCCAGTGCAATATCCCACTACCCTCATTGCGATATCCCACTCCCCTCATTGCGATATCCCGCTCCCCTCATTGTGATATCCCACTCCCCTCATTGCAATATCCCACTCCCCTCATTGTGATATCCCACTCCCCCCAGTGCGATATCCCACTCCCCTCATTGTGATATCCCACTCCCCCCAGTGCGATATCCCACTGCCCTCATTGCGATATCCCACTCCCCTCATTGTGATATCCCACTCCCCTCATTGCGATATGCCACTCCCCTCAGTGCAATATCCCACTCCCCTCATTGTGATATCCCACTCCCCTCATTGCAATATTCCACTCTCCTCATTGTGATATCCCACTCCCCTCATTGCAATATCCCACTCCCCTCATTGTGATATACCACTCCCCTCATTGCAATATCCCACTCCCCTCATTGCGATATCCCACTCCCCCCCAGTGAGATATCCCACTCCCCTCATTGTAATATCACACTCCCCCAGTGCGATATCCCACTCCCCTCATTGCAATATCCCACTCCCCCCAGTGCGATATCCCGCTCTCCTCATTGCGATATCCCGCTCCCCCCAGTGCGATATCCCACTCCCCTCTAAGCGATATCCCACTCCCCCTGTGCAATATCCCACTCCCCTCTAAGCGATATCCCACTCCCCTCATTGCGATATCCCACTCCCCTCATTGCGATATCCCACTCCCCTCATTGCTATATCCCGCTCCCTTCATTGCGATATCCCGCTCCCCTCATTGCGATATCCCACTCCCCTCATTGTGATATCCCACTCCTCACATTGCGATATCCCACTCCCCTCATTGTGATATCCCACTCCCCCAGTGCGATATCCCACTCCCCTCATTGTGATATCCCACTCCCCTCATTGTGATATCCCACTCCCCCCAGTGCGATATCCCACTCCCCCCAGTGCGATATCCCACTCCCCTCATTGTGATATCCCACTCCCCTCATTGTGATATCCCACTCCCCCCAGTGCGATATCCCACTCCCCCCAGTGTGATATCCCACTCCCCTCATTGTGATATCCCATTCCCCCCAGTGTGATATCCCACTCCCCCCAGTGCGATATCCCGCTCCCCCCCAGTGCGATATCCCACTCCCCCCAGTGCAATATCCCACTCCCCTCTAAGCGATATCCCACTCCCCTCATTGTGATATCCCACTCCCCTCATTGTGATATCCCACTCCCCTCATTGCAATATCCCACTCCCCCAGTGCAATATCCCACTCCCCTCATTGCGATATCCCACTCCCCTCATTGTGATATCCCACTCCCCTCATTGCGATATCCCACTCCCCTCATTGCGATATCCCACTCCCCTCATTGCAATATCCCATTCCCCCAGTGCAATATCCCACTACCCTCATTGCGATATCCCACTCCCCTCATTGCGATATCCCGCTCCCCTCATTGTGATATCCCACTCCCCTCATTGCAATATCCCACTCCCCTCATTGTGATATCCCACTCCCCCCAGTGCGATATCCCACTCCCCTCATTGTGATATCCCACTCCCCCCAGTGCGATATCCCACTGCCCTCATTGCGATATCCCACTCCCCTCATTGTGATATCCCACTCCCCTCATTGCGATATGCCACTCCCCTCAGTGCAATATCCCACTCCCCTCATTGTGATATCCCACTCCCCTCATTGCAATATTCCACTCTCCTCATTGTGATATCCCACTCCCCTCATTGCAATATCCCACTCCCCTCATTGTGATATACCACTCCCCTCATTGCAATATCCCACTCCCCTCATTGCGATATCCCACTCCCCCCCAGTGAGATATCCCACTCCCCTCATTGTAATATCACACTCCCCCAGTGCGATATCCCACTCCCCTCATTGCAATATCCCACTCCCCCCAGTGCGATATCCCGCTCTCCTCATTGCGATATCCCGCTCCCCCCAGTGCGATATCCCACTCCCCTCATTGTGATATCCCACTCCCCCCAGTGCGATATCCCACTCCCCTCATTGTGATATCCCACTCCCCTCATTGCGATATGCCACTCCCCTCAGTGCAATATCCCACTCCCCTCATTGTGATATCCCACTCCCCTCATTGCAATATCCCACTCTCCTCATTGTGATATCCCACTCCCCTCATTGCAATATCCCACTCCCCTCATTGTGATATACCACTCCCCTCATTGCAATATCCCACTCCCCTCATTGCGATATCCCACTCCCCCCAGTGAGATATCCCACTCCCCTCATTGTAATATCACACTCCCCCAGTGCGATATCCCACTCCCCTCATTGCAATATCCCACTCCCCCCAGTGCGATATCCCGCTCTCCTCATTGTGATATCCCGCTCCCCCCAGTGCGATATCCCACTCCCCTCATTGTGATATCCCACTCCCCCCAGTGCGATATCCCACTCCCCTCATTGTGATATCCCACTCCCCCCAGTGCAATATCCCACTCCCCTCTAAGCGATATCCCACTCCCCTCATTGTGATATCCCACTCCCCTCAATGTGATACCCCACTCCCCTCATTGTGATATCCCATTCCCCTCATTGTGATATCCCACTCCCCTCATTGCGATATCCCACTCCCCCCAGTGCGATATCCCACTCCCCTCATTGTGATATCCCACTCCTCACATTGCGATATCCCACTCCCCCCAGTGTGATATCCCACTCCCCCCAGTGCGATATCCCACTCCCTTCATTGCGATATCCCACTCCCTTCATTGCGATATCCCACTCCCCCCAGTGCGATATTCCTCTCCCCTCATTTTGATATCCCACTCCCCTCATTGCAATATCCCACTCCCTTCATTGCGATATCCCACTCCCCCCAGTGCGATATCCCACTCCCCCCAGTGCAATATCCTACTCCCCTCATTGTGATATCCCACTCCCCTCATTGCAATATTCCACTCTCCTCATTGTGATATCCCACTCCCCTCATTGCAATATCCCACTCCCCTCATTGTGATATACCACTCCCCTCATTGCAATATCCCACTCCCCTCATTGCGATATCCCACTCCCCCCCAGTGAGATATCCCACTCCCCTCATTGTAATATCACACTCCCCCAGTGCGATATCCCACTCCCCTCATTGCAATATCCCACTCCCCCCAGTGCGATATCCCGCTCTCCTCATTGCGATATCCCGCTCCCCCCAGTGCGATATCCCACTCCCCTCTAAGCGATATCCCACTCCCCCTGTGCAATATCCCACTCCCCTCTAAGCGATATCCCACTCCCCTCATTGCGATATCCCACTCCCCTCATTGCGATATCCCACTCCCCTCATTGCTATATCCCGCTCCCTTCATTGCGATATCCCGCTCCCCTCATTGCGATATCCCACTCCCCTCATTGTGATATCCCACTCCTCACATTGCGATATCCCACTCCCCTCATTGTGATATCCCACTCCCCCAGTGCGATATCCCACTCCCCTCATTGTGATATCCCACTCCCCTCATTGTGATATCCCACTCCCCCCAGTGCGATATCCCACTCCCCCCAGTGCGATATCCCACTCCCCTCATTGTGATATCCCACTCCCCTCATTGTGATATCCCACTCCCCCCAGTGCGATATCCCACTCCCCCCAGTGTGATATCCCACTCCCCTCATTGTGATATCCCATTCCCCCCAGTGTGATATCCCACTCCCCCCAGTGCGATATCCCGCTCCCCCCCAGTGCGATATCCCACTCCCCCCAGTGCAATATCCCACTCCCCTCTAAGCGATATCCCACTCCCCTCATTGTGATATCCCACTCCCCTCATTGTGATATCCCACTCCCCTCATTGCAATATCCCACTCCCCCAGTGCAATATCCCACTCCCCTCATTGCGATATCCCACTCCCCTCATTGTGATATCCCACTCCCCTCATTGCGATATCCCACTCCCCTCATTGCGATATCCCACTCCCCTCATTGCAATATCCCATTCCCCCAGTGCAATATCCCACTACCCTCATTGCGATATCCCACTCCCCTCATTGCGATATCCCGCTCCCCTCATTGTGATATCCCACTCCCCTCATTGCAATATCCCACTCCCCTCATTGTGATATCCCACTCCCCCCAGTGCGATATCCCACTCCCCTCATTGTGATATCCCACTCCCCCCAGTGCGATATCCCACTGCCCTCATTGCGATATCCCACTCCCCTCATTGTGATATCCCACTCCCCTCATTGCGATATGCCACTCCCCTCAGTGCAATATCCCACTCCCCTCATTGTGATATCCCACTCCCCTCATTGCAATATTCCACTCTCCTCATTGTGATATCCCACTCCCCTCATTGCAATATCCCACTCCCCTCATTGTGATATACCACTCCCCTCATTGCAATATCCCACTCCCCTCATTGCGATATCCCACTCCCCCCCAGTGAGATATCCCACTCCCCTCATTGTAATATCACACTCCCCCAGTGCGATATCCCACTCCCCTCATTGCAATATCCCACTCCCCCCAGTGCGATATCCCGCTCTCCTCATTGCGATATCCCGCTCCCCCCAGTGCGATATCCCACTCCCCTCATTGTGATATCCCACTCCCCCCAGTGCGATATCCCACTCCCCTCATTGTGATATCCCACTCCCCTCATTGCGATATGCCACTCCCCTCAGTGCAATATCCCACTCCCCTCATTGTGATATCCCACTCCCCTCATTGCAATATCCCACTCTCCTCATTGTGATATCCCACTCCCCTCATTGCAATATCCCACTCCCCTCATTGTGATATACCACTCCCCTCATTGCAATATCCCACTCCCCTCATTGCGATATCCCACTCCCCCCAGTGAGATATCCCACTCCCCTCATTGTAATATCACACTCCCCCAGTGCGATATCCCACTCCCCTCATTGCAATATCCCACTCCCCCCAGTGCGATATCCCGCTCTCCTCATTGTGATATCCCGCTCCCCCCAGTGCGATATCCCACTCCCCTCATTGTGATATCCCACTCCCCCCAGTGCGATATCCCACTCCCCTCATTGTGATATCCCACTCCCCCCAGTGCAATATCCCACTCCCCTCTAAGCGATATCCCACTCCCCTCATTGTGATATCCCACTCCCCTCAATGTGATACCCCACTCCCCTCATTGTGATATCCCATTCCCCTCATTGTGATATCCCACTCCCCTCATTGCGATATCCCACTCCCCCCAGTGCGATATCCCACTCCCCTCATTGTGATATCCCACTCCTCACATTGCGATATCCCACTCCCCCCAGTGCGATATCCCACTCCCCCCAGTGCGATATCCCACTCCCTTCATTGCGATATCCCACTCCCTTCATTGCGATATCCCACTCCCCCCAGTGCGATATTCCTCTCCCCTCATTTTGATATCCCACTCCCCTCATTGCAATATCCCACTCCCTTCATTGCGATATCCCACTCCCCCCAGTGCGATATCCCACTCCCCCCAGTGCAATATCCTACTCCCCCCAGTGCAATATCCCACTCCCCCAGTGCAATATCCCACTCCCCTCATTGCAATATCCCACTCCCCTCATTGCGATATCCCACTCCCCTCATTGCGATATCCCACTCCCTTCATTGCATATCCCACTCCTCCAGTGAGATATCCCATTCCCCGCATTGTGATATCCCACTCCCCTCAGTATGATATCCCACTCCCCCAATGATCCAAACCTAACCAAATTCCAATGCTGTAATGGTCTACAGGTAGGACATTACACTGAAACATCATCGACCGGCTGATATCAGTGTGAAACATTCCGGGCAGAAGCGCAGCGGAGAGGTAGTATTCTCCCCGGCGCTCGGGAGCCCAAGAGTTATCCCTCGACCCAAGTCCCGCAAAACAGATGGCCTGCCCATTGTCACATTGATGCTTGTGGGATCCTGCTGTGCACGACATGGTCACTGTCCTTGTCACCATTAACAACAGTCGTTGCCCATGGGAGTGTGAGCGTTCAGCGATGATGGAAGCAGTGTCATCACTCTCCGAACTGTCATCGCTCACTGTGAACACCTCCTCTGGATTCCGTATTATAAAAATAACATCGAGACACTGGAGAAGCTGCAAATATAGATTGACAGGAACAATACCAGGATGGAGAGGTTATAAATATCAGCAAAAGGCTGAACAGGCCGGGGGCTCTTTATCTAGAAAAGAGGAGGCTGAGGGGGTGACCTGATCAAGGACTTTAAAATTCTGGAAGGGTTTCGATAGGGTCAACGTAGAGAAGATGTTTCCACTTGTGGGGAGGGAGAGACCAGAACTAGGGGGGGGGTCATCAATATAAGACAGTCCCTGATAAATCCAATGGGGAATTCAGGAGAAATGTCTTTACCCAGAGAGTGGGGAGAATGTGGGACTCGCTCCCACGGGGAGTGGGGAGAATGTGGAACTCGCTCCCGCGGGGAGTGGGGAGAATGTGGGACTCGCTCCCACGGAGAGTGGGGAGAATGTGGGACTCGCTCCCGCAGGGAGTGGGGAGAATGTGGGACTCGCTCCCACGGGGAGTGGGGAGAATGTGGGACTCGCTCCCACGGGGAGTGGGGAGAATGTGGGACTCGCTCCCACGGGGAGAATGTGGGACTCGCTCCCACGGGGAGTGGGGAGAATGTGGGACTCGCTCCCACGGGGAGCGGGGAGAATGTGGGACTCGCTCCCACGGGGAGTGGGGAGAATGTGGGACTCGCTCCCATGGGGAGCGGGGAGAACGTGGGACTCGCTCCCACGGGGAGAACGTGGGACTCGCTCCCGCGGGGAGTGGGGAGAATGTGGGACTCGCTCCCACGGGGAGCGGGGAGAATGTGGGACTCGCTCCCACGGGGAGTGGGGAGAATGTGGGACTCGCTCCCACGGGGAGCGGGGAGAATGTGGGACTCGCTCCCACGGGGAGTGGGGAGAATGTGGGACTCGCTCCCATGGGGAGCGGGGAGAACGTGGGACTCGCTCCCACGGGGAGAACGTGGGACTCGCTCCCGCGGGGAGTGGGGAGAATGTGGGACTCGCTCCCACGGGGAGCGGGGAGAATGTGGGACTCGCTCCCACGGGGAGCGGGGAGAATGTGGGACTCGCTCCCACGGGGAGCGGGGAGAATGTGGGACTCGCTCCCACGGGGAGCGGGGAGAATGTGGGACTCGCTCCCACGGGGAGGGGGGAGAATGTGGGACTCGCTCCCACGGGGAGCGGGGAGAATGTGGGACTCGCTCCCACGGGGAGTGGGGAGAATGTGGGACTCGCTCCCACGGGGAGTGGGGAGAATGTGGGACTCGCTCCCACGGGGAGAGGTGAGAATGTGGGACTCGCTCCCACGGGGAGTGGGGAGAATGTGGGACTCGCTCCCACGGGGAGAATGTGGGACTCGCTCCCACAGGGAGTGGGGAGAATGTGGGACTCGCTCCCACGGGGAGAATGTGGGACTTGCTCCCACGAGGAGTGGTTGAGGTGAATCACGGAGATGGATTGAAGTGGGGGGGAAGCTGGATAAACACACGAGGGAGACAGGAATAGAAGGATATGGTGATGGGAGGAGATGAAGAGGGGGGTGGGAGGAGCAGAAACGGCAGCAGGGAGCAGAAGGGCAGAGTGGTCTCTCCACCCATCGCTTTCCCTCACGATCTTTCTTCTCTGTCTCCCTGTCTTTGTTGCTCGCCTCCCCTCGTCCCCCCCGTCCCCCTGTCCCTCCTTCCCTCCACATCCCCCCCCTCCCCCGCCACCCCCCCCCGACAGGTCCTGGGCCGCAACGTCCGTGACTTCATCAATGAGCTGGACAACCTGCACGAATACTTCCGCTTCTCCTTCCCCAAGGTGCAGCCCCCCAGCTTCTGCGTGGAGGAGGAGTGCGAGACCAGCCTGACCCTCCACTACCGCAGCACCCGCAAAGGCTTCACCCAGTTCGTCAAGGGTAAGGCGGTGCGGAGCGATCCTGGGCTGCCGGGAGCTCGGTCCCTCCAAGGATGAGGCTGAGCGGGGAGCGGGGGGGGAGGGGAGGGTGAGGAGGGTATGATGGGAGCCCCTCTCAGCCGCCCTGGACAACTGTGGCCAGCCCTTGGAACCAAGCGCAAGCGCAAGGGCAGCGGCGGGGTAAGCCGGTCCATCACTGGGTGGCTGGCGGTGGGATCTTCCTGTGCGCCGGCGGGCTGGCGGGTTCCCCTTGGAAACGCCGGTCCGAGAAAAAATACAAACAAAAAAGCAAAGGAGGGCGCTTCCCAGTCCAGGAGGAAAGATGTCAACCGGAAGCAGGGGGAGGCCATTCAGCCCCACACGAGACTATCCCCGCAGCACAGTCAGCTCACGGCTTTTCTCTCTCTCTCTCTCTCTCTCTCTCTCTCGCCGTACCATCTCTCACTCTCGCTCCTCCCGCCGATGGTAGGGCAGCTATCGCAGGTGGGCAGGCAGTTCTACAACACCGACATCGAGGTGGAGATCCTATCCAAGGAGGAGACGGAGAAAATGACCTACGTGGTGTACCAGATGAACTTCGACAACGCGGCCTTCAAACACCGCGTGCCCCAGCTGAAGGCGGCGCCGGGGTACGAGAAGCTGCCCATGAAGAAGGGCATCATCTTCGACATGTTCCCCTTCAGCATGATCTTCCGCAGGGACATGACCATGTACCGCATCGGCGAGGGCCTCAAGGAGGTCTTCTCCGACCTACAGGGCAAGAAGGTCGACGACGAATTCATCCTGGTCCGGCCCATGCTGGAGTTCAACTGGGTCAATGTAAGTGAGGAGGGGGGTTTCCCCACTCCCCCCGCTGACCTGTACCTGTCCTGGGGGTGTTTGATGGGGACAGTGTAGAGGGAGCTTTACTCTGTATCTAACCCCGTGCTGTACCTGTCCTGGGAGTGTTTGATGGGGAAGGTGTAGAGGGAGCTTTACTCTATATCTAACCCCGTGCTGTACCTGTCCTGGGAGTGTTTGATGGGGACAGTGTAGAGGGAGCTTTACTCTGTATCTAACCCCGTGCTGTACCTGTCCTGGGAGTGTTTGATAGGGACGGTGTAGAGGGAGCTTTACTCTGTATCTAACCCCGTGCTGTACCTGTCCTGGGAGTGTTTGATAGGGACGGTGTAGAGGGAGCTTTACTCTGTATCTAACCTCGTGCTGTACCTGTCCTGGGAGTGTTTGATAGGGACAGTGTAGAGAGAGCTTTACTCTGTATCTAACCCCGTGTTGTACCTGTCCTGGGAGTGTTTGATGGGGACAGTGTAGAGGGAGCTGTACTCTGTATCTAACCCCGTGCTGTACCTGTCCTGGGAGTGTTTGAGGGGACGGTGTAGAAGGAGCTTTACTCTGTATCTAACCCCGTGCTGTACCTGTCCTGGGAGTGTTTGATGGGGACAGTGTAGAGGGAGCTTTACTCTATATCTAACCCCGTGCTGTACCTGTCCTGGGAGTGTTTGATGGGGACAGTGTAGAGGGAGCTTTACTCAGTATCTAACCCCGTGCTGTACCTGTCCTGGGAGTGTTTGATGGACACAGTGTAGAGGGAGCTTTACTCTGTATCTAACCCCGTGCTGTACCTGTCCTGGGAGTGTTTGATGGACACAGTGTAGAGGGAGCTTTACTCTGTATCTAACCCCGTGCTGTACCTGTCCTGGGAGTGTTTGATGGGGACAGTGTAGAGGGAGCTTTACTCAGTATCTAACCCCGTGCTGTACCTGTCCTGGGAGTGTTTGATGGACACAGTGTAGAGGGAGCTTTACTCTGTATCTAACCCCGTGCTGTACCTGTCCTGGGAGTGTTTGATGGGGACAGTGTAGAGGGAGCTTTACTCTGTATCTAACCCCGTGCTGCACCTGTCCTGGGAGTGTTTGATGGGGACAGTGTAGAGGGAGCTTTACTCTGTATCTAACCCCGTGCTGTACCTGTCCTGGGAGTGTTTGATGGAGACAGTGTAGAGAGAGCTTTACTCTGTATCTAACCCCATGTTGTACCTGTCCTGGGAGTGTTTGATGGGGACAGTGTAGAGGGAGCTGTACTCTGTATCTAACCCCGTGCTGTACCTGTCCTGGGAGTGTTTGAGGGGACGGTGTAGAAGGAGCTTTACTCTGTATCTAACCCCGTGCTGTACCTGTCCTGGGAGTGTTTGATGGGGACAGTGTAGAGGGAGCTTTACTCTATATCTAACCCCGTGCTGTACCTGTCCTGGGAGTGTTTGATGGGGACAGTGTAGAGGGAGCTTTACTCAGTATCTAACCCCGTGCTGTACCTGTCCTGGGAGTGTTTGATGGACACAGTGTAGAGGGAGCTTTACTCTGTATCTAACCCCGTGCTGTACCTGTCCTGGGTGTATCCTAGCTGCAAGCGTTTGGATTGTCTCCATATCCCTCGTACAGGAAAATCTATTGATCTATGGGTTAAAATGATGAATTGAACTGGCTGCTGCTGCTTTCTGGGGGAGGAAGTTTCCACACTTTTACCACCCTTTGTGTGAAAGAATGTGTCCTGGTTTCCCTCCTGAGTCCCTGTCCCGAATTTTACGGTCTTCTCCCCTCACCCAGTGCTCCCTGCACCAGGGGAAAAGTCTTCTCCCCATCTGCCTCATCAATTCTGTTCAGAATCCTAAAATCCTCAATCAATGACCCCCCCTCAGCCTTCACTATTCCCAGGAATACGAGCTGGGTCTGTGTGACCTATCCTTGGGATTTAACCCTCTTAGCCCAGGGATCGTACTGCTGAACCTGCACTGAACACCCTCCAAGGGGCTATGTACCCTCCTTTAGGGGCAAGGGCTCGGGGGTGGGGCAGAGCTGTTCTAGGAGCGGGGGAAGGGCGAAGGGAGTTGGGCTGCTGCCTCTGTGCGGGCAGAGGGAATGGTCCGCGCCGGTGTCGAGGGGCTGAATGGCCGTTCATTGACCAGCGGCTCTGCTTTCTTCATGTGCCAGATCTACACGCACCTCAACAACGTCTTTGAGCTGATGTCCAAGGCTGTGGTGGAGAGCAAGCAGAAGGTCAGCGTGCTTAGGATGGACAAGGAGGACGAGAACAAGGAGAAGAAAGAGATGGGCACTGCTCAGCGTGAGTCAGAGACCTCCGCCCACCCTCCACCCATCGAGAACCTGCGGGGCCCAATCAGCACGCGGGCAGACTGACAGTAACCTGCAGGACCCACCCAGCTCCTGCTACATGTTCGCTTCAAAACAGCGTCCAAAGGCTGTCACCAATTGTTTCTCACTCACCCCGTGCTGTACCTGTGCTGGGAGTGTTTGATGTGGACAGTGTAGAGGGAGCTTTACTCTGTATCTAACCCCATGCTGTACCTGTCCTGGGAGTGTTTGATGGGGACGGTGTAGAGGGAGCTTTACTCTGTATCTAACCCTGTGCTGTACCTGTCCTGGGAATGTTTGATGGGCACAGTGTGGAGGGAGCTTTACTCTGTATCTAACACCGTGCTGTAACTGCCCTTCGAGTGTTTGATGGGGACAGTGTAGAGGGAGCTTTACTCTGTATCTAACCCTGTGCTGTACCTGTCCTGGGAATGTTTGATGGGCACAGTGTGGAGGGAGCTTTACTCTGTATCTAACCCCGTGCTGTACCTGCCCTGGGAGTGTTTGATGGGGACAGTGTAGAGGGAGTTTTACTCTGTATCTAACCCCGTGCTGTACCTGTCCTGGGAGTGTTTGATGGGGACAGTGTAGAGGGAGCTTTACTCTGTATCTAACCCCGTGCTGTACCTGTCCTGGGAGTGTTTGATGGGGACCGTGTAGAGGGAGCTTTACTCTGTATCTAACCCCGTGCTGTACCTGTCCTGGGAGTGTTTGATGGGGACAGTGTAGAGGGAGCTTTACTCTATATCTAACCCCGTGCTGTACCTGTCCTGGGCCAGGTGCCTTAACGTTAAGCATGTCTCATTGGATGGTGGTGGGCTGGGTGGGGGGGGGATGGTTGGAGTAGCTGGTGGGGGAGGGGCAAGGTGTGTGTCTCGGACTCCATATCCCAGCGAAAGGGTCTCACCTTGGGGTAAGGTTGGTACTGTGGTGCAGTTTGGAACAACTGAGAAACTAGAATCCCTTTATCTTCATCCACCAATGTCCAACATCACATCTGGCCAATTGGGAATCCAGATGTGTGCAGTGGCTTTCTCAATTGGTTAAGTGAAAAACCAGTGGCCTGACTCACCAGCGGGTCAGCTGGTGTCCAGTTTGGCTCGGTGAACTTTAACCTCTCTGACTGGCGAATAAGTGGACAGGTCACTTCCTTGATCACGTTGGCATAGGCAATTTTTCAAAAGGTGAGGTTTGTGTGCCTGTATCGTGCAGAAAATTATTTTCATAGCCTCATAGCACAATTACAGCACAGGAGGACACCATTCAGCCCATCCTGCCTGTGCTGGCTCTCTGAAAGACCAATTAGTTCCATTCTCCCACCACCGCTCTTTCCCCCATCCCCCTGCTAATTCTCCCCCTTCAAGTATTTATCTGATTCCCCCCTTTTGAAAGTTCCTATTGAATCTGCTTCCACCGCCCTTTCAGGCAGCGCCTTCCAGATCACAGCAACTCGCTGTGTAAATAAAAACAAATTCTCCTCATCTCCCCCTCTGGTTCTTTTCCCGATTGTCTTCAATCTGTGTCCCCCTCTGGTTACCGACCCTCCTGCCCAGTGGAAACAGTTTCTCCTCATTTACTCTGTCCAAACCCCCTTCCTGATTCCGAACGCCTCGATTCAATCTCCCCCTTAACCTTCTCCGCTCTGAGGAGAACAATCCCAGCTTCTCCCAGTCTCTCCACATGGACTGAAGTCCCACATCCCTGGTCCCCTTCTGGGTAAATCTCCCTCCCGCACCCTCTCCGAGGCCCTTGACCTCCTCACTGAAACATTCCACTGGTCAACAGGGTCACCGGCCCCTCTTTGAGTGTTTGGGAGACCCCATTGTTCTGCCCTCTGCATTGAGGGGAAGACAGGTACGCGGTACAGCCAGTATGACACAGTCCCTGTGTATCTGGATCTGTCTCCACAGAAGAGGAGAGAACCGAGGGACAGCAAGGCACCGACCAGGAGTACGTGAGTGGAACCCTGTCACAGAAAAATGTCAGCACCTTGGCAGCACAGGACATCGAGCTGCTTGCCTTCCAAACCGTGACAGGTAAGGTGCACAGGTTGTTAAGGCCATTCAAGGGTGGAGAAGGGGACTCGGTGTCAGGGGGAGAGCAGGGGATTGAAGCCAGGCTTTCCTGAACCCTCTTTGCCAGGGGTTGGGAACAGGCGATCTACCTCCCGGTGATCCGGACACCAGAACCTGATCCAGATTTATATCCCGGGTCCCGTTCACCCAGCACCCGAACCCAAAACAGCCCGGTCTCAAAATTCTCTATCCTCGAGTACAACTCCCTCCTCATACCCCTCCCTATCTCTGTAACCTCCTCCAGCCCCTACACCCGTCCCTATCTCTGTAACCTCCTCCAGCCCCTACACCCCTCCCTATCTCTGTAAACTCCTCCAGCCCCTACAACCCTCCCTATCTGTGTAACCTCCTCCAGCCCCTACACCCCTCCCTATCTCTGTAACCACCTCCAATCCCTACACCCCTCCCTATCTCTGTAACCTCCTCCAGCCCCTACACCCCTCCCTATCTCTGTAACCTCCTCCAGCCCCTACACCCCTCCCTATCTCTGTAACTTCCTCCAGCCCTTACACCCCTCCCTATCTCTGTAACCTCTTCCAGCCCCTACACCCCTCCCTATCTCTGTAAACTCCTCCAGCCCCTACCCCCCTCCCTATCTCTGTAACCTCCACCAGCCCCTACACCCCTCCCTATCTCTGTAACCTCCTCCAGCCCCTACACCCCTCTCTATCTCTGTCACCTCCTCCAGTCCCTACACCCCTCCCTATCTCTGTAACCTCCTCCAGGCCCTACACCCGTCCCTATCTCTGTAACCTCCTCCAGCCCCTACACCCCTCCCTATCTCTGTAACCTCCTTCAGCCCCTACATCCCTCCCTATCTCTGTAATCTCCTCCGGCCCCTACACCCCTCTCTATCTCTGTAATGTCCTCCAGCCCCTACACCCCTCCCTATCTCTGTAACCTCCTCCAGCCCCTACACCCCTCCCTATCTCTGTAACCTCCTTCAGCCCCTTCACCCCCTCCCTATCTCTGTAACCTCCTCCAGCACCTACACCCCTCCCTATCTCTGTAACCTGCTGGCATCTTGGGATGTTGTATTATGTTCACGGTGCTATATAAATGCAAGCTGTTGTATGTTTTCTTACTGGGTTGTTCAGAGCAGGAAGTCCCGGCCTTTTGCGCGCTGGGCAGTGCCAAGATAACTGACCTGGAGCAGGGCAGCAGAAGGAGCGGGCGGTGAGGGACTGGCATTGGGGTGCGGATGTGGAGGTGGGTCAGTACATTGCTAAAGTTGGGGGGGGGGGGGTTTCCTGCATCTTGGGGATAAAGTTCATCTAATGCCCCTGCTCCCGAACCGCCTGCCCCACTGTGTCTAGCGCAGACGTGCGGCTGGTGGACCGGGAGGGGAATCGCGGCTCAGCTGCGATGCCTTACGCAGTCGAAAAGCCCGGCCACGGGGCGAGGCGACTCGAGGGGCTGCGGGGTCAGGGTGGGGTGGGTGGGGGGGGGGGGGGTGGTGGGTGCTGTGCCCATGGCAACCCCCAGTCATCACGGGTACCTCCAGAGGTGGGGAGGAAATAGGGCCGACTTCGTGGGGCAGGGGTGGGGGGGTGGGTGTGCAGTTGGCACCTTGGGGCATGGGTGGAATGGGAGGCAGGGCACCCAGGCTGCGCGAGACCCTCGGGAGCCCCAGCCGACGCGGGAGGAGCATTTCCGACAGGCCGTTGCTTAATCTTTGTCCGCTTGGACTCCTCACCCCACCCCTCCCCTCCCCGGAACAGGTCGATGCAGCGACACCATCTTCGAGGACATGAGGGAACCCCCGAAGAAACCCCTGCACCTGAAGGGCCAGATGAAGTACGTGCCGCAGTGGGACTCGCTCATCTTCCTGGGCACGCCCATGTGAGTCCAGCTTTGGCAGAGCAGGCGCGGGATCGGACTGTGCCAAGCCCC
>JANJGN010000036.1:10738843-10743843 GCA_026770705.1 Isurus oxyrinchus
AAACACACACACTCACCCACTCACACACACACATACACAGCCTCTGTGGGCGAATAGTTTTGCCAATCGAAGTGAGAGGGTCAAAGGCCAGGTAGCGTCTATCGGTTTGGGTCTTGGGCACCTCAGGAGAGGAGGGGGCCTGGGTTAGAAGGCCAGGGAGTTTATTTATCCAGCTACAGTGGGATGGTTGGTATTTCATTACAACCGGAGCTCAGTTGTCTGAACTGAAACGCTGGCTGATTCTCACACAGAATCGAGACGGTGGAGGACATGATTAAAATGGGGGTGTATGTCAATGATTTGAACCTGCACGATTCAAGTCGTGAGCTAATCCTGGCTGGAACCCAGCAATCGGCTGAACTACAGCTCGCTCTGGATCAGGTGAGTGTTAAACCATCACCAGAACAAGCATTTATTTCTCTTTCTCTTTAGCAGGAGGCCATTCGGTCCCTCTCGAGCCTGTTACACAGGAACAGCAGGAGGCCCATTCAGCCCCTCTTGAGCCTGTTACACAGGAACAGGAGGAGGCCATTCAGCCCCTCTTGAGCCTGTTACACAGGAACAGGAGGAGGCCATTCAGCCCCTCTTGAGCCTGTTACACAGGAACAGGAGAGGCCATTCAGCCCCTCTTGAGCCTGTTACACAGGAACAGGAGGAGGCCATTCAGCCCCTCCTGAGCCTGTTACACAGGAACAGGAGAAGGCCATTCAGCCCCTCCTGAGCCTGTTACACAAGAACAGGAGGAGGCCATTCAGCCCCTCCTGAGCCTGTTACACAGGAACAGGAGGAGGCCATTCAGACCCTCACTCGGGTCTGTTACACAGTAACAGGAGGAGGCCATTCAGCCCCTCCTGAGCCTGTTACACATGAACAGGAGGAGGCCATTCAGCCCCTCCTGAGCCTGTTAGACAGGAACAGCAGGAGGCCATTCAGCCCCTCACTCGGGTCTGTTACACAGGAACAGGAGGAGGCCATTCAGCCCCTTTCGAGCCTGTTACACCGGAACAGGAGGAGGCCATTCAGCCCCTCTTGAGCCAATTGCACCGGAACAGGAGGAGGCCATTCAGCCCCTCACTTGGGCCTGTTACACATTAACAGGAGGAGGCCACTCAGCCCCTCCTGAGCCTGTTACACAGGAACAGCAGGAGGCCATTCAGCCCCTCTCGAGCCTGTCCCAGCATTCAATCAAATCATGGTTGCTCTGTAGCTTAACTCCATGTACCCACTTTGGATGTAACCCTTGGTCAACAGGAATCTGTCCATCTCAGATTTGAAATTTCCAATTGACCCCCCCACCCCACATCCCCCAGCCTCAACAGCTTTTTGGGGGGGCGGGGTGAGAGTTCCAGATTCCCACTCCCCCCTGTGTGGACTCTCCCCGCACCCCCCCTCACCAGAGGAAACAGTTTCTCTCCATCCACCCAATCGAATCCTTGAATCATCCTAAACCCCCCTCGATCCGATCACCCCCTTCATCTCCCACCCTCGAGGGGGATACAAGACGAGTCTGTGTGTGTGTGTGTGTGTGTGTGTGTGTGTGAGTGTGTGTGAGTGTGTATGAGTGTGTGTGTGTGTGTGTGTGTGTGACTGTGACCGTGTGTGTGACTGCGTGTGTGTGTGTGTGTGTGTGCGTGTGACCCACCCTCGGAGTTTAACCCTTTCAGCCCCGGGATGGTTCTGGTGAATGATCAGGTCGGCAGGTGGTGGAATGAAAAGAGAGACAGAGAGAGTGAGAGAGAGAGAGAGAGAGAGAGAGAGAAGAGAAGGTGGGTAGGTTGGATTGAGGGAGACAGGGAGGAGGTGGGTAGTTTGGATTGAGGGAGACGGGGAGGAGGTGGGTGGGTAGGTTAGATTGAGGGAGACAGGGAGAAGGTGGGTAGGTTGGATTGAGGGAGACAGGGAGGAGGTGAGTAGGTTGGATTGAGGGAGACAGGGAAGAGGTGGGTAGGTTGGATTGAGGGAGACAGGGAGGAGGTGGGTAGGTTGGATTGAGGGAGACGGGGAGGAGGTGGGTAGATTAGATTGAGGGAGACGGGGAGGAGGTGGGTAGGTTGGGTTGAGGGAGACGAGGAGGAGGAGGGTAGGTTAGATTGAGGGAGATGCGGAGGAGGTGGATAGGTTGGATTGAGGGAGATGAGGAGGAGGTGGGTAGGTTGGGTTGAGGGAGACGGGGAGGAGGTGGGTAGGTTAGATTGAGGGAGATGAGGAGGAGGTGGGTAGGTTGAGTTGAGGGAGACGGGGAGGAGGTGGGTAGGTTGGATTGAGGGAGACGGGGAGGAGGTGGGTAGTTTGGATTGAGGGAGACGGGGAGGAGGTGAGTAGGTTGGATTGAGGGAGACAGGGAAGAGGTGGGTAGGTTGGATTGAGGGAGACAGGGAGGAGGTGGGTAGGTTGGATTGAGGGAGACGGGGAGGAGGTGGGTAGATTAGATTGAGGGAGACGGGGAGGAGGTGGGTAGGTTGGGTTGAGGGAGACGAGGAGGAGGAGGGTAGGTTAGATTGAGGGAGATGCGGAGGAGGTGGATAGGTTGGATTGAGGGAGATGAGGAGGAGGTGGGTAGGTTGGGTTGAGGGAGACGGGGAGGAGGTGGGTAGGTTAGATTGAGGGAGATGAGGAGGAGGTGGGTAGGTTGGGTTGAGGGAGACGGGGAGGAGGTGGGTGAGTAGGTTAGATTGAGGGAGACGGGGAGGAGGTGGGTAGGTTGGATTGAGGGAGACGGGGAGGAGGTGGGTGGGTAGGTTAGATTGAGGGAGACAGGGAGGAGGTGGGTAGGTTGGATTGAGGGAGACGGGGAGGAGGTGTGTAGGTTAGATTGAGGGAGATGAGGAGGAGGTGGGTAGGTTGGGTTGCGGGAGACGGGGAGGAGGTGGGTAGGTTAGATTGAGGGAGACGGGGAGGAGGTGGGTAGGTTGGATTGAGGGAGACGGGGAGGAGGTGGGTGGGTAGGTTAGATTGAGGGAGATGGGAGGAGGTGGGTGGGTTAGATTGAAGGAGACGGAGAAGAGGTGGGTTGGTTGGATTGAGGGAGACAGGGAGGAGATGGGTGGGTAGGGTTAGATTGAGGGAGACAGGGAGGAGGTGGGTAGGTTGGATTGAGGGAGACGGGGAGGAGGTGGGTAGTTTGGATTGAGGGAGACGGGGAGGAGGTGTGTAGGTTAGATTGAGGGAGACAGGGAGAAGGTGGGTAGGTTGGATTGAGGGAGACAGGGAGGAGGTGAGTAGGTTGGATTGAGGGAGACAGGGAAGAGGTGGGTAGGTTGGATTGAGGGAGACAGGGAGGAGGTGGGTAGGTTGGATTGAGGGAGACGGGGAGGAGGTGGGTAGATTAGATTGAGGGAGACGGGGAGGAGGTGGGTAGGTTGGGTTGAGGGAGACGAGGAGGAGGAGGGTAGGTTAGATTGAGGGAGATGCGGAGGAGGTGGATAGGTTGGATTGAGGGAGATGAGGAGGAGGTGGGTAGGTTGGGTTGAGGGAGACGGGGAGGAGGTGGGTAGGTTAGATTGAGGGAGATGAGGAGGAGGTGGGTAGGTTGGGTTGAGGGAGACGGGGAGGAGGTGGGTGGGTAGGTTAGATTGAGGGAGACGGGGAGGAGGTGGGTAGGTTGGATTGAGGGAGACGGGGAGGAGGTGGGTGGGTAGGTTAGATTGAGGGAGACGGGGAGGAGGTGGATAGGTTGGATTGAGGGAGACGGGGAGGAGGTGTGTAGGTTAGATTGAGGGAGATGAGGAGGAGGTGGGTAGGTTGGGTTGAGGGAGACGGGGAGGAGGTGGGTAGGTTAGATTGAGGGAGACGGGGAGGAGGTGGGTAGGTTGGATTGAGGGAGACGGGGGGAGGTGGGTAGGTTGGATTGAGGGAGACGGGGGGAGGTGGGTGGGTAGGTTAGATTGAGGGAGATGGGAGGAGGTGGGTGGGTTAGATTGAAGGAGACGGAGAAGAGGTGGGTTGGTTGGATTGAGGGAGACAGGGAGGAGATGGGTGGGTAGGGTTAGATTGAGGGAGACAGGGAGGAGGTGGGTTGGTTGGATTGAGGGAGACGGGGAGGAGGTGGGTGGGTAGGGTTAGATTGAGGGAGACAGGGAGGAGGTGGGTGGGTAGGTTAGATTGAGGGAGAAGGGGAAGAGGTGGGTTGGTTGCATTGAGGGAGACAGGGAGGAGGTGGGTGGGTAGGTTAGATTGAGGGAGACGGGGAAGAGGTGGGTGGGTAGGTTAGATTGAGGGAGACGGGGAGGAGGTGGGTAGGTTGGATTGAGGGAGACGGGGAGGAGGTGGGTGGGTTAGATTGAGGGAGACGGGGAAGAGGTGGGTAGGTTGGATTGAGGGAGACGGGGAGGAGGTGGGTGGGTAGGTTAGATTGAGGGAGACGGGGAAGAGGTGGGTGGGTAGGTTAGATTGAGGGAGACGGGGAGGAGGTGGGGAGGTTAGATTGAGGGAGACGGGGAGGAGGTGGGTAGGTTGGATTGAGGGAGACGGGGAAGAGGTGGGTAGGTTGGATTGAGGGAGACAGGGAGGAGGTGGGTGGATAGGTTAGATTGAGGGAGACGGGGAGGAGGTGGGTGGGTAGGTTAGATTGAGGGAGACGGGGAGGAGGTGGGTGGGTAGGTTAGATTGAGGGAGACGGGGAGGAGGTGGGTGGGGAGGTTAGATTGAGGGAGACGGGGAGGAGGTGGGTGGGTAGGTTAGATTGAGGGAGATGAGGAGGAGGTGGGTAGGTTAGATTGAGGGAGACGGGGAGGAGGTGGGTGGGGAGGTTAGATTGAGGGAGACGGGGAGGAGGTGGGTGGGTAGGTTAGATTGAGGGAGACGGGGAGGAGGTGGGTGGGTTGGATTGAGGGAGACGGGGAGGAGGTGGGTTGGTTGGATTGGGGGAGACAGGGAGGAGGTGGGTGGGGAGGTTAGATTGAGGGAGACGGGGAGGAGGTGGGTAGGTTGGATTGGGGGAGATGGGGAGGAGGTGGGTGGGTTGGATTGGGGGAGATGGGGAGGAGGTGGGATTGAGAGGT
>JANJGN010000036.1:10746343-10776588 GCA_026770705.1 Isurus oxyrinchus
CACGCAGCACAGGAAGAGCCATTCAGCCCATCATGCCTATTCCAGCTCTTGCTATATCTATCCAACCAGTCCCACTGTCCCCCCCGCCCCGCCCCCACCACTGCTCTTAACCCCATCTTCCTACAGACTTTTCCCCTTCCAGTATTTACCCAATTCCCCCTTTTGAAAGTTCCTATTGAATCTGCTTCCACCGCCCTTTCAGGCAGCGCCTTCCAGATCACAGCAACTCGCTGTGTAAATAAAAACAAATTCTCCTCATCTCCCCCTCTGGTTCTTTCCCCGATTCTCTTCAATCTGTGTCCCCCTCTGGTTACCGACCCTCCTGCCCAGTGGAAACAGTTTCTCCTCATTCACTCTGTCCGAACCCCCTTCCTGATTCCGAACGCCTCGATTCAATCTCCCCCTTAACCTTCTCCGCTCTGAGGAGAACAATCCCAGCATCTCCCAGTCTCTCCACGTGAACTGAAGCCCCTCATCCCGGGTCCCATTCTGGGTAAATCTCCCTCCCGCAGCCTCTCCAAGGCCCTTGACCTCCTTCCTAAAGTGCGGGGCCCGGAATTGGACACGGAACTCCAGCTGAGGCCTGAGGCCTAACCAGAGATTTATAAGGGGTGGAGTCTAACGTCCATGCTTTATTCTAACTCTCTGTTTATAAAACCCAAGATCCTGCATATTTGATTTAATAGCTTCATCTTCTTATACTGCGGCTGTTAAAATGCTACGAGAAATAGATTTTGCTTTGAATCCAGTGACCTGCTAGGCAAATTTATTTTGATCGGAAAGGATGGATGTCAGATAAAATGCTGAGGATCAGCTGTGTCTCAGTGGGTCTCATTCTCACGTCTGAGTCAGGAGGTCCTATTCCAGAGCCTCGAGCCTCATAATCCAGGCCAACACTCCCCAGTGCCAGTACTGAGGGAGTGCCACACTGTCGGAGGGTCAGTACTGAGGGAGTGCTGCACTGTCGGAGGGTCAGTACTGAGGGAGCGCCGCACTGTCAGAGGGTCAGTACTGAGGGAGTGCCGCACTGTCGGAGGGTCAGTACTGAGGGAGTGCCCGCTCGGTCGGAGGTTTAGTACTGAGGGAGCGCCGCACTGTCGGAGGGTCAGTACTGAGGGAGTGCTGCACTATCGGAGGGTCAGTACTGAGGGAGCGCCGCACTGTCAGAGGGTCAGTGCTGAGGGAGTGCCGCACTGTCAGAGGGTCAGTACTGAGGGAGCGCCGCACTGTCAGAGGGTCAGTGCTGAGGGAGTGCCGCACTGTCAGAGGGTCAGTACTGAGGGAGCGCCACACTGTCGGAGGGTCAGTGCTGAGGGAGTGCCGCACTGTCGGAGGGTCAGTACTGAGGGAGCGCCGCACTGTCGGAGGGTCAGTACTGAGGGAGCGCCGCACTGTCGGAGGGTCAGTACTGAGGGAGCGCCGCACTGTTGGAGGGTCAGTACTGAGGGAGCGCCGCACTGTCGGAGGGTCAGTACTGAGGGAGTGTCGCACTGTCGGAGGGTCAGTACTGAGGGAGCGCCGCACTGTCGGAGGGTCAGTACTGAGGGAGCGCCGCACTGTCGGAGGGTCAGTACTGAGGGAGCGCCGCACTGTCGGAGGGTCAGTACTGAGGGTGGGCCGCACTGTCGGAGGGTCAGTACTGAGGGAGTGCCGCACTGTTGGAGGGTCAGTACTGAGGGAGTGCCGCACTGTCGGAGGGTCAATACTGAGGGAGCGCCGCACTTTCAGAGGGTCAGTGCTGAGGGAGTGCCGTACTGTCGGAGGCTCAGTACTGAGGGAGTGCCGCACTGTCAGAGGGCCAGTACTGAGGGAGTGCCGCACTGTCGGAGGGCCAGTACTGAGGGAGTGCCACACTGTCGGAGGGTCAGTGCTGAGGGAGCGCCGCACTGTCGGAGGGTCAGTGCTGAGGGAGCGCCGCACTGTCGGAGGACCAGTACTGAGGGAGTGCTGCACTGTCGGAGGGTCAGTACTGAGGGAGCGCCGCACTGTCGGAGGATCAGTACTGAGGGAGTGCTGCACTGTCGGAGGGCCAGTACTGAGGGAGCGTCGCACTGTCGGAGGGCCAGTACTGAGGGAGCGCTGCACTGTCGGAGGGCAAGTACTGAGGGAGCGCCGCACTGTCGGAGGGTCAGTACTGAGGGAGCGCCGCACTGTCGGAGGGTCAGTACTGAGGGAGCGCCGCACTGTCGGAGGGTCAGTACTGAAGGAGTGCCGCACTGTCGGAGGGTCAGTACTGAGGGAGTGCCGCACTGTCGGAGGGTCAGTGCTGAGGGAGGGCCGCACTGTGGGAGGGTCAGTACTGAGGGAGGGCCGCACTGTGGGAGGGTCAGTACTGAGGGAGCGCCGCACTGTCGGAGGGTCAATACTGAGGGAGCGCCGCACTGTGGGAGGGTCAGTACTGAGGGAGGGCCGCACTGTCGGAGGGTCAGTACTGAGGGAACGCCGCACTGTCGGATTGTCAGTACTGAGGGTACGCCGCACTGTGGGAGGGTCAGTACTGAGGGAGTGCCGCACTGTCAGAGGGTCAGTGCTGAGGGAGTGCCGCACTGTCAGAGGGTCAGTACTGAGGGAGCGCCGCACTGTCAGAGGGTCAGTGCTGAGGGAGTGCCGCACTGTCAGAGGGTCAGTACTGAGGGAGCGCCACACTGTCGGAGGGTCAGTGCTGAGGGAGTGCCGCACTGTCGGAGGGTCAGTACTGAGGGAGCGCCGCACTGTCGGAGGGTCAGTACTGAGGGAGCGCCGCACTGTCGGAGGGTCAGTACTGAGGGAGCGCCGCACTGTTGGAGGGTCAGTACTGAGGGAGCGCCGCACTGTCGGAGGGTCAGTACTGAGGGAGTGTCGCACTGTCGGAGGGTCAGTACTGAGGGAGCGCCGCACTGTCGGAGGGTCAGTACTGAGGGAGCGCCGCACTGTCGGAGGGTCAGTACTGAGGGAGCGCCGCACTGTCGGAGGGTCAGTACTGAGGGTGGGCCGCACTGTCGGAGGGTCAGTACTGAGGGAGTGCCGCACTGTTGGAGGGTCAGTACTGAGGGAGTGCCGCACTGTCGGAGGGTCAATACTGAGGGAGCGCCGCACTTTCAGAGGGTCAGTGCTGAGGGAGTGCCGTACTGTCGGAGGCTCAGTACTGAGGGAGTGCCGCACTGTCAGAGGGCCAGTACTGAGGGAGTGCCGCACTGTCGGAGGGCCAGTACTGAGGGAGTGCCACACTGTCGGAGGGTCAGTGCTGAGGGAGCGCCGCACTGTCGGAGGGTCAGTGCTGAGGGAGCGCCGCACTGTCGGAGGACCAGTACTGAGGAAGTGCTGCACTGTCGGAGGGTCAGTACTGAGGGAGCGCCGCACTGTCGGAGGATCAGTACTGAGGGAGTGCTGCACTGTCGGAGGGCCAGTACTGAGGGAGCGTCGCACTGTCGGAGGGCCAGTACTGAGGGAGCGCTGCACTGTCGGAGGGCAAGTACTGAGGGAGCGCCGCACTGTCGGAGGGTCAGTACTGAGGGAGCGCCGCACTGTCGGAGGGTCAGTACTGAGGGAGCGCCGCACTGTCGGAGGGTCAGTACTGAAGGAGTGCCGCACTGTCGGAGGGTCAGTACTGAGGGAGTGCCGCACTGTCGGAGGGTCAGTGCTGAGGGAGGGCCGCACTGTGGGAGGGTCAGTACTGAGGGAGGGCCGCACTGTGGGAGGGTCAGTACTGAGGGAGCGCCGCACTGTCGGAGGGTCAATACTGAGGGAGCGCCGCACTGTGGGAGGGTCAGTACTGAGGGAGGGCCGCACTGTCGGAGGGTCAGTACTGAGGGAACGCCGCACTGTCGGATTGTCAGTACTGAGGGAACGCTGCACTGTGGGAGGGTCAGTACTGAGGGAGTGCCGCACTGTCAGAGGGTCAGTACTGAGGGAGTGCCGCACTGTCGGAGGGTCAGTAATGAGGGAGTGCCGCACTGTCGGAGGGTCAGTGCTGAGGGAGAGCCGCACTGTCGGTAGGTCAGTACTGAGGGAGAGCCGCACTGTCGGAGGGTCAGTACTGAGGGAGTGCCGCACTGTTGGAGGGTCAGTACTGAGGGAGTGCCGCACTGTCGGAGGGTCAGTACTGAGGGAGTGCCGCACTGTCGGAGGGTCAGTACTGAGGGAGTGCTGCACTGTCGGAGGGTCAGTACTGAGGGAGCGCCGCACTGTCGGAGGATCAGTACTGAGGGAGTGCTGCACTGTCGGAGGGCCAGTACTGAGGGAGCGTCGCACTGTCGGAGGGCCAGTACTGAGGGAGCGCTGCACTGTCGGAGGGCAAGTACTGAGGGAGCGCCGCACTGTCGGAGGGTCAGTACTGAGGGAGCGCCGCACTGTCGGAGGGTCAGTACTGAGGGAGCGCCGCACTGTCGGAGGGTCAGTACTGAAGGAGTGCCGCACTGTCGGAGGGTCAGTACTGAGGGAGTGCCGCACTGTCGGAGGGTCAGTGCTGAGGGAGGGCCGCACTGTGGGAGGGTCAGTACTGAGGGAGGGCCGCACTGTGGGAGGGTCAGTACTGAGGGAGCGCCGCACTGTCGGAGGGTCAATACTGAGGGAGCGCCGCACTGTGGGAGGGTCAGTACTGAGGGAGGGCCGCACTGTCGGAGGGTCAGTACTGAGGGAACGCCGCACTGTCGGATTGTCAGTACTGAGGGAACGCTGCACTGTGGGAGGGTCAGTACTGAGGGAGTGCCGCACTGTCAGAGGGTCAGTACTGAGGGAGTGCCGCACTGTCGGAGGGTCAGTAATGAGGGAGTGCCGCACTGTCGGAGGGTCAGTGCTGAGGGAGAGCCGCACTGTCGGTAGGTCAGTACTGAGGGAGAGCCGCACTGTCGGAGGGTCAGTACTGAGGGAGTGCCGCACTGTTGGAGGGTCAGTACTGAGGGAGTGCCGCACTGTCGGAGGGTCAGTACTGAGGGAGTGCCGCACTGTCGGAGGGTCAGTACTGAGGGAGTGCTGCACTGTCGGAAGGTCAGTACTGAGGGAAGGCCGCACTGTCAGAGGGTCAGCACTGAGGGAGCGCCACACCGTCTCTCGGATGAGACATTGGACAGAGAGCCTCCGTCTCCGCTTTTTCCAATGTAAGTAACCAACCCCGGGTCACGATATTTGAAGAAGAGAAGCGGGGGCAGTGGCCGGGTTTGGGGAGGGGGGCGGTCTCCCCGCTGTCCTGGGGCCAATAGTTATCCCTTAACCAGCATCGCTATATAAAGAGATGACCCGGGTCAGTATCAGATTTGCTGTTTGTGCGCAAGTTGGATACATTACAACAGTGAGGACAAATAAAAGCACCTCGTTGGCTGTGAAGAGCTTTGAGATGGCCTAGATGGTGAAAGCTGCTAAAGAGATGCTCGTCTGTCTTTGCACAGTCTGGTAGTCTGTACACGTTCATTCTTTTACCTCAAACCTGAGGGCTGAACATCTGGGAGACACAGCAAGGTGTCGGGGGGAGAATTGGACATAAATTCATCCCAAAACCCTGGTTATTGTGCAAGTTACCGAGAGATTGACCTACAGTTCAACAACAACTTGCATTTACAAAGAGCCTTCCATGCAGTAAAACTCTCCAAAGCCATAGAGAGCAGCAAGTGACCCCGAGCCACCAATGAGGGACCTGTGACCATTAACCCAGTCAAAAAGGTCAGTTTTAAGGAGCGTCTTAGACACAGAGTGAGAGAGAGACAGAGAGAGAGAGGGTTGGAGAGGTTTACTGAGGGAATTCCAGAGCTCAGGCACCCCCCCCCCCCGCCCCCCTCCAGGCAGCTGAAGGCACGGCTGCCAATGGTGGAGCGATGGGAATCGGGGGATGGGCAAGAGGCCGGAATTGGAGGATAGCAGAGATCTCGGAGGGTTGTAGGGGCTGGAGGAGGGTACAGAGATAGGGAGGGGTGTGCGGGCTGGAGGAGGTTACAGAGATAGGGAGGGGTGTAGGGGCTGGAGGAGGTTACAGAGATAGGGAGGGGTGTAGGGGCTGGAAGAGGTTACAGAGATAGGGAGGGGTGTAGGGGCTGGAGGAGGTTACAGAGATAGGGAGGGGTGTAGGGGCTGGAGGAGGTTACAGAGATAGGGAGGGTTGTAGGGGCTGGAGGAGGTTACAGAGATAGGGAGGGGTGTAGGGGCTGGAGGAGGTTACAGAGATAGGGAAGGGTATAGGGGCTGGAGGAGTTTACAGAGATAGGGAGGGGTGTAGGGGCTGGAGGAGGTTACAGAGATAGGGAGGGGTTTAGGGGCTGGAGGAGGTTACAGAGATGGGGAGGGGTGTAGGGGCTGGAGGAGGTTACAGAGATAGGGAGGGGTGTAGGGGCTGGAGGAGGTTACAGAGATAGAGAGGGGTCTAGGGGCTGGAGGAGGTTACAGAGATAGGGAGGGGTGTAGGGGCTGGAGGAGGTTACAGAGATAGGGAGGGGTGTAGGGGCTGGAGGAGGTTACAGAGATAGGGAGGGTTGTAGGGGCTGGAGGAGGGTACAGAGATAGGGAGGGGTGTGCGGGCTGGAGGAGGTTACAGAGATAGGGAGGGGTGTAGGGGCTGGAGGAGGTTACAGAGATAGGGAGGGGTGTAGGGGCTGGAAGAGGTTACAGAGATAGGGAGGGGTGTAGGGGCTGGAGGAGGTTACAGAGATAGGGAGGGGTGTAGGGGCTGGAGGAGGTTACAGAGATAGGGAGGGGTGTAGGGGCTGGAGGAGGTTACAGAGATAGGGAGGGTTGTAGGGGCTGGAGGAGGTTACAGAGATAGGGAGGGGTGTAGGGGCTGGAGGAGGTTACAGAGATAGGGAAGGGTATAGGGGCTGGAGGAGTTTACAGAGATAGGGAGGGGTGTAGGGGCTGGAGGAGGTTACAGAGATAGGGAGGGGTTTAGGGGCTGGAGGAGGTTACAGAGATGGGGAGGGGTGTAGGGGCTGGAGGAGGTTACAGAGATAGGGAGGGGTGTAGGGGCTGGAGGAGGTTACAGAGATAGAGAGGGGTCTAGGGGCTGGAGGAGGTTACAGAGATAGGGAGGGGTGTAGGGGCTGGAGGAGGTTACAGAGATAAGGAGGGGTGTAGGGAATGCAGGAGGTTACAGAGATAGGGAGGGGTGTAGGGGCTGGAGGAGGTTACAGAGATAAGGAGGTCTGTAGGGACTGCAGGAGGTTACAGAGATAGGGATGGGTGTAGGGGCTGGAGGAGGTTACAGAGATAGGGAGGGGTGTAGGGGCTGGAGGAGGTTAAAGAGATAGGGAGGGGTATAGGGGCTAGAGGAGGTTGCAGAGATAGGGAGGGTTGTAGGGGCTGGAGGAGGTTACAGAGATAGGGAGGGATGTAGGGGGCTGGAGGAGGTTACAGAGATAGGGAGGGGTGTAGGGGCTGGAGGAGGTTACAGAGATAGGGAGGGGTGTAGGTGCTGCAGGAGGTTACAGAGATAGGGAGGGGTGTAGGGGCTGGAGGAGGTTACAGAGATAGGGAGGGGTGTAGAGGCTGGAGGAGGTTACAGAGATAGGGAGGGGTGTAGGGGCTGGAGGGAGTTTACAGAGATAGGGAGGGGTGTAGGGGCTGGAGGAGGTTACAGAGATAGGGAGGAGTGTAGGGGCTGGAGGAGGTTACAGAGATAGGGAGGGGTGTTGATGCTGGAGGAGGTTACAGAGATAGGGAGGGGTGTAGGGGCTGGTGTAGGTTACAGAGATAGGGAGGGATGTAGGGGCTGGAGGAGGTTACAGAGATAGGGAGGGGTGTAGGGGCTGGAGGAGGTTTCAGAGATCGGGAGGGTGTAGGGGCTGGAGGAGGTTACAGAGATAGGGAGGGGTGTAGGGGCTGGAGGAGGTTAGAGAGATAGGGAGGGGTGTAGGGGTTGGAGGAGGTTACAGAGATAGGGAGGGGTGTAGGGGCTGGAGGAGGTTACAGAGATAGGGAGGGGTGTAGGGGCTGGAGGAGGTTACAGAGATAGGGAGGGGTGTAGGGGCTGGAGGAGGTTACAGAGATAGGGAGGGGTGTTGGGGCTGGAGGAGGTTACAGAGATAGGGAGGGGTGTAGGGGCTGGAGGAGGTTACAGAGATAGGGAGGGGTGTAGGGGCTGGAGGAGGTTACAGAGATAGGGAGGGGTGTAGGGGCTGGAGGAGGTTACACAGATAGGGAGGGGTGTAGGGGCTGGAGGAGGTTACAGAGATAGGGAGGGGTGTAGGGGCTGGAGGAGGTTACAGAGATAGGGAGGGGTGTAGGGGCTGGAGGAGGTTACAGAGATAGGGAGGGGTGTAGGGGCTGGAGGAGGTAACAGAGATAGGGAGGAAGAGCGAAGCTGCGGGACAGGATTTGAGAGGTGCCTATGTTTCAATGTGTCGCCCCCCCCCCCCTCCTCTGCAGGTATTTCCTGACGTGACCATCCTGTTCAGTGACGTGGTGAAGTTCAATGAAATTTGCATCCACATCACCCCCATGCAGGTGGTGGACATGCTCAACGAGATCTACATTGTGTTTGACACACTGAGCGAGAAGCACAATGTCTATAAGGTAACTCTCCCCAATGTCTATAAGGTAACTCTCCCCAATGTCTATAAGGTAACTCTCCCCAGTGTCTATAAGGTAACTCTCCCCAATGTCTATAAGGTAACTCCCCCCAACGTCTATAAGGTAACTCTCCCCAACGTCAATAAGGTAACTCTCCTCAATGTCTATAAGGTAACTCTCCCAATGTCTATAAGGTAACTCTCCCCAATATCTATAAGGTAACTCTCCCCAATGTCTATAAGGTAACTCTCCCCAATGTCTATAAGGTAACTCTCCCCAATGTCTATAAGGTAACTCTCCCCAACGTCTATAAGGTAACTCTCCCCAACGTCTATAAGGTAACTCTCCCCAATGTCTATAAGGTAACTCTCCCCAACATCTATAAGGTAACTCTCCCCAATGTCTATAAGGTAACTCTCCCCAATGTCTATAAGGTAACTCTCCCCAATGTCTATAAGGTAACTCTCCCAATGTCTATAAGGTAACTCTCCCCAATATCTATAAGGTAACTCTCCCCAATGTCTATAAGGTAATTCTCCCCAATGTCTATAAGGTAACTCTCCCCAACGTCTATAAGGTAATTCTCCCCAACGTCTATAAGGTAACTCTCCCAATGTCTATAAGGTAACTCTCCCAATGTCTATAAGGTAACTCTCCGAATGTCTATAAGGTAACTCTCCCAATGTCTATAAGGTAACTCTCCCAATGTCTATAAGGTAACTCTCCGAATGTCTATAAGGTAACTCTCCCCAATGTCTATAAGGTAACTCTCCCCAACGTCTATAAGGTAACTCTCCCCAATGTCTATAAGGTAACTCTCCCCAACGTCTATAAGGTAACTCTCCCCAATATCTATAAGGTAACTCTCCCCAATGTCTATAAGGTAACTCTCCCCAATGTCTATAAGGTAACTCTCCCCAATGTCTATAAGGTAACTCTCCCAATGTCTATAAGGTAACTCTCCCCAATATCTATAAGGTAATTCTCCCCAATGTCTATAAGGTAATTCTCCCCAATGTCTATAAGGTAACTCTCCCCAACGTCTATAAGGTAATTCTCCCCAACGTCTATAAGGTAACTCTCCCAATGTCTATAAGGTAACTCTCCCAATGTCTATAAGGTAACTCTCCGAATGTCTATAAGGTAACTCTCCCCAATGTCTATAAGGTAACTCTCCCAATGTCTATAAGGTAACTCTCCCCAATGTCTATAAGGTAACTCTCCCCAATGTCTATAAGGTAACTGTCCCCAATGTCTATAAGGTAACTCTCCCAATGTCTATAAGGTAACTCTCCCCAATGTCTATAAGGTAACTGTCCCCAACGTCTATAAGGTAACTCTCCCAATGTCTATAAGGTAACTCTCCCCAATGTCTATAAGGTAACTCTCCCCAATGTCTATAAGGTAACTCTCCCAATGTCTATAAGGTAACTCTCCCCAATGTCTATAAGGTAACTCTCCCCAATGTCTATAAGGTAACTCTCCCCAACGTCTATAAGGTAACTCTCCCCAACGTCTATAAGGTAACTCTCCCCAACGTCTATAAGGTAACTCTCCCCAACGTCTATAAGGTAACTCTCCCCAATGTCTATAAGGTAACTCTCCCCAATGTCTATAAGGTAACTCTCCCCAATGTCTATAAGGTAACTCTCCCCAATGTCTATAAGGTAACTCTCCCAATGTCTATAAGGTAACTCTCCCCAATATCTATAAGGTAACTCTCCCCAATGTCTATAAGGTAATTCTCCCCAATGTCTATAAGGTAACTCTCCCCAACGTCTATAAGGTAATTCTCCCCAACGTCTATAAGGTAACTCTCCCAATGTCTATAAGGTAACTCTCCCAATGTCTATAAGGTAACTCTCCGAATGTCTATAAGGTAACTCTCCCAATGTCTATAAGGTAACTCTCCCAATGTCTATAAGGTAACTCTCCGAATGTCTATAAGGTAACTCTCCCCAATGTCTATAAGGTAACTCTCCCCAACGTCTATAAGGTAACTCTCCCCAATGTCTATAAGGTAACTCTCCCCAACGTCTATAAGGTAACTCTCCCCAATATCTATAAGGTAACTCTCCCCAATGTCTATAAGGTAACTCTCCCCAATGTCTATAAGGTAACTCTCCCCAATGTCTATAAGGTAACTCTCCCAATGTCTATAAGGTAACTCTCCCCAATATCTATAAGGTAATTCTCCCCAATGTCTATAAGGTAATTCTCCCCAATGTCTATAAGGTAACTCTCCCCAACGTCTATAAGGTAATTCTCCCCAACGTCTATAAGGTAACTCTCCCAATGTCTATAAGGTAACTCTCCCAATGTCTATAAGGTAACTCTCCGAATGTCTATAAGGTAACTCTCCCCAATGTCTATAAGGTAACTCTCCCAATGTCTATAAGGTAACTCTCCCCAATGTCTATAAGGTAACTCTCCCCAATGTCTATAAGGTAACTGTCCCCAATGTCTATAAGGTAACTCTCCCAATGTCTATAAGGTAACTCTCCCCAATGTCTATAAGGTAACTGTCCCCAACGTCTATAAGGTAACTCTCCCAATGTCTATAAGGTAACTCTCCCCAATGTCTATAAGGTAACTCTCCCCAATGTCTATAAGGTAACTCTCCCCAATGTCTATAAGGTAACTCTCCCCAATGTCTATAAGGTAACTCTCCCAATGTCTATAAGGTAACTCTCCCCAATATCTATAAGGTAACTCTCCCCAATGTCTATAAGGTAACTCTCCCCAACGTCTATAAGGTAACTCTCCCCAACATCTATAAGGTAACTCTCCCCAATGTCTATAAGGTAACTCTCCCCAATGTCTATAAGGTAACTCTCCCCAATGTCTATAAGGTAACTCTCCCAATGTCTATAAGGTAACTCTCCCCAACGTCTATAAGGTAACTCTCCCCAATGTCTATAAGGTAATTCTCCCCAATGTCTATAAGGTAACTCTCCCCAACGTCTATAAGGTAATTCTCCCCAACGTCTATAAGGTAACTCTCCCAATGTCTATAAGGTAACTCTCCCAATGTCTATAAGGTAACTCTCCGAATGTCTATAAGGTAACTCTCCCCAATGTCTATAAGGTAACTCTCCCAATGTCTATAAGGTAACTCTCCCCAATGTCTATAAGGTAACTGTCCCCAATGTCTATAAGGTAACTCTCCCAATGTCTATAAGGTAACTCTCCCCAATGTCTATAAGGTAACTGTCCCCAACGTCTATAAGGTAACTCTCCCAATGTCTATAAGGTAACTCTCCCAATGTCTATAAGGTAACTCTCCGAATGTCTATAAGGTAACTCTCCCAATGTCTATAAGGTAACTCTCCCAATGTCTATAAGGTAACTCTCCCCAATGTCTATAAGGTAACTGTCCCCAATGTCTATAAGATAACTCTCCCAATGTCTATAAGGTAACTCTCCCCAATGTCTATAAGGTAACTGTCCCCAATGTCTATAAGGTAACTCTCCCAATGTCTAATAAGGTAACTCTCCCCAATGTCTATAAGGTAACTGTCCCCAATGTCTATAAGGTAACTCTCCCCAACATCTATAAGGTAACTCTCCCCAACGTCTATAAGGTAACTCTCCCAATGTCTATAAGGTAACTGTCCCCAATGTCTATAAGGTAACTCTCCCCAATGTCTATAAGGCAACTGTCCCCAATGTCTATAAGGTAACTCTCCCCAACATCTATAAGGTAACTCTCCCCAACGTCTATAAGGTAACTCTCCCAATGTCTATAAGGTAACTCTCCCAATGTCTATAAGGTAACTCTCCCAATGTCTATAAGGTAACTCTCCCCAATGTCTATAAGGTAACTCTCCCAATGTCTATAAGGTAACTCTCCCAATGTCTATAAGGTAACTCTCCCAATGTCTATAAGGTAACTCTCCGAATGTCTATAAGGTAACTCTCCCCAATGTCTATAAGGTAACTCTCCCAATGTCTATAAGGTAACTCTCCCAATGTCTATAAGGTAACTGTCCCCAGTGTCTATAAGGTAACTCTCCCAATGTCTGTAAGGTAACTCTCCCCAATGTCTATAAGGTAACTCTCCCCAATGTCTATAAGGTAACTCTCCCAATATCTATAAGGTAACTCTCCCCAATGTCTATAAGGTAACTCTCCCCAATGTCTATAAGGTAACTGCCCCCAATGTCTATAAGGTAACTCTCCCAATGTCTATAAGGTAACTCTCCCCAATGTCTATAAGGTAACTGTCCCCAATGTCTATAAGGTAACTCTCCCAATGTCTATAAGGTAACTCTCCCCAATGTCTATAAGGTAACTATCCCCAATGTCTATAAGGTAACTCTCCCCAATGTCTATAAGGTAACTCTCCCAATGTCTATAAGGTAACTGTCCCCAATGTCTATAAGGTAACTCTCCCCAATGTCTATAAGGTAACTGTCCCCAATGTCTATAAGGTAACTCTCCCCAATGTCTATAAGGTAACTCTCCCAATGTCTATAAGGTAACTCTCCCAATGTCTATAAGGTAACTCTCCCCAATGTCTATAAGGTAACTGTCCCCAATGTCTATAAGGTAACTCTCCCAATGTCTATAAGGTAACTCTCCCCAATGTCTATAAGGTAACTATCCCCAATGTCTATAAGGTAACTCTCCCCAATGTCTATATGGTAACTCTCCCAATGTCTATAAGGTAACTGTCCCCAATGTCTATAAGGTAACTCTCCCCAATGTCTATAAGGTAACTGTCCCCAATGTCTATAAGGTAACTCTCCCCAATGTCTATAAGGTAACTCTCCCAATGTCTATAAGGTAACTCTCCCAATGTCTATAAGGTAACTCTCCCCAATGTCTATAAGGTAACTGTCCCCAATGTCTATAAGGTAACTCTCCCAATGTCTATAAGGTAACTCTCCCCAATGTCTATAAGGTAACTATCCCCAATGTCTATAAGGTAACTCTCCCCAATGTCTATAAGGTAACTCTCCCAATGTCTATAAGGTAACTGTCCCCAATGTCTATAAGGTAACTCTCCCCAATGTCTATAAGGTAACTCTCCCAATGTCTATAAGGTAACTCTCCCCAATGTCTATAAGGTAACTCTCCCCAATGTCAAGGCTGCCCCCACCAGTCCTCTCTGGGCCAGGCAGTGGTCCTTGGCCTGTCGGGCCCGTTCACTCTTGTCCCCGTTCCCACCCTTCCACCACCTTTCACACCAGCGCCTATGCAGCACCACCCAGTGGCGGGAGGGCACAACTGCGACGTGACACGTTTACATAGAAACGCTCCGTTGTCGGGCAGAAAGAGAGGGAGCGGTTCAACATTAGGCGCGGGAAGCAGTCGGACGTTCCGCGTATTAATGATGCTGTTCCGCACCCCCCCCACCCACCTCCCGCCAGGTGGAGACCATCCGTGATGCCTATATGGTGGTGGCCGGCGTGCCCAACAAGACCACCTTCCACGCTCACCACATCTGCGACATGGCGGTTGACATGCTGAGCTCCATCGACCACCTGAAGGACCCATCCACGGGGGACAACATCCAGATCCGAGTGGGTGAGCATTCTCATAAGCCATTCGGCCCCTCCAGCCTGCCCCCGCCCCCCCCCCGCCATTCAATAAGATCATGGTTGACCTGCCCCTAGGCCTCAACTCCTCTTTCGTGCCAGCTCCTCGTAGCCCTCCACTCCCCCGATATTTCCGACAAACCTACCTACCTCCTCTTTAAATTGCTCTCAGCGATCCGAGCCTCCACTGCTCCCTGCAGGGGGGGGGGGGGGGGGGCGGATTCCAGGCCTTCGCTACCCTCTTGAGAGAAGGAATTCCTTCGCATCTCGGTTTTGAACGAGCGCCCCCCCCCACCCCCTTATCCTGTCACCCACGTCCCCTTGCTCGAGAATTCCCCCCCCCCACCCCCTACCGCTCGTGGAAACACCTCCCCAATGTCTACCCTGTCAAGAAGCCCCCCTCAAGAGTCTTGTCCGTCTCAATAAGATCTCAGAAGCGCCAATCCCAGCCTGGGGTGGCGGTTGGAGGGTTGGGGGGTTGGAGGGGGGAGGGCGATGGGGGTTTGAGCCCAGGGCGGGGAGCAGTGAGGGTTCCCAGCAGCTCCAAACTTTGAGGTCTTGGCTGATGTTTCCAATGGTCCAGGCTTGGTTGACCTAGCAGTGATGAAGCAATGGTGTCGACACACCATTGTAGCTGAGACCAGATGCGGGAGACAGTTGGTCAATCGATGGTGTGACGTTGGGCTAAGCCTGCCCGGGGTCCTCCCACCATTCCCACAGATCCTACGCACACATTCGGAGCAGGAGGAGGCCTTTCAGCCCCTCAGGCCTGCTCCGCCATTCTCTAAGATCACGGCTGATTCGATTGTGACCTTAACTCCACTTCCCTGTCTTTCACCTCCACCCCCCACCCCCCCACCCCCGCCAATAACCCTCGACTCCCTTCAAATCGAGCCATTGGAATGGAACCTAGCCGTCTAGAAGAACCCATCAGATGCAATCATTTTGGACAATGAGCCCCAGCTCAGAAGCGAAGTACCCCTAGCCGTCACATGTTCCTCACTCACAGACTGACCAGTTACCTAAATATGGTCACAGAAAGTTGATTCCTGGTCCATGGCTTAGACATGGTTAGGTTATGGCGAAAAATCCGTCCAACTCGGCCTTGAATGTATCCAAAGACCCGGCCTCCTTCGCTCTCTGGGGGAGAGAATTCCACAGGCTAACAACCCCCGAGAGAAGAAATTCCTCCTCATCTCCATGACTCCCCCACCAACTCCTACTGGACTTCCCCATGAGGGGAAACATCCTCTCAGCATCGACCCTGTTGAGCACCCCTCCCCCGCCACCACCCCTCAGAATCTTCTATGTTTCAATAAGGTCGCCTCTCGTTCTTCCAAACTCCAATGGGTACAGACCCAACCTGCTCAACCTCTCCTCGTAAGACAAACCCTTCATCCCAGGATGGACAGTTTGTGGAACTTGCTGTCTGATTTAACATGCCTTCTGCATCTGCTGGGAAAGCAGAGGTCAGGAGCACGAGGAACAAAATGCCAAACAGAGTTGGGGCAAGCGAATACCCTTACATCACCCCAAAACCGTTGGGAGCGGTGCTGTCAAACAATGTACGCTATCCTGAAAGGAACGGATGTGGCTAAGTGCGAATGATTGGTCGGGTTGTGTTGTTAACCATACGCAGACGATTGTTGTAATATGCCTTTAAGGGATTGCAGCATGACATCACTCGAAGGAAGTGTGTCATGCGATCCAGTTTTAGTTTCACTTTTGCTTTTAAGCAGAGCACGCTGTGCACAGCTCTGCTGCTGCGATCTTCAAGCTTCATATCCAGGTTCACATGTGCCTAGAATTAAATAATGAATCCACAACGTGTTTTGCCAATCCCTTACGAGTGATTATTTCATTCATGTCATTGCGACACACATGACATGGTGGCAGCGGTGAGATCCTTCTAACCTTGGAAGGGCAAAATTAGACTGACAGGTGAAGCTAGCTGTTTCACGCTGTTACTATCCAGTAGCAACACGAGTGGCATTCACCACTAACAGGATGCTGCCATCAAGCCTAAAAGACGCTTTGCCTATCACCCAGATGAGTAACGTGGCACATGAATTTCAATGCCAGTGTGAGGTTAGGTATATAGGCCGTACACCCCAAAGACTGGCAGATTGTATCAAACAGCATGTCCCAGCCGCTGTTCACAATGAACAGGGTACAGGCTGTACACAACCAGCCCATGCTTGCAAAACTCAATGTTCAACATTAGATGTGATTCCGCAATTGGACAACATTTGCTTAATAATCCTCAGTGTGCTAAGAATTACACTGACAGCCAATTGTCAGGGCTGGCAGTGTGGCACATTTGCTTGTACTGGAGGCTACATATATTAGTACACGGGGCCCTGCTCTTTACAGACAGGAAGGACATGTACACACATTGCGCCTGTTTCAGCTAAATGAAACAAGCGACAGCCATTCACTGATTCATTCCTCAGGGCAACGCATTGACCAATCAGAGTCAAGCTGCCTGGTTTAAGTTTCAAACAGTGTTTGGCAGTTAACTGTCAGCCACTATCAGTGTTGCATCCTCCATGGCAACACCACCTGCCAACCGATCGGCACTCTCTTCTTGTACAGTATAAATTGTTGTTTTCCCCCGGCATTGGTATTCTTGCGAGTGTCCTGATGAGTGCAAGATGAAAAGCTTCGACATGTCACTTTCTTCAACAATACTTAATGAATTTAATAAAGTTGGGGGGGGAGGGGGGTCTCTCAAATGGTCATCCATTTCCCTGAAGAAATCAAGAGGAAGTGTGGGAGATGCAATTATAAAAAAAATTGCATCTTTTCTAAAAAAAACTTTCCAAACTCCTTTCAGTTGTAAGACTATTGGAGATGGTGTGACAGGGTGGAGAGGCAGCGAAAGAAAATGGCTGCTTCGACTGGCAGTCAAGGGTCATCCAATTGGGTAACTTAAGGGTGTTTCCGCTTTGTGATTGGCCCTGGGGAAGATGGGGGCGTGACACAGCAAGGGGCGACCAATAGGTGCTGGAATGGTTGGCGGAGGCGAAGCGGCAGTGGAGGTAAGGGGGAGGTCAGGGTTTGGAGCCAAAGGTCAAAAGTCATGTGGTGTTCCCCACCCCCCCCCCCCGCCCCACCCTCCTCCAAGAGCGTCTTCAATGGGAGCTGGACGACTGCTGTCTGTTTTTGTGTCTCGCTGCAGGAATCCACTCGGGGATGGTGGTTGCCGGCGTGGTGGGTCTGAAAATGCCTCGTTACTGTCTCTTTGGAGATGGAGATACCGTCAACACAGCCTCGCGGATGGAGAGCAACGGGGTGGTGAGTGAAACTATCGTAGTCATTTTCGATGTGTTTCAATCCCCTTTCTGTCACTCAGAGATACCGTGCACACTCAGAGCACTGAGCACAGTTCTGGTCTGGTTAGACCACACTCGCAGATACTGTGCACAGTTCAGGTCTGGTTAGACCACACTCGGAGATACTGTGCACAGTTCTGGTCTGGTTAGACCACACTCGGAGATACTGTGCACAGTTCTGACCTGGTTAGACCACACTTGGAGATACTGTGCACAGTTCTGACCTGGTTAGACCACACTCGAAGATACTGTGCACAGTTCTGGTCTGGTTAGACCACACTCGGAGATACTGTGCACAGTTCTGGTCTGGTTAGACCACACTCGGAGATCCCGTGCACAGTTCAGGTCTGGTTAGACCACACTCGGAGATACTGTGCACAGTTCTGGTCTGGTTAGACCACACTTGGAGATACTGTGCACAGTTCTGACCTGGTTAGACCACACTCGGAGATACTGTGCACAGTTCTGGTCTGGTTAGACCACACTCGGAGATACTGTGCACAGTTCTGGTCTGGTTAGACCACACTCGGAGATACTGTGCACAGTTCTGGTCTGGTTAGACCACACTCGGAGATACTGTGCACAGTTCTGGTCTGGTTAGACCACACTCGGAGATACTGTGCACAGTTCTGGTCTGGTTAGACCACACTCGGAGATATTGTGCACAGTTCTGGTCTGGTTAGACCACATTCGGAGATACTGTGCACAGTTCTGACCTGGTTAGACCACACTCGGAGATACTGTGCACAGTTCTGGTCTGGTTAGACCACACTCGGAGATACTGTGCACAGTTCTGGTCTGGTTAGACCACACTCGGAGATACTGTGCACAGTTCTGGTCTCCACATTATAAAAAAAAGATATTGAGGTACTGGAGAAGTTGCAAAAAAAGATTTACAAGGATGATACCAGATCTGAGAGGTTATAACTATCAGGAAAGACTGAAGGGGGAAGGGTGGAGGTGGGGAACTCGTTCCTCTAGACAAGAAAAGGCTGTGGGAATGACCTGACTGAGGTCTTTACATATTTTGAAAAGGATTCAATTGTGATCCCAGACCAAACTCCCAAATGTTGCTACAATACTGGACAAGACCCCCAAGTTCTGTTACAATCCGGTTAGGGACCAATACTTTTTTTTAAGCAGAATAAAGTCGCAAGAGACTCACTTACTAAGAGAATAAAGTCACAAGATTCCATGGTTTCAAACAAACAGAAGAAATTTTACCCTACAAGAGTCAAAAAGCAGTTAACACTATTTACCTTGACCTCTAACATCCAGGATTAAGGTGAGGGAATGATGAACTAACAGGCAAACTGTGCTCGAACACGCCACAAACTGTACGTTAAATGGCAGACGTGACCAAGACAGGTCCCCCGGATTTCTCAGCAAACCCACCCAGACGTCAGTCACCGCTGTGAGCCACGGAAATTCTTCGCAAAAGCTCCGCCTCCCTCACGAGGAATCTCAGCCCCCGCTCCTCCGAAGAGCTGGACTGATCCCCGGCAGGCAGCAGCTCTGCTCCACCCGACATCCATGGTTACAATCCCAACCCAAAAGGCCCACGATCCCGGAATTCTCTCAAGTCACCCCCCCCCCCCCCCCCCCCCCCCCCACCCCCCCAGGCGCTGAAAGGCTGAGGGCACGGTCACTCCCCATCCCAATGCGTGAAGGGTGTCCTGGCCAGGGCAAGGCCTTCGCCACCAACCCCCCCCCCCCCCCCGCCAAGCTTGTGCCGGATCGCTCGGGCCTACTAGAGTCTGGGGCCCTTGGGCTCTGCCTGGGAAACCCTCACAAAAACAACCGAGTCCCTCAGAGGAGAGAACCTGCTCCCGCTAGCGTGGGTGGGGCTGGGGGGTGGGGGCGAGAAAGTCTAGAGCGAAGTTTGGGGGTGGGGGCCATCAATATACAACAGTCACTAATTAATCCATAGTGGAATTCAGGAGAAAATTCTTTACCCAGAGAGCGGGGAGAATGTGGGACTCACTCCCGCGGGGAGAATGTGGGACTCGCTCCCACGGGGAGAATGTGGGACTCGCTCCCGCGGGGAGTGGGGAGAATGTGGGACTCGCTCCCACGGGGAGAGGGGAGAATGTGGGACTCGCTCCCACGGGGAGAATGTGGGACTCGCTCCCGCGGGGAGTGGGGAGAATGTGGGACTCGCTCCCGCGGGGAGTGGGGAGAATGTGGGACTCGCTCCCACGGGGAGAGGGGAGAATGTGGGACTCGCTCCCTCGGGGAGTGGGGAGAATGTGGGACTCACTCCCACGGGGAGTGGGGAGAATGTGGGACTCGCTCCCGCGGGGAGTGGGGAGAATGTGGGACTCGCTCCCACGGGGAGGGGGGAGAATGTGGGACTCGCTCCCACGGGGAGCGGGGAGAATGTGGGACTCGCTCCCGCGGGGAGTGGGGAGAATGTGGGACTCGCTCCCGCGGGGAGTGGGGAGAATGTGGAACTCGCTCCCACGGGGAGTGGGGAGAATGTGGGACTCGCTCCCACGGGGAGAATGTGGGACTCGCTCCTGCGGGGAGTGGGGAGAATGTGGGACTCGCTCCCGCGGGGAGTGGGGAGAATGTGGGACTCGCTCCCACAGGGATCGGGGAGAATGTGGGACTCGCTCCCACGGGGAGTGGGGAGAATGCGGGACTCACTCCCGCGGGGAGTGGGGAGAATGTGGGACTCGCTCCCGCGGGGAGTGGGGAGAATGTGGGACTCGCTCCCACGGGGAGTGGGGAGAATGTGGGATTTGACCTGATGAGCCAGATTTTTTTTACTGATGTTGGCTGAGGGATAAATACTGGGCCCCAGGACACCAGGGAGGTCTCCCCCTCACTGCCCACCCCCACACCCGCTCTTCTTTCAAAAGCAGTCATGGGATCTTTAACAACCACCCCAAAAGGGTAGGCGGGGCCTCAGTTTAACATCTCATCCCAAAAGATGACATCCCTCAGTACTGAGACTCCGACAGTGCGGCACTCCCTCAGTACTGACCCTCCAACAGTGCAGCGCTCCCTCAGTACTGACCCTCCGACAGTGCGGCACTCCCTCAGTACTGACCCTCCGACAGTGCGGCACTCCCTCAGTACTGACACTCCGACAGTGAGGCGCTCCCTCAGTACTGACCCTCCGACAGTGCAGCACTCCCTCAGTACTGAGCCTCCAACAGTGCAGCGCTCCCTCAGTACTGACCCTCCGACAGTGCGGCACTCCCTCAGTACTGACCCTCCGACAGTGCGGCACTCCCTCAGTACTGACACTCCGACAGTGAGGCGCTCCCTCAGTACTGACCCTCCGACAGTGCGGCACTCCCTCAGTACTGACACTCCGACTGTGCGGCGCTCCCTCAGTACTGACACTCCGACAGTGCGGCACTCCCTCAGTACTGACACTCCGACAGTGGGGCACTCCCTCAGTACTGAACCTCCAACAGTGCAGCAGTCACTCAGTACTGACCCTCCGACAGTGCGGCACTCCCTCAGTACTGACACTCCGACAGTGGGGCGCTTCCTCAGTACTGAACCTCCAACAGTGCAGCAGTCACTCAGTACTGACCCTCCGACAGTGTGGCACTCCCTCAGTACTGACCCTCCAACAGTGCTGCACTCCCTCAGTACTGACCCTCCGACAGTGCAGCACTCCCTCAGTACTGACCCTCCGACAGTGCGGCGCTCCCTCAGTACTGACCCTCCGACAGTGCAGCGCTCCCTCAGTACTGACCCTCCGACAGTGTGGCACTCCCTCAGTACTGACCCTCCAACAGTGCTGCACTCCCTCAGTACTGACCCTCCGACAGTGCGGCACTCCCTCAGTACTGACCCCCCGACAGTGCGGCGCTCCCTCAGTACTGACCCTCCGACAGTGCAGCGCTCCCTCAGTACTGACCCTCCGACAGTGTGGCACTCCCTCAGTACTGACCCTCCAACAGTGCTGCACTCCCTCAGTACTGACCCTCCGACAGTGCGGCACTCCCTCAGTACTGACCCCCCCGACAGTGCGGCGCTCCCTCAGTACTGACCCTCCGACAGTGCAGCGCTCCCTCAGTACTGACCCTCCGACAGTGCAGCACTCCCTCAGTACTGACCCTCCGACAGTGCGGCGCTCCCTCAGTACTGACCCTCCGACAATGCAGCACTCCCTCAGTACTGACCGCTCCGACAGTGCAGCGCTCCCTTGGTACTGACCCTCCGACAGTGCAGCGCTCCCTTGGTACTGACCCTCTGACAGTGCAGCGCTCCCTCGGTATTGGCACTGGGAGTGTCGGCCTGGATAACGAGGCTCGGTTTCTGAAGTAGGGATTTGAAACCAAGACCTTCCAAGTCAGAGGCGAGGGAACGACATGTTGCGATAGGGATACAGCAGCTCGTAGCCTGGGAATGGGGGTGGCAGTGTTGCAGGCAGGGTGTGGAATTGGCTTGCATTTCTTTCCCAATAATACCTTTCTCCTCTGACTGGGCAGATACGTCCACTGGGTGGGCCCAGTGAGGCTGTCAGTATTAATAAAGACAAAAAAACTGCAGATGCTGGAAATCGAAAACAAAAACAGAATTACCTGGAAAAACTCAGCAGGTCTGGCAGCATCGGCGGAGAAGAAAAGAGTTGACGTTTTGAGTCCTCATGACCCTTCGACAGAACTTGAGTTCGAGTCCAAGAAAGAGTTGAAATATAAGCTGGTTTAAGGTGTGTGTGTGGGGGGCGGAGAGATAGAGAGAGAGAGAGGTGGTTGTGTAGACAAACAAGCAGTGATAGAAGCAGATCATCAAAAGATGTCAGCGACAATGGTACAATAGAACACATAGGTGTTAAAGTTAAAGTTGGTGATATTATCTAAACGAATGTGCTAATTAAGAATGGATGGTAGGGCACTCAAGGTACAGCTCTAGTGGGGGTGGGGGGAGCATAAAAGATTTTAAAATGTTTAAAAATAATGGAAATAGGTGGGAAAAGAAAAATCTATATAAATTATTGGGGAAGAAAAGGGGGAAACAGAAAGGGGGTGGGGATGGGGGAGGGAGCTCACGACCTAAAGTTGTTGAATTCAATATTCAGACTGGAAGGCTGTAAGGTGCCTAGTCGGAAGATGAGGTGTTGTTCCTCCAGTTTGCGTTGGGCTTCACTGGAACAATGCAGCAAGCCAAGGACAGACATGTGGGCAAGAGAGCAGGGTGGAGTGTTAAAATGGCAAGCGACAGGGAGGTTTGGGTCATTCTTGCGGACAGACCGCAGGTGTTCTGCAAAGCGGTCGCCCAGTTTACGTTTGGTCTCTCCAATGTAGAGGAGACCACATTGGGAGCAACGAATGCAGTAGACTAAGTTGGGGAAATGCAAGTGAAATGCTGCTTCACTTGAAAGGAGTGTTTGGGCCCTTGGACGGTGAGGAGAGAGGAAGTGAAGGGGCAGGTGTTACATCTTTTGCGTGGGCATGGGGTGGTGCCATAGGAGGGGGTTGAGGAGTAGGGGGTGATGGAGGAGTGGACCAGGGTGTCCCGGAGGGAGCGATCCCTATGGAATGCCGATAAGGGGGATGAAGGGAAGATGTGTTTGGTGGTGGCATCATGCTGGAGTTGGCGGAAATGGCGGAGGATGATCCTTTGAATGCGGAGGCTGGTGGGGTGATAAGTGAGGACAAGGGGGACCCTATCATGTTTCTGGGAGGGAGGAGGAGGCGTGAGGGCGGATGCACGGGCGATGGGCCGGACACGGTTGAGGGCCCTGTCAACGACCGTGGGTGGAAAACCTCGGTTAAGGAAGAAGGAGGACATGTCAGAGGAACCGTTTTTGAAGGTAGCATCATCGGAACAGATGCGACGAAGGCGAAGGAACTGGGAGAATGGGATGGAGTCCTTACAGGAAGCGGGGTGTGAGGAGCTGTAGTCGAGGTAGCTGTGGGAGTCGGTGGGTTTGTAATGGATATTGGTGGACAGTCTATCACCAGAGATTGAGACAGAGAGGTCAAGGAAGGGAAGGGAAGTGTCAGAGATGGACCACGAGAAAATGATGGAGGGGTGGAGATTGGAAGCAAAATTAATAAATTTTTCCAAGTCCCGACGAGAGCATGAAGCGGCACCGAAGCAATCATCGATGTACCGGAGAAAAAGTTGTGGAAGGGGGCCGGAGTAGGACTGCAACAAGGAATGTTCCACATACCCCATAAAGAGACAGGCATAGCTGGGGCCCATGCGGGTACCCATAGCCACACCTTTTATTTGGAGGAAGTGAGAGGAGTTGAAGGAGAAATTGTTCAACGTGAGAACAAGTTCAGCCAGACGGAGGAGAGTAGAGGTGGATGGGGATTGTTCGGGCCTCTGTTCGAGGAAGAAGCTAAGGGCCCTCAGACCATCCTGGTGGGGGATGGAGGTGTAGAGGGATTGGACGTCCATGGTGAAGAGGAAGCGGTTGGGGCCAGGGAACTGGAAATTGTTGAAGTGACGTAAGGTGTCAGAGGAATCACGGATGTAGGTGGGAAGGGACTGGACAAGGGAGAGAGAAGGGAGTCAAGATAACGAGAAATGAGTTCTGTGGGGCAGGAGCAAGCTGAGACGATCGGTCTACCGGGGCAGTTCTGTTTGTGGATTTTGGGTAGGAGGTAGAAGCGGGCCGTCCGAGGTTGGGCGACTATCAGGTTGGAAGCTGTGGGAGGGAGATCCCCAGAGGAGATGAGGTCAGTGACGGTCCTGGAAACAATGGCTTGATGTTCAGTGGTGGGGTCATGGTCCAGGGGGAGGTAGGAGGAAGTGTCTGCGAGTTGACACTCAGCCTCTGCGAGGTAGAGGTCAGTGCGCCAGACAACAACAGCACCACCCTTGTCAGCGGGTTTGATGACAATGTCAGGGTTGGACCTGAGAGAATGGAGAGCAGTAAGTTCAGAGAGAGAGAGATTAGAATGGGTGAGAGGAGCAGAGAAATTGAGACGACTAATGTCGCGCCGACAGTTCTCAATGAAAAGATCAAGAGAAGGTAAGAATCCAGAGGGAGGGGTCCAGGTGGAGGGAGAATATTGGAGGTGGGTAAAAGGATCCGTTGAATGGGGAGAGGACTCCTGCCCAAAGAAGTGAGCTCGGAGACGAAGATGGTGGAAGAAGAGTTCAGCATCATACCAAGCCCGAAATTCATTGAGAAATTCATTCTTTCTCTCAACTGCTAAGGAACGCAAGCTCCAACAACTCATCGACACAAACACCCATCTAGGACCCTCCACCCCTGCCTGTCCCTCCACCCCCACCCCATCTTCCAATCCCAGCCCCAGCCGTGTATTCACTATACCCCCTGACCTTCCCCTCTCCAACGCTGAACGTTCAGTGCTCAGCAAAGGACTTAGTTTCATACCCTTACGCCCTCACCTCAATGAATTTCGAGCTCGGCATGATACTGAACTCTTCTTCCACCGTCTTCGTCTCCAGGCTCACTTCTTTGGGCAGGAGTCCTCTCCCAGTTCAACGGATCCTTTTACCCACCCCCAATATTCTCCCTCCACCTGCACCCCTCCCTCTGGATTCTTACCTTCTCTTGATCTTTTCATTGAGAACTGTCGGCGCGACATTAGTCGTCTCAATTTCTCTGCTCCTCTCACCCATTCTAATCTCTCTCTCTCTGAACTTACTGCACTCCATTCTCTCAGGTCCAACCCTGACATTGTCATCAAACCCGCTGACAAGGGTGGTGCTGTTGTTGTCTGGCGCACTGACCTCTACCTCGCGGAGGCTGAGCGTCAACTCGCAGACACTTCCTCCTGCCTCTCCCTGGACCATGACCCCACCACTGAACATCAAGCCATTGTTTCCAGGACTGTCACTGACCTCATCTCCTCTGGGGACCTCCCTCCCACAGCTTCCAACCTGATAGTCGCCCAACCTCGGACGGCCCGCTTCTATCTCCTACCCAAAATCCACAAACAGAACTGCCCCGGTAGACCGATCGTCTCAGCTTGCTCCTGCCCCACAGAACTCATTTCTCGTTATCTTGACTCCCTTCTCTCTCCCCTTGTCCAGTCCCTTCCCACCTACATCCGTGATTCCTCTGACACCTTACGTCACATCAACAATTTCCAGTTCCCTGGCCCCAACCGTTTCCTCTTCACCATGGACGTCCAATCCCTCTACACCTCCATCCCCCACCAGGATGGTCTGAGGGCCCTTAGCTTCTTCCTCGAACAGAGGCCCGAACAATCCCCATCCACCACTACTCTCCTCCGTCTGGCTGAACTTGTTCTCACGTTGAACAATTTCTCCTTCAACTCCTCTCACTTCCTCCAAATAAAAGGTGTGGCTATGGGTACCCGCATGGGCCCCAGTTATGCCTGTCTCTTTATGGGGTATGTGGAACATTCCTTGCTGCAGTCCTACTCCGGCCCCCTTCCACAACTTTCTCTCCGGTACATCGATGATTACTTCGGTGCCGCTTCATGCTCTCGTCAGGACTTGGAAAAATTTATTAATTTTGCTTCCAATCTCCACCCCTCCATCATTTTCACGTGGTCCATCTCTGACACTTCCCTTCCCTTCCTTGACCTCTCTGTCTCAATCTCTGGTGATAGACTGTCCACCAATATCCATTACAAACCCACCGACTCCCACAGCTACCTCGACTACAGCTCCTCACACCCCGCTTCCTGTAAGGACTCCATCCCATTCTCCCAGTTCCTTCGCCTTCGTCGCATCTGTTCCGATGATGCTACCTTCAAAAACAGTTCCTTTGACATGTCCTCCTTCTTCCTTAACCGAGGTTTTCCACCCACGGTCGTTGACAGGGCCCTCAACCGTGTCCGGCCCATCTCCCGCGCATCCGCCCTCACGCCTTCTCCTCCCTCCCAGAAACATGATAGGGTCCCCCTTGTCCTCACTTATCACCCCACCAGCCTCCGCATTCAAAGGATCATCCTCCGCCATTTCCGCCACCTCCAGCATGATGCCACCACCAAACACATCTTCCCTTCACCCCCCTTATCGGCATTCCGTAGGGATCGCTCCCTCCGGGACACCCTGGTCCACTCCTCCATCACCCCCTACTCCTCAACCCCCTCCTATGGCACCACCCCATGCCCACGCAAAAGATGCAACACCTGCCCCTTCACTTCCTCTCTCCTCACCGTCCAAGGGCCCAAACACTCCTTTCAAGTGAAGCAGCATTTCACTTGCATTTCCCCCAACTTAGTCTACTGTATTCGTTGCTCCCAATGTGGTCTCCTCTACATTGGAGAGACCAAACGTAAACTGGGCGACCGCTTTGCAGAACACCTGCGGTCTGTCCGCAAGCATGACCCAGACCTCCCTGTCGCTTGCCATTTTAACACTCCACCCTGCTCTCTTGCCCACATGTCTGTCCTTGGCCTGCTGCATTGTTCCAGTGAAGCCCAACGCAAACTGGAGGAACAACACCTCATCTTCCGACTAGGCACCTTACAGCCTTCCGGTCTGAATATTGAATTCAACAACTTTAGGTCGTGAGCTCCCTCCCCCATCCCCACCCCCTTTCTGTTTCCCCCCCTTTTTTTCTTTTCCCACCTATTTCCATTATTTTTAAATATTTTAAAATCTTTTATGCTCCCCCCACCCCCACTAGAGCTGTACCTTGAGTGCCCTACCATCCATTCTTAATTAGCACATTCGTTTAGATAATATCACCAACTTTAACTTTAGCACCTATGTGTTCTATTGTACCATTGTCGCTGACATCTTTTGATGATCTGCTTCTATCACTGCTTGTTTGTCTACACAACCACCTCTCTCTCTCTCTATCTCTCCGCCCCCCCACACACACACCTTAAACCAGCTTATATTTCAACTCTTTCTTGGACTCGAACTCAAGTTCTGTCGAAGGGTCATGAGGACTCGAAACGTCAACTCTTTTCTTCTCCGCCGATGCTGCCGGACCTGCTGAGTTTTTCCAGGTAATTCTGTTTTTGTTCTGTCAGTATTAATGATTAACAGCTCAGACCTCCTTGTTCCCTCTGTCCTAGGGTATGCAAATCCACATCAGCCAGACCACAAAGGACCACCTGGAGCATGAGCCCTACATTATCGAGGAACGAGGCAAGATATTTGTCAAGGTGAGGCCCTGGAATGTGATCTATAGCCTGGACCTGAAGTAGGAGCAGCCATGTTGATACTCTGACTACCAGAGCAGGTCAGAGGCTGGGAATCCTGCGGTGAGTAACTCACCTCCTGACTCCCCAAAGCCTGTCCACCATCTACAAGGCACAAGTCAGGAGTGTGATGGGATACTCCCCACTTGCCTGGGTGAGTGCAGCTCCCACAACACTCAAGAACCTTGACACCATCCAGGACAAAGCAGCCCCGCTTGATGGGCACCCCATCCACAAACATTCACTCCCTCCACCACCGACGCACAGTAGCAGCAGTGTGTGTACCATCTACAAGATGCACTGCAGCATCTCACCAAGGCTCCTTAGACAGCACCTTCCAAACCCACGACCTCTACCATCTAGAAGGACAAGGGCAGCAGACACATGGGGAACACCACCACCTGGAAGTTCCCCTCCGAGCCCCTCACCATCCTGGCTTGGAAATATATCGGCCGTTCCTTCACTGTCGCTGGGTCCAAATCCTGGAACTCCCTCCCTACCAGCACGGTGGGTGTACCTACACCACAGGGACTGCAGCGGCTCAAGAAGGCGGCTCACCCACCACCTTCTCAAGGGGCAATTATGGGCTGGGGTAGCTTGGGCCTCAAGGTTGAACCTGTGGTTAGTATGAGCCTCAAGTGGGGGCCTGGAGTTAGCGAAGAGCCTCAAGCCTGGGCCTGAGTTAGTAAGATGCTTCAAGACTTAGCCAGGAGTTATAGAGAGAGGCTACAAGGCTGGGCCTGGATTTAGTGAGAGGCCTCAAGCCTGGGCCTAGAGTTTGTGAGAGGCATCAAACCTTCAGGACCTGGAGTTGGCAAGAGACCGTGAACTGGGCCTGGAGTTATAGTGAGAGGCCTAGAACCTAGCCTGGAGTGAGAGGCCAGAATTGGGCCTGGAGTTAGCGAGAGGCCTGAAGTTAGCGAGGAGCCTAGAACTGGGCCTGGGAGTTAGCGAGGAGCCTAGAACTGGGCCTGGAGTTAGCGAGAGGCCTGGAGTTAGCGAGGAGCCTAGAACTGGGCCTGGAGTTAGCGAGAGGCCTGGAGTTAGCGAGGAGCCTAGAACTGGGCCTGGAGTTAGCGAGGAGCCTAGAACAGGGCCTGGAGTTCTAGCGAGAGCCCTCCAGCCTGGATCTGGGGTTGGACTTGTCACTTGCCACTTACATTTGGCAAATGGAGTTTTAATCCTTGGCGATGCCAATGTTTCATTCCTTAGGGCAAGGGCTATATGAAGACCTATTGGCTCAAGGGGAAGAGGAATGCAGCTTTCAAGACATCGGCTGAGCTGAGGAACAGCAGTGAGCAGAACGATAATAGCAGGTAAACTGCACTGACCACCCACCCACCCCACCCCCCCGCCAACCCCCAACCCCCAACTCCCACCCCCCCAGCCCCCAGCCCCCACCCCCCACCCCCCGCCAACCCCCAACTCCCACCCCCCCACCCCCCCAGCCCCCCAGCCCCCAACCCCCAACACCCGCCTACCCCAACCCCCAACACCCACCCCCCGCCAACCCCCAACCCCCAACTCCCACCCCCCAGCCCCCAGCCCCCAACCCCCAACACCCGCCTACCCCAACCCCCACCCCCCCACCCCCCCCAGCCCCCAGCCCCCAACCCCCAACACCCGCCTACCCCAACCCCCCACCCCCCACCCCCCCAGCCCCCAGCCCCCACCCCCCAACCCCAACCCCGAACACCCACCCCCAACCCCCAACCCCCAACCCCCAACCCCCAGCCCCCACCCCCCACCCTCCAACCCCCACCCCCAACCCCGAACCCCCAACCCCCGCCAACCCCCACCCCCCACCCCCCACCCCCCAACCCCCACCCCCCGCCAACCCCCACCCCCAACACCCACCCCCCCCGCCAACGCCCAACCCCCAACACCCACCCCCCCCGCCAACCCCCAACCCCCAACCCCCACCCCCCACCCCCCCAGCCCCCGCCTACCCCAACCCCCAACCCCCACCCCCCCAGCCCCCGCCTACCCCAACCCCCAACCCCCACCCCCCACCCCCCCAGCCCCCGCCTACCCCAACCCCCAAAACCCACCCCCCCGCCAACCCCCAACCCCCAAAACCCACCCCCCCCGCCAACCCCCAACCCCCAACCCCCACCCCCCCCGCCAACCCCCCAACCCCCAACCCCCCGCCAACCCCCACCCCCCACCCCCCGCCAACCCCCAACCCCCAACCCCCGCCAACCCCCACCCCCCGCCAACCCCCAACCCCCAACCCCCGCCAACCCCCACCCCCCACCCCCCCGCCAACCCCCAACCCCCACCCCCACCCCCCAACCCCCAACCCCCGCCAACCCCCAACACCCACCCCCCCGCCAACCCCCAACCCCCAACACCCACCCCCCCCACCACCCCCAACCCCCGCCAACCCCCACCCCCTGCCAACCCCCAACCCCCAACCCCCACCAACCCCCACCCCCCCGCCAACCCCCAACCCCCAACACCCACCCCCCCCGCCAACCCCCAACCCCCAACCCCCGCCAACCCCCACCCCCCCGCCAACCCCCAACCCCCAACCCCCCGCCAACCCCCACCCCCCAACCCCCGCCAACCCCCAACACCCACCCCCCCCGCCAACCCCCAACCCCCCAACCCCCAACCCCCACCCCCAACCCCCCAACACCCAACCCCCGCCAACCCCCACCCCCCACCCCCCCGCCAACCCCCAACCCCCACCCCCAACCCCCAACCCCCGCCAACCCCCAACCCCACCCCCAACCCCCAACCCCCAACCCCCACCCCCCACCCCCCGCCAACCCCCAACCCCACCCCCAACCCCCACCCCCCACCCCCCGCCAACCCCC
>JANJGN010000036.1:10776688-10929188 GCA_026770705.1 Isurus oxyrinchus
ACCCCTGACCTACCCCCAGCCTACCCCTGACCTACCCCCGACCTACACCTGACCTACCCCTGACCTACCCCGACCTACCCCTGACCTACCCCTGACCTACCCCCAGCCTACCCATGACCTACCCCTGACCTACCCCCCGACCTACACCTGACCTACCCCTGACCTACACCTGACCTACCCCCAGCCTACCTCTGACCTACCCCTGACCTACCCCTGACCTACCCCCAGCCTACCCCCGACCTACCCCTGACCTACCCCCAGCCTACCCCTGACCTACCCCTGACCTACCCCCGACCTACCCCTGACCTACCCCTGACCTACCCCTGACCTACCCCCGACCTACCCCCGACCTACCCCTGACCTACCCCTGACCTACCCCTGACCTACCCCTGACCTACCCCCGACCTACCCCCGGCCTACCCCCAGACTACCCCCGACCTACCCCCGGCCTACCCCCAGACTACCCCTGACCTACCCCCGACCTACCCCCAGCATACCCCTGACCTACCCCTGACCTACCCCTGACCTACCCATGACCTACCCCTGACCTACCCCCGGCCTACCCCTGACCTACCCCCAGCCTATCCCCGACCTACCCCTGACCTACCCCTGACCTACCCCCAGCCTACCCCCTGACCTACCACTGACCTACCCCTGACCGACACCTGACCTACCCCTGACCTACCCTTGACCTACCCCCAGCCTACCCCTGACCTACCCCTGACCTACCCCTGACCTACCCATGACCTACCCCTGACCTACCCCTGACCTACCCCCAACCTACCCCTGATCTACCCCCAACATACCCCCAAACTACCCCTGACCTACCCCTGACCTACCTCTCCCTACCCCCGAACTACCCCTGACCTATCCGTGACCTACCCGTGACCTACCCCTGACCTAACCCCAACCTACCCCCAAACTTCCCCTGACCTACTCCCAGCCTACCCCTGACCTACCCCTGACCTACCCCCAGCCTACCCCCGACCTACCCCCGACCTACCCCTGACCTACCCCGGACCTACCCCTGACCTATCCCCAAACTACCCCCGACCTACCCCCAACCTACTCCCAACCTACCCCCGACCTACTCCCAACCTACCCCTGACCTACCCCTGACCTACCCCCAGCCTACCCCTGACCTAACCCTGACCTACCCCCAGCCTACCCCTGACCTACCCCTGACATACCCCCGGCCTACCTCTGACCTACCCCTGACCTACCCCCAGCCTACCCCTGACCTACCCCCAGCGTACCCCTGACCTACCCCTGACCTACCCCCAGCCTACCCCTGACCTAACCCCCAGCCTACCCCTGACCTACCCCTGACCTACCCCCAGCTTACCCCTGACCTACCCCTGACCTATCCCTGACCTACCCCTGACCTACCCATGACCTACCCCTGACCTACCCCTGACCTACCCCCGACCTACCCTCAACCTACCCCTGACCTACCCCCAACCTACCCCCAAACTACCCCTGACCTACCCCCAACCTACCCCCGAACTACCCCCGAACTACCCCCGACCTAGCCCTGACCTACCCCTGACCTACCCCCAACCTACCCCCAAACTTCCCCTGACCTACTCCCAGCCTACCCCTGACCTACCCCTGACCTATCCCCGACCTACCCCTGACCTACCCCCAGCCTACCCCCGACCTACACCCAACCCACCCCTGACCTACCCCCAACCTACCCCTGACCTACCCCCAACCTACCCCCAAACTACCCCTGACCTACCCCCAGCCTACACCTGACCTACCCCTGACCTACCCCTGACCTACCCCTGACCTACCCCCAACCTACCCCCAAACTTCCCCTGACCTACTCCCAGCCTACCCCTGACCTACCCCTGACCTATCCCCGACCTACCCCTGACCTACCCCCAGCCTACCCCTGACCTACCCCCAGCCTACCCCTGACCTATCCATGACCTACCCCTGACCTACCCCCGACCTACACCCAACCTACCCCTGACCTAGCCCCAACCTACCCCTGACCTACCCCCAACCTACCCCCAAACTACCCTCAACCTACCCCTGACCTACCCCCAACCTACCCCCAAACTACCCCTGACCTACCCCCAACCTACCCCCGAACTACCCCCGAACTACCCCCGACCTAGCCCTGACCTACCCCTGACCTACCCCCAAACTACCCCTGACCTACCCCTGACCTACCCCCAGCCTACCCCTGACCTATCCATGACCTACCCCTGACCTACCCCTGACCTACCCCCGAACTACACCCAACCTACCCCTGACCTACCCCCAACCTACCCCTGACCTACCCCCAACCTACCCCCAAACTACCCCTGACCTACCCCCAGCCTACACCTGACCTACACCTGACCTACCCCTGACCTACCCCCAACCTACCCCCAAACTTCCCCTGACCTACTCCCAGCCTACCCCTGACCTACCCCTGACCTACCCCCGACCTACACCCAACCTACCCCTGACCTAGCCCCAACCTACCCCTGACCTACCCCCAACCTACCCCCAAACTACCCTCAACCTACCCCTGACCTACCCCCAACCTACCCCCAAACTACCCCTGACCTACCCCCAACCTACCCCCGAACTACCCCCGAACTACCCCCGACCTAGCCCTGACCTACCCCTGACCTACCCCCAGCCTACCCCTGATCTACCCCTGACCTACCCCCAGCCTATTCCTGACCTACCCCTGACCTACCCCTGACCTACCCCCAGCCTACCCCTGACCTACCCCTGACCTACCCCCAGCCTACCCCCAGCCTACCCCTGACCTACCCCTGACCTACCCCCAGCCTACCCCCAGCCTACCCCTGACCTACCCCCAGCCTACCCCCAACCTACCCCTGACCTAGCCCCAGCCTACCCCTGACCTACGCCTGACCTACCCCTGACCTACCCCCAACCTACCCCTGACCTACCCCTGACCTACCCCTGACCTAGCCCCAGCCTACCCCTGACCTACCCCTGACCTACCCCTGACCTAGCCCCAGCCTACTCCTGACCTACCCCTGACCTACCCCCAGCCTACCCCCGACGTAGCCCCAGCCTACTCCTGACCTACCCCCAGACTACCCCCAGCCTATTCCCGATCTACGCCTGGCTTACTCACAACTTACTCCTGACCTACCCCTGGCCTACTCCCGGCTGCTCCTGGACTACTCCTGACCTACTCCCAGGTACCCCCAGCCTACCCCCAGCCTAGCCCTGACCTACTCCCGGCCTAGCCCCGACCTACTCCCAGCGTACCCCCAGCCTACCCCTGACCTACTCCCGACCTACTCCCGGCCTTCTCCCGAGCTACACCCCATCTACTCCCAGCTACTCCCGGACAACTCCTGGCCTACTCCCGACCTAGCCCCAGTCTACCCCCGACCTACTCCCAACCTAGCCTCGGCCTACCCCTGACCTACTCCCCACCTACTCCCGACCTACGCCTGGCCTACTCACAACTTTTTCCTGACCTACCCCGGCCTACTCCCAGACTACTCCCGACCTACTCCCTATCTACGCCTGACCTACTCACAACTTACTCCTGACCTACCCCCATCCTACCCCAGACCTACTCCCGGCCTACTCCCAACATACTCCCGGCCTTCTCCTGATCTACTCCCCACCTACTCCCGGCTACTCCCAGACAATAACTCCTCGCCTACTCCCAACCTACTCCCAACCTACCCCCAGGCTACCCCCAGCCTACTCCCGACCTACTTCTGACCTATCCCCGACCTACACCTGGCTACTCCCAGACGACTCCCGATCTACTCCCAGCTACTCCCGACCTACTCCCGATCTACGTCTGGCCTACTCACATCCTATTCCTGGCCTATTCCCGACCTACACCACCCCCCGCCCCCCCCTGGGGCCTACCCCGGCCTACTCCGCAGGGATTTGCCTAATTGCAACTAAAGCAGTGGCTGGGATGTTGCAGGGTGACCTCAGCACCCGTTGGTGAGGGGCAACATCTGAGAATCAGGGCAAGCCACCACCCCTAACCCCGAAGCCCGGGCAGCGCGCGGTTATCGGAAGGTGTGGAGCCAGCCGGGCGGGGACTTCCCGGCCCTTTGGACAGCTGTGCTTGGGCGAGTCTGTACCCCAGCCGGAGAGGGGAGCGTCAGGGCGCTGCGGGCCTCAGGATGTGACAGGGGGCGCGGGTGGACGGGGTGGGGGGAGAGAGAGAAACTCCGGCAGAACTTGGCGGAACCCAGGCCTTGGCCAAGGGTCCCAGCGCCTGAGTCACTCCACGTGCGCCAACCCCTCCCAGGCCATCGATAACGGGGCAGAGGGTTGGGGCCCACCACCACCTTCTCAAGGGCCACGAGAGCGGGGCGGGCAATAAACCCTTGGCCTAGCCAGCGACGACCACACCCCCTGAATGAACCAGAAGTAAAACAGGAAACGCTGGGAAGACTCACCAGCTCCGGCTGCGCAGAGAGAGAGAGAGCGAGAGGAGCAGGGCCCACCTTTCACATCCGGGTTAACCTTCCTTCGGCACTCCGAACTCGAGGCGGTGACTCCGTCTACCTCCCTCCCACCGCCGACGCTGCCGGGCCCCTGCTGAGCTTTCCCATTGCTTCCCGCTTTTATCTCAGCTTTCCGGCGCCTGCGGTATTTGGCCGACAATCGAAGGTTCGGAGGTGGTTTGGTCGGTCTGGCTCTTTCCCTCTCTTTCGTGTGTTTGAGAGGAAGTCACGGGGGATTGGGGCGGGGAGGAGGTGGGAATATAAGGACACAAGAAACGGGAGAACAGGAGTGGACCATTCGGCCCATCGAGCCTGTTCCCCCATTCTATACCATCACGGCTGACCTTGGCCTTCAACTCTGCTTTCCGGCCCGCTCCCCCAAATCCCTTAATTCCCTGAGACCAAATATCCACCTATCCCGGCCTTAAATATCCTCAACGATGGAGCATCCACAACCCTCTGGGTTAGGGAATTCCAAAGATTCACAACCCCTTTGAGTGAAGAGATTTCTCCTCATCTCAGTCCTGAACGAACGGCCCCTTTATCCTGAGACTGCACCCCGCTGTGTTTTAGATTCTCCGACCAGCGGGAACAATCTCTCAGTGTCCACCCTGTCAAACCCCCTCAGAACCTTGTAGGTTTTAAACCACCTCAGAATCTTGTAGGTTTCAAACCCCCTCAGAATCTTGTAGGTTTCAAACCCCCTCAGAAGCTTGTAGGTTTCAAACCCCCTCAGAATCTTGTAGGTTTCAAACCCCCTCAGAATCTTGTAGGTTTCAAAACCCCTCAGAATCTTGTAGGTTTCAATGAAATCGCCTCTCGTTCTCCTAAACACCAGAGAATATAAACCCAATTTACTCAGCTTCTCATCGTTGGACAACCCCCTCATCCCAGGGACCGATCTAGTGAACCTTCACTGTACCATCTCCAGTACAAGTATATACTTTCTTAAATGTGGAGACCAAAACAGCGCACGGTGTTCCAGATGTGGTCTCACCAAAACCCTGCACAGCTGGAGCAAGGCTTCTTTGCCCTTGCACTCCCAGCCCCTTGCGATAGAGGCCGACAGAGAGGGAAACACTTTCCCCACTGATTTAGGGGGACCAGGTGGTTGGGGGTGAGGCCTACCCGAAAAATCAGGATCAGGATTGAAATTAGGAAGCGACCCTCGGCTCAACGTGTGGAACTCTCCCTCTGCCCCATCGCGGGGAAAGTAACAGCTTCATTTTCGCTGTCTTGAGAGATGGCGGGGGGAGGGTGGAGGGGCGGCTGCAAGAGCAGCCAATGAGTGGCGGGAACAAGGCCAGAAGTAGGCCGGGAATAGGTCGGGGCTAGGCCGGAAGTAGGCCAGGAGGGGCAGAATGGCCTCCTCCTGCCCCTGTGGGTTTGCCCCCTCCCCCCCCACCTCCCTTGGAGGACCCCTGCGGCCTAGTCTTCAGTGTGCAAAGGCGGGACGCTGTTGCCGGGGTGGGGAGGCAGGCTCCAATCGGGAGGCCGGGACAGCAGCAAATGCAGGCCATCGTCAAGGTCAAAGGTTGCAGGGGTCGGGGGCATGTGGGGGGGGGACGTCGTTGGTGCTGCTCTCACCCTCCAGTCACCAGTTGGCCATAGCGGGAGGAGGGCGTTTAACTAAGGGAGGGTGGGGGGGGGACGCCCAATCGAGGCACCCAGGACAGTTGCCAATCGCAGCTCCCCCCCTACAAACAGCAGAGGGCCTGTTCCTCAGCTGAGACCCATCCAAACAATCCGGCCAGCTGGGATAATTCCGAGAATCGGGAATTCAACCAGATTCCATCCATCCTAATTTTAGCTCAGGAGCAAAATAACAGGTGACACTGCTCAACCCTGGCAACCAACCAGGGCCTACAGGATATCTCACAACGACGGCACGGGATTAGATACAGAGTGAATCTCCCTCTACACCGTCCCCATCAAATACTCCCAGGACAGCTACAGCACGGGGTTAGATACAGAGTAAAGCTCCCTCTACACTGTCCCCATCAAACACTCCCAGGACAGGTACAGCACGGGGTTAGACACAGAGTAAAGCTCCCTCTACACTGTCCCCATCAAACACTCCCAGGACAGGTACAGCACGGGGTTAGATACAGAGTAAAGCTTCCTCTACACTGTCCCCATCAAACACTCCCAGGACAGGCACAGCACGGGGTTAGATACAGAGTAAAGCTCCCTCTACACCATCCCCATCAAACACTCCCAGGACAGGTACAGCACGGGGTTAGATACAGAGTAAAGCTCCCTCTACACCGTCCCCATCAAACATTCCCAGGACAGGTACAGCATGGGGTTAGATACAGAGTGAATCTCCCTCTACACCGTCCCCATCAAACACTCCCAGGACAGGTACAGCACGGGGTTAGATACAGAGTAAAGCTCCCTCTACACTGTCCCCATCAAACACTCCCAGGACAGGCACAGCACGGGGTTAGATACAGTGTAAAGCTCCCTCTACACTGTCCCCATCAAACACTCCCAGGACAGGTACAGCACGGGGTTAGATACAGAGTAAAGCTCCCTCTACACTGTCCCCATCAAACATTCCCAGGACAGGTACAGCATGGGGTTAGATAGAGAGTAAAGATCCCTCTACACCGTCCCCATCAAACACTCCCAGGACAGGTACAGCACGGGGTTAGATACAGAGTAAAGCTCCCTCTACACCATCCCCATCAAACACTCCCAGGATCGGTACAGCACGGGGTTAGATACAGAGTAAAGCTCCCTCTACACTGTCCCCATCAAACACTCCCAGGACAGGTACAGCACGGGGTTAGATACAGAGTAAAGCTCCCTCTACACTGTCCCCATCAAACACTCCCAGGACAGGTACAGCACGGGGTTAGATACAGAGTAAAGCTCCCTCTGTACTGTCCCCATCAAACACTCCCAGGACAGGTACAGCACGGGGTTAGATACAGAGTAAAGCTCCCTCTACACTGTCCCCATCAAACACTCCCAGGACAGGTACAGCACGGGGTTAGATAAGGAGTAAAGCTCCCTCTACACTGTCCCCATCAAACACTCCCAGGACAGGTACAGCATGGGGTTAGATACAGAGTAAAGCTCCCTCTACACTGTCCCCATCAAACACTCCCAGGACAGGTACAGCACGGGGTTAGATACAGAGTAAATCTCCCTCTACACTGTCCCCATCAAACACTCCCAGGACAGGTACAGCATGGGGTTAGATACAGAGTAAAGCTCCCTCTACACTGTCCCCATCAAACACTCCCAGGGCAGGTACAGCACGGGGTTAGATACAGAGTAAAGCTCCCTCTACACTGTCCCCATCAAACACTCCCAGGGCAGGTACAGCACGGGGTTAGATACGAATTGTCGCCAATGCTCTTGGGGTGCATTCCTGAGTGAGTAGCTCCTCCGAATTTGGTGGGGGCTGGGGTCTGGGTGCAGGCAGGGGCAAGGGTGGAGTAGTGGGGGTGAGGATGGGGGTGTGTGTGGGGTAGCGGGGTGGGGGTGCGTGTGGGGGTGGGGTAGCGGGGATCCCAAAACAAGAGGGAAACCCCAATGACATATCGGCCCCTAGCCTTAGCGGGACTCTCATAGAACACGAGAGAAAGTGGCCACGGCCCACAATCCCTGTGCCAGCTCTCTTTGAGGGAGCTGCCCCAATGAGTACCGCGTTGCCCCCCCTTCAGTTACCCCCGGAGCTCAGCGCTCTGGTCATACACCCCCCCCCCCCCCCCCACCCCCCGCGCCGTTTGGGCTGGTTTGGGGGTGTGTGCCCCGCACATGCAGCTGCTCTCTCTCTGAGCTGCGAGCTGTGTGAGGGCGGCCTGGCCTTTTAACTCCTGGAGCCTGGAGCCTGGGCCTGGGCCTGGGGCTGGGCAGGTGCAGACAGAAATTAAAAAGGGCGGCTCCACTCTCCAGCACCGCTCCCTGTTTCCCAGGCAACCTTTTCCAGGATCAAGGCAAAATAGGGTTTTATGGTGGCAGCCCCACATCGAGACAGAGAACGCTGCTAATTCAGCAGGTCAGGTAACATTTCAGGAGAGAGAGAGAGAGAGAGAGGTTGAGCTGAGCCATTAACTCTTTCTAGTCCAGTGTTTATTGCCCATCCCTAATTGCCCCCTTGAGAAGGTGGGGGGTGAGCCACCTTCTTGAGCCGCTGCAGTCCCTGTGGTGTAGGTACACCCACCGTGCTGTTAGGGAGGGAGATCCAGGATTTGGACCCAACGACAGTGAAGGAACGGCCGATATATTTCCAAGTCAGGATGGTGAGGGGCTCGGAGGGGAACTTGCAGGTGGTGGTGTTCCCCGTGTGTCTGCTGCCCTTGTCCTTCTAGATGGTAGAGGTTGTGGGTTTGGAAGGTGCTGTCGAAGGAGCCTTGGTGAGTTGCTGCAGTGCATCTTGTAGATGGTACACCCACTGTTGCCGCTGTTCCAAGTCAGGATGGTGTGGGGCCTGCAGGGGAACTTTCAGGTGGCGATTTTGAGGTGCTGGAATTTAACGCAGAATATCCCATTCCGGGCCCCGCACTTTAGGAAAGACATCGAGGCCCACGGAGGGAGATTTACCCAGAATGAGACCCGGGATGAGGGGCTTCAGTCCGTGTGGGTGAGACTGGGAGAAGCCAGGATTGTTCTGCTCAGAGCGGAGAAGGTTAAGGGGGAGATTGAATCGAGGCGTTCGGAATCAGGAAGGGGGTTTGGACAGAGTAAATGAGGAGAAACTGTTTCCACTGGGCAGGAGGGTCGGTAACCAGAGGGGGACACAGATTGAAGAGAATCGGGGAAAGAACCAGAGGGGGAGATGAGGAGAATTTGTTTTTATTTACACAGCGAGTTGCTGTGATCTGGAAGGCGCTGCCTGAAAGGGCGGTGGAAGCAGATTCAATAGGAACTTTCAAAAGGGGGAATCGGATAAATAATTGAAGGGGAAAAATTTGCAGGGGGATGAGGGAAAGAGCAGGGAGGGGGAGGGGACAAATTGGATAGCTCTTTCAAAGAGCCAGCACAGGCACAATGGGCAGAATGGCCTCGTCACTCCATGATTCTAGGATTTATGCTTCAGCTTTGCAGACATTTGAGGGCTAGGAGGGAGGGACTGAGCTCAGGGACCTTCCAGACACTGAACTGTGTTGCTGACCCTCTTTCCTTGCCTTCCCCAGGTAATGGCCACCCAGTGACCTTCAGAGATGCCCGCTCTCGCCCTGGCCGGGATGCCCGCTCACCAGCCCCCAGGCTCCGCACTCCTTGCCCTGACCTTCCTCCTAGCGCTGGGCCCTCGGACACTGGCCACCGTCTTCCCCACGGACATCGCACCCCTGAACACCGTCACCTCGCAGGGTAAGTGTATCTCTTGGTCCCCACAGGTGGGTGGAGGGAGGGGTCGGGATTCAGAGAGGCACCGGGAGGGTGGGGAGTGCCAGGCGGGAGGGTAGAAGTGGAGGGGATATTGGCAAGAGGCTTCGGAGATCGGAAGCTCTCCAATTCGGCAGCTGTTCCTCTGTTTGAGAAAGAAACGGGAGCTGGAGTGGACCATTCAGCCCATCGAGCCAACTCCCCCATTCTATACCATCATGGCTGATCTTGGCCTTCAACTCCATTTTCCCGCCCGCTCTTCATTCCCTGAGAGACCAAATATCCACCTATCCCAGCCTTAAATATCCTCAGCGATGGAGCATCCACAACCCTCTGGGGTAGAGAATTCCAAAGATTCACAACCCCTTTGAGTGAAGAGATTTCTCCTCATCTCAGTCCTGAACGATCGGCCCCTTATCCTGAGACTGCGCCCCGTTGTGTTTTAGATTCTCCGACCAGCGGGAACAATCTCTCAGCGTCCACCCTGTCAAACCCCCTCAGAACCTTGTAGGTTTCAAACCCCCTCAGAATCGTGTAGGTTTCAATGAGATCCCCTCTCATTCTCCTAAACTCCAGATTATATAAACCCAATTTACTCTCATCATCGGACAATCCCCTCATCCCACGGGGCAAATCGAGTGAACATTCGTCTCCAATGTAAGGATATCCTTCCTTAAATGTGGAGACCAAAACTGCGCACAGTGTTCCAGATGTGGTCTCACCAGATTGTAGCAAAGTTTCTGTTCCAGAGCCTCGAGCCCACAATCCAGGCTGACCCTCCCAGTGCCAGTACAGAGGGAGCGCCGCACTGTCGGAGGGTCAGTACTGAGGGAGCGCCGCACTGTCGGAGGGTCAGTACTGAGGGAGCGCCGCACTGTCGGAGGGTCAGTACTGAGGGAGTGCCGCACTGTCGGAGGGTCAGTACTGAGGGAGTGCCGCACTGTCGGAGGGTCAGTACTGAGGGAGTGCCGCACTGTCGGAGGGTCAGTACTGAGGGAATGCCGCACTATCGGAGGGTCAGTACTGAGGGAGTGCCGCACTGTGGGAGGGTCAGTACTGAGGGAGCGCCGCACTGTCGGAGGGTCAGTACTGAGGGAGTGCCGCATTGTCGGAGGGTCAGTACTGAGGGAGCGCCGCACTGTCGGAGGGTCAGTGCTGAGGGAGTGCTGCACTGTCGGAGGGTCAGCACTGAGGGAGTGCCGCACTGTCGGAGGGTCAGTACTGAGGGAGTGCCGCACTGTCGGAGGGTCAGTGCTGAGGGAGTGCCGCACTGTCGGAGGGTCAGTACTGAGGGAGTGCCGCACTGTCGGAGGGTCAGTACTGAGGGGGTGCCGCACTGTCGGAGGTGCCGTCTTTCAGCATGAGACTTAAGGAAGGATACACCTGCCTTAGAGAGAATGCAACACAGGCCCAACAGATTGTTTCCTGGGAGGCTTGTCCTTTGAGAGGAGATTGAGGGGACCGACAGACTCTGCAGAACGAAGGGTGGCCTAGTGGAAATCTATAACCATTCAGCGAGAGCTTGACAGGGTTGATGCTGAGGGCCCTTTACCCAAGACCCCCCACCCTCACCCAACACACAAAACCACCTGGAGTGCCAGTTGGGGGGGGTGGCGGCAGTGGTCAGGACAGGGAGTCGGCCATTTTGGACTGAGATGAGGAGAAATTTCTTCACTCAGAGGGTGGTGAATCTTTTTGGAATTCTCTACCCCGCAGAGAGCTGCGAATTCTCCATCCCTGAGTGGATTCAAGGCCGAGGTCAAGCGATTTTGGGTCACCGAGGCGGAGGGCGGGAAAGTGGAGCTGAAGGCCAAGATCAGCCGTGATCTTACTGAATGGCGGGAGCCGGCTCGAGGGGCCGAATGGCCGCCTCCCGCTCCTACTTCTGACATCCCATCGCTCCTTAAAAGCGGAATAGGTTCCTGGCGCAGGGGCACAGGGGTCAAGGCGTTCCGGGTCGCGTTTGCCACCCTTGTCGGACGCAGAACTCCGACCTCCAGCCCCCCCCACCCCCCCCCTCCAACCCCACGATGCTGTCTCGCCATTGGCTGCCCGGCGGGCCTCCTCTGTTCCCCGTCTCCCCCCGGCCGGTTGGAGAGACGCTCCGTTACCTGACGGGGTCATTCTCAGGTGTAGGCCGAAACTGCCCAAAAATTGCCCCCACTTGGGGCTGAGCACTCTGGTCTCGGGCGGCCACTGTGTGTCCAGCTGTGTAGGCCCGAAGCCTAAATCCAGGCACCAACCTGCTCCTAAATGCATGGCTAATTCGCCATTATTAATTTATCCTCAGCTGTGCCTCTGCGTAATGGAACATAATCCATCTGTAATATTAACTCGAGGGGCCACTCAGTCACCCGGCTGAACGTGCAAATTAAAAACAATTTTATTGCAGTGAGCAAGGATGGTTGACCGATTTTTGTTTCGCAAGGTGGCTCGGGTTACGGAGCTTCTTGAACCCGTACAGGAACAGGCCATTCGGCCCCTCTGCTCCGTGCTGGTGTTTCTGCCCCACACGAGCCTCCTCCCACCCCCCTCTTCCTCTCCCCCCATCAACCTGTCCTATTCCTGTCTCCCTCGTGTGTTTATCCAGCTTCCCCCCCCTTCAATCCATCTCTGTGATTCACCTCGACCACTCCCCGTGGGAGCGAGTCCCACATTCTCCCCACTCCCCGTGGGAGCGAGTCCCACATTCTCCCCGCTCCCCGTGGGAGCGAGTCCCACATTCTCCCCACTCCCCGTGGGAGCGAGTCCCACATTCTCCCCGCTCCCCGCGGGAGCGAGTCCCACCTTCTCCCCCACTCCCCGTGGGAGCGAGTCCCACATTCTCCCCACTCCCCGTGGGAGCGAGTCCCACCTTCTCCCCCACTCCCCGTGGGAGCGAGTCCCACATTCTCCCCACTCCCCGTGGGAGCGAGTCCCACCTTCTCCCCCACTCCCCGTGGGAGCGAGTCCCACATTCTCCCCACTCCCCGCGGGAGCGAGTCCCACATTCTCCCCTCTCCCCGTGGGAGCGAGTCCCACATTCTCCCCACGGGAACGAGTCCCACATTCTCCCCACTACCCGTGGGAGCGAGTCCCACGTTCTCCCCACTCCCCGTGGGAGCAAGTCCCACATTCTCCCCACTCCCCGTGGGAGCGAGTCCCACATTCTCCCCACTCCCCGTGGGAGCGAGTCCCACATTCTCCCCACTCCCCGTGGGAGCGAGTCCCACATTCTCCCCACTCCCCGTGGGAGCGAGTTCCACATTCTCCCCACGCCCCGTGGGAGCGAGTCCCACATTCTCCCCACTCCCCGTGGGAGCGAGTCCCACATTCTCCCCACTCCCCATGGGAGCGAGTCCCACATTCTCCCCACTCCCCGTGGGAGCGAGTCCCATGTTCTCCCCACTCCCGAGTCCCACATTCTCCCCGCTCCCCGTGGCAGCGAGTCCCACATTCTCCCCACTCCCCGTGGGAGCGAGTCCCACATTCTCCCCACTCCCCGTGGGACCGAGTCCCACATTCTCCCCACTCCCCGTGGGAGCGAGTCCCACATTCACCCCACTCCCCGTGGGAGCGAGTCCCACATTCTCCCCGTGGGAGCGAGTCCCACATTCTCCCCACTCTCTGGGTAAAGACGTTTCTCCTGAATTCCCTATTGGATTTATCAGTGACTGTCTTATATTGATGAGCCCCCTAGTTCTGGTCTCTCCCTCCCCACAAGTGGAAACATCTTCTCTACGTCGACCCTATCGAAACCCTTCCAGAATTTTAAAGACCTCGATCAGGTCACCCCCTCAGCCTCCTCTTTTCTAGAGAGATGAGCCCCCGGCCTGTTCAGCCTTTCCTGATGGTTATAACCTCTTGGTTCAATTACTTGCCACTGGTAGGGGGTGTGTGGGATGGGGAGGAGGGCTGAATGCTGTGTAAGTTGACCTGTGAGGAAGGCCCAGACTCGGGATAAGAGGTCGGCCATTTTGGACCGAGATGAGGAGGAATTTCTTCACTCGGAGGGTAGGTGGGATGGGGGGTGTTGAACCTTTGGGATCCTTTACCCCCCAGAGAGCTGCGAGGGCCCAGCCATTGAGCGGGACTCAAGACTGAGGCCGAGGGATTTTTAGTAGAGCAGGAAAGCGGAGTTGAAGCCCCAGGTCAGCCATGGTCTCATTGAATGGAGGAGCAGGCTTGAGGGGCCGAATGGCCTCCTCCTGCTTCTGTTTCTGACGTTCCAACCCTCCTGAAAAGCGCTTTGCCACTAAGGGCTACCCTTGCACCCCACCCACAACCCCCCAACCCCCCCAACCGCCCACCCACCTCAACCCAATTCTGGTCCCATTACTCTGGAATAGTCAGAGAACGGAATGAGCCATCGCCGAGTTTTTTTGCCCCCCCATTCCTCTACCCGGTATCGAACCCCCAAACCACACCCCCTTCCCCCCCCATCATTCCTCCCCCAGATTCCCCTCCCCCGGCCCCTCCAGCCCCCACACACAGACCTGACTCGCCTCGGCTCTCAATCTGAATTTGGGTGAAAGCTCTCGATGTACTTGCCCCCCCCCACCACCCCCCCCAACCTCCACCCCCAGGGAGCTGCTCGGAGCCTCGCTTCCTCACCGGTCTTGGACGCCTGGGTGGTGTGTGTGTGTGGGGTGGGAGGGCGGAGTGGGGGGGTGTCATTGGAAAGAAAAGAAAGCCTCACATAGCACCACCACCCGATGGGCTGAGCGGCCTTCTGCGTCCTTAATGCTTCTGAGTCCGGGTGGCTCCTCTCTCGCCACCTCTCAGGGCTTCCGAAAGCGTTTTCCAACGAGTGAAGCACTTTCCTTTCCTTCGAAGCCAATAGGCGCACAGCAAGATCCCACAAGCGGCAAGGTGATAGTGGCCCGGTTCATTTGTTTTTTTTTTTCTCTCGCCACGTTGGTCGAGGGGTAAATATCGGCCCTAGGGCACCGGGGGGAGAAGACCCCAACTAAACCTCACCCTCCCACTCTTATTTCCCAACAGCGGCAGTGGGATCTTTCTTATCCACCTTTCTCCGTCCTGTCTTTCTCTGCCTGCTCTGCGCCCGTGTGTCTAACTCCTGTCTGTTTTTCTCTGCACCCCCTCCCTTCCCCCCTCAGATTCCCAGGGATACCCTGTGTTCTGTGGGTTGATGCCTGACAATGGCTCAGCCCCACCGGGCCTCGACTTCCAACGCATGCTGAGGATCAACCAAACGCTCTACGTCACAGCGAGGTGAGAGCCGTAGTGGCAACATAACGAAGAGGCACGTGCGTTCGAGCAGGAAGTGGCGTGGAGGGGAGGGACTGCTTGACTGTGGCTGCTCTTCTTTCAGAAGCCGTAGGTGGGATGTGAAACTCCCCCGGGGTTGATCATCCACCCGCCCCTCAATCTCTAGATGCCTGGGTGACACTCCTACCCCATGACGATGAGCAATGCCACGGGGTGTAATGTAGTGCAATATCCCTGCTTCACTGAGAACGAGCAATGCCACGGGTGTAACATGGTGTAACACACCTGCTTTTATGATGATGAGCAACGCCATGGATATCACACAGTGAAACACCCCTGCCTCTATGATGGTGAGCAATGCCACGGGTGTAACACATTGGCATACACCTGCCTCTATGATGGTGAGCAATGCCACAGGTGTAATACAGTGATGTACTCCTGCCTCTATGATTGTGAGCAATGCCACAGGTGTAACACAGTGACATACTACTACATTTATGATGGTGAGCAATGCCACGGGTGTAATATAGTGATGTACTCCTGCCTCTATGATGGTGGGCAATGCCACGAGCGTAACACAGTGGCATACTATCACCTCTATAATGATGAGTAATGCCATGGGTGTATATAATGACATACTACCACCTCTATGATGGTGAGCAACAGCATGAGTGTTACACAGTGATATGCTCTTTCTCTATGATGATGAGCAATGCCACGGGTATTACACAGTGACATACTACCACTTATATGATGGTGAGCAATAGCACGGGCATAACACCGTGAAACACTCCTGCCTCTAGAATGGTGAGCAATGCCACAGGTCTAACACAGTGACACAAGCTTGCCTCTGTGATGGTGAGCAATGCCACACGTGTGACACTGTGACACACTCGTGCCTCTATGATGATGAGCAATGCCACAGGCGTAACACCGTGACACAAGCTTGCCTCTGTGATGGTGAGCAATGCCACACGTGTGACACTGTGACACACTCGTGCCTCTATGATGATGAGCAATGCCACAGGTCTAACACCATGACACAAGCTTGCCTCTATGATGGTGAGCAATGCCACACGTGTGACACTGTGACACACTCGTGCCTCTATGATGGTGAGCAATGCCACACGTGTGACACTGTGACACACTCGTGCCTCTATGATGGTGAGCAATGCCACAGGAGTAACACCATGACACAGTCTTGCGTCTATGATGATGAGCAATGCCACAGGCATAACGCCATGACACACGCTTGCCTCTATGATGATGAGCAATGCCACGGGTGTATCATACTGCCACGGTCCTGCTGCTATGACGGCGAGCGATGCGGCGAATGAAATACTTCTGCCTCTATGATGGTGAGCAATGCCACAGGAGGTGCAGCAGCGGCAGTTGTCCAAATAACGCATTTACGTTGGGTCACCCCAGTTTGTCGGTAATGATATGTTTTGTTTAACCACAGGGACCACATCTATTCCTTTGACCTGGGAGTCAGTCCTCAGGAAGAACTGGTTCCACGCAGGGTGAGTGCGGGGCTCCGTTAAAGGTTTTCCTAGAGGGAGTGTGAGCGGGGCGAGGGCTGGTGGGAGGGCGAGCGGCTCCAGGAGGCCCTGCCAAGGTGCGTTTCCACTGGGCCGTGGGCGGTTAGGAACCAGGGGCACGACACGCCGTTGGGTGTGGAAAATACAGCCCTCCCCAGGCCCAATCGCCCCCCAACACCTTTTCTCCCCGGCGCTGCCAAGGAAGAATCCCGGGGTTGTGTCTGCCCCTGGCCCGGTCTGCGGGGACAGGAAACGGGGCCTACAGGAAGGCTTCAGCGCCCTCGGCCCCGAGCGGGAGGGGTGTCAAACCGGGATCCTCGCTCTGACCGGATCGGAAGTGAGGCCCCCGCGTTTCTCTAGCGCCCCACGTCGCCTCGGGGTGTCCCAGAAGCACCTCGCAGCCAATGAAACGCCTCGGTTTGAAGCGCGGTGGCTGTTGCCAGGCAGGGGGCGTTTGGAGCACAGCAAGCTCCCGCCAATGTGATCTTTGGCTTTGCCGGTGTTGGATGAGGGGTGGGTATTGGGCCCCAGGACACCGCGGAGAATCTCCCTCCCCCCACCCGCCCCATCCAGCCATTCTTCCAATAGCAGCCGTGGGAGGGCACACAGCGGCCTTGATTTAATGTCTCCGCCTGAAAGACAGTGCGGCCCTCCCTCAGTACTGACCCTCCGACAGTGCAGCACTCCCTCAGTACTGACTCTCCGACAGTGCAGCACTCCCTCAGTACTGACCCTCCGACAGTGCAGCACTCCCTCAGTACTGACCCTCCGACAGCACGGCGCTCTCTCAGTACTGACCCTCCGACAGTGCGGCACTCTCTCAGTACTGACCCTCCGACAGCGCGGCACTCCCTCAGTACTGACCCTCCGACAGTGCGGCACTCCCTCAGTACTAACCCTCCGACAGTGCGGCGCTCCCTCAGTACTGACCCTCCGACAGTGCGGCACTCCCTCAGTACTGACCCTCCGACAGTGCGGCCCTCCCTCAGTACTGACCCTCCGACAGTGCAGCACTCCCTCAGTACTGACCCTCCGACAGTGCGGCGCTCCCTCAGTACTGACCCTCCGATAGTGCGGCCCTCCCTCAGTACTGACACTCTGACAGTGCGGCACTCCCTCAGTACTGACCCTCCGACAGCGCGGCACTCCCTCAGTACTGACCCTCCGACAGCGCGGCACTCCCTCAGTACTGACCCTCCGACAGTGCGGCACTCCCTCAGTACTGACCCTCCGACAGTGCAGCACTCCCTCAGTACTGACCCTCCGACAGTGCGGTACTCCCTCAGTACTGACACTGGGGAGTGTTGGCCTGGATTATGGGCTCGAGCCTCTGGAGCGGGGATTCGAGCCCAGAGCCTCCTGACTTGGCAAAGCCAACCTGCTTGGTGACCCTGTTAATAGTCAAAGCCTCAATGTCTGGGGTCAGACATGATCAATTCAGGTCAGGACCCGGAGGGGGAGTCCGTGCCCACGTTCACCTCAGCCTGAGGCAACCCCCCCTTGACCAAAATGGTTGGCATTGGGCAGGACGTGAGGCCCAGCTCTGTATGCGAAGCCTGGCCGAGGTAAAGGGTGGGGGGAGGAGTTAGGAGGTGTTTTTGGTAGGGGGGGGGGGGTGGGGTTTGGGAGGGTTGCGGTGGGGTGGTCAGTATGGTGGGAAAGGAGTCACGTGTGGCCTCTGTCCCCCTTCTTCAGAAAGTGACCTGGCGGACCAGGGTGAGCGACATGCAGAACTGCGCCCTACGTGGGAAACGACACGTGAGTAAAACAGGCCGGGCAGCGGGGGGTGGGGGTTTGGGGGGTGGGGGTGGGGGAGAGTTGGCTGGGGTGTGGAAAGGGAGTCACGGACAGTGGGGGGAGTGGGGGAGAGGGGGCAGCAGGGGAGTCCACGCATGCACCTGATGCCAATCCTGCCCCCGCCAACCTCATCCAATACAGAGTGTGTGTGGGGGTGGGGGGGTGGCTCTTTAACCCTGTGGGTGGGGTCACTCCGATGGATGGTATCCATTGGGTCAAACAAACACAAAAAAAAAAATCGCGAGGTCAATAGGGCTGCGACACTGCCCACAGTGGACCTACCGCGCCAACTAAGACTCTGGGATCAACCTGAGAACAAGATGGCCGCCAGGCCCAGGGATTGGCAGCCAAGGAACGGGCCAGAGGCCGCAAAATCCCGGGAACGGGTCGGAAATTAAAAACCTTGCCCAGATTTCATGGGGAAAGGTCCCGCTTGGCCTTTCCCCCACCCCGCTCCAATCCCTGGGGACCTCCAAACCAGCCGCGCTCGACAGGCTAAGAGAGCAGCCAGGCTTCGGCCCTCCCCCGTTGCTAGGAGACCAGGCGGGAAACAGGCCTACGGCTCCTCAAGTGCCTGAGCTTTGCCTTGATTTGTTTCGACCCCCCCCCCCCCACTGCAGGATGAATGCCACAACTTTATCCGCGTCCTGGTTCCTCGGAATGATCGGACCCTGTTCGCCTGCGGGACAAACGCCTTCAACCCGGTCTGTCGGAATTACAAGGTGAGAGAGAGGCCGCCATGACGCCGGACAGGCGCGCAAAAACGGATCGCCCACGCAACACGGTCACGCTACATGGCCACGCAACACGGTCATGAGAAATAGGAGCAGGAGGAGGCCACTCGGCCCCTCGAACCAGCTCCTCCACCCAATAAGGCCGTGGCTGATCTGACTGTGGTCTTAACTCCGCTTTTCTGTCTGCCCCCCCCCACCTCGTAACCCTCAAAACCCCTTCATCGATCGAAAATCTGTCTAACTCGGCCTAGAATATATTCAGTGACCCCGGCCCCCACCGCTCTCTGTGGTTGGGGGGGGGGGTGGGGTTTTCCACAGACTGACCACCCTCTGAGGGAAGAAATTCCTCCTCATCTCCGTCTTCAATGGGAGACCCCTCATTCCGAAACCGTGCCCCCTCACCCCCCCCACCTCGTTCTAGACTCCCACACGAGAAGGGAGGGGAACATCCTCTCGCCATCCACTCCGTCAAGTAACCCCCCCCTCAGAATCTTACACGTCTCAATAAGATCCCCTCTCATTCTTCTAAACTCCAATGGGAACAGGCCCAACCTGCTCAACCTCTCCTCATCAGACAAACTCCCTCCATCCCAGGAATCAGCCGAGTGAACCTTCTCCGAACTGCTTCCAGGGCGAGTGTATCCCTGCTTAAGTAAGGAGACCCCAAAACCGTGCACGGTGCTCCAGATGTGGCCTAACTAAGGTCCTGTGCAGTTGGAGCAAGACTTGCCTACTTTTATACTCCATTCCCCCTCACAATAAGGACCAGCATTCCCTCTGCCTCCCTCGTCGCTAGCAAGGAACACGCGTCTGGAGCCCCGGCCTCCACCATGTGAAACATGGACTCGCCCACACACGCGACACCGTCTCTAAGTGCACCCCCCTCCCCCCCCACCCTGAGTAAATATTCCTCCATGACTGACGGCTAAGACTGGCACATTTGTCCGGTGCTGGGTCGTTATTTAACACCGAAACCCTCTACGTAAATAGCCGGAGTGTAAACCATCCCACCTCGTCGGGAAGGCGGTATTGTGTCCAGGCCAGTAACCCCGAGACCCAGGGTAATCCTCCGGGGACCAGGGTTCGAATCCCACGGCTGAGGATGGTGCCATTTGAATTCCAATGCCAGCCTGGGATTGAAAGTCTGACGAGGGATCGGGAACCATCACCGATTGAGACAGAGAAAAATAAAAAAACCCCATCTGGTCCTCGAATGCCCCTTTAGGGAAGGGAACCGGCCCAGTCTGGCCCTACACGTGACTCCAGTGCCCACCCTTAATGGAAGGAGGACAATAAAGATGGGACCAGCCAGCGATGCCCAGGCCCCGCCAACGAATAATTATCATTCATTTCTTTTCAATGTAAACTTTTGCTGGTCACGCTGCAATTTTGGGGTGTGGCCAGTGGTGGCGCTGCCGAGTAACTCCCTGGCGCCTTGGCCTCCCAGGGGTCGGCGTTAACGTTCGGGGATGGGGGTCGGCGTCCAATCCTGTGGGGGAGGGGGTGGGGGTGACCAGGGATGTCTTCCGTTCCTTTCGAGTCCGGTTCTCCATCGCGAGATTTAAAGGGCCCTCTCTTCCTTTCTCGAAGATGGAGTCGCTGATACAGGAGGGAGACGACCTGAACGGACAGGCCCGGTGCCCCTTCGATACCAAGCAGACCAACATCGCCCTCTTCGCCGGTGGGTATCACGCAAGGGTGCGGGGGGGGCGGTGGTGGTGGGGTCAGCCTTCGCTTGCATGGTGCCGGACACACGTCCGGAGCGTGAGGCCACCAGTCAGACACTCCCGCGCAGGCCTCGAAATGTGGCAAATCCCGCCGACCGATTGGTGCACAGCAAGATCCCGCCGGCGGCTATGAGCAGATGGAGCCCCAGGGTTGGGCACACGGCCAGTAATTCATGTTGCGGGTGGGGGGGTGGGGGGGGGGTTGTTGAGAGGGGTAGGGTGGGGGGAGCAGTGAAGTCCACGTTCATGTAACGCCTACAACATGGTAAAATGTCACAGGTGCATAAATCAGACAGAATCTGACCCCGAGCCGCGTGAGGAGATATTAGGGACAGGGTGAGCAAAAACTCAGTCAGAGAGGTCGGTTTTAAGGAGCGTCTTAAAGGAGGAGAGAGAGAGAGGGAGAGAGAGAGGTGGAGAGGTTTAGGGAGGGGATTCCAGAGCTCAGGGCCCCCCCCAGGCAGCTGCAGGCACGGCCGCCAATGGTGGAGCGATGGGAATCGAGGGATGGGCAAGAGGCCGGAATTGGAGGAGCGCAGAGATCTCGGATGGTGTAGGGGCTGGAGGAGGTTACAGAGATAGGGAGGGGTGTAGTGGCTGGAGGAGGTCACAGAGATAGGGAGGGGTGTAGGGGCTGGAGGAGGTTACAGAGATAGGGAGGGGTCTAGGGGCTGGTGGAGGTTACAGAGATAGGGAGGGGTGTAGGGGCTGGAGGAGGTTACAGAGATAGGGAGGGGTGTAGGGGCTGGAGGAGGTTACAGAGATAGGGAGGGGTGTAGGGGCTGGAGGAGGTTACAGAGATAGGGAGGGGTGTAGGGGCTGGAGGAGGTTACAGAGATAGGGAGGGGTGTAGGGGCTGGAGGAGGTTACAGAGATAGGGAGGGGTGTAGGGGCTGGAGGAGGTTACAGAGATAGGGAGGGGTGTAGGGGCTGGAGGAGGTTACAGAGATAGGGAGGGGTGTAGGGGCTGGAGGAGGTTACAGAGATAGGGAGGGGTGTAGGGGCTGGAGGAGGTTACAGAGATAGGGAGGGGTGTAGGGGCTGGAGGAGGTTACAGAGATAGGGAGGGGTGTAGGGGCTGGAGGTGGTTACAGAGATAGGGAGGGGTGTAGGGGCTGGAGGAGGTTACAGAGATAGGGAGGGGTGTAGGGGCTGGAGGAGGTTACAGAGATTGGGAGGGGTGTAGGGGCTGGAGGACGTTACAGAGATAGGGAGGGGTGTGGGGGTTGGAGGAGGTTACAGAGATAGGGAGGGGTGTGGGGGTTGGAGGAGGTTACAGAGATAGGGAGGGGTATAGGGGCTGGAGGAGGTTACAGAGATAGGGAGGGGTGTAGGGGTTGGAGGAGGTTACAGAGGTAGGGAGGGGTATAGGGGCTGGAGGAGGTTACAGAGATAGGGAGGGGTGTGGGGGTTGGAGGAGGTTACAGAGATAGGGAGGGGTATAGGGGCTGGAGGAGGTTACAGAGATAGGGAGGGGTGTAGGGGTTGGAGGAGGTTACATAGATAGGGAGGGGTGTAGGGGCTGGAGGAGGTTACAGAGATAGGGAGGGGTGTAGGGGCTGGAGGAGGTTACAGAGATAGGGAGGGGTGTAGGGGCTGGAGGAGGTTACAGAGAGAGGGAGGGGTGTAGGGGTTGGAGGAGGTTACAGGGATAGGGAGGGGTATGGGGGTGGAGGAGATTACAGAGATAGGAGGGGTGTAGGGGCTGCAGGAGGTTACAGAGATAGGGAGGGGTGTCGGAACTGGAGGAGGTTACAGAGATAGGGCGGGGTATCGGGACTGGAGGAGGTTACAGAGATAGGGTGGGGTGTCGGGGCTGGAGTAGGTATCAGGGATAGGGAGGGAGTGATGGAGGGGTTTCAAGGATAGGGAGGGGGTGATGGAGGGGTTTCAGGGATAGGGAGGGGGTGATGGAGGGGTTTCAGGGATAGGGAGAGGGTGATGGAGGGGTTTCAGGGATAGGGAGGGGGTGATGGAGGGGTTTCAGGGATAGGGAGGGGGTGATGGAGGGGTATCAGGGATAGGGAGGGGGTGATGGAGGGGTATCAGGGATAGGGAGGGGTATCAGGGATAGGGAGGGGGTGATGGAGGGGTATCAGGGATAGGGAGGGGGTGATCGAAGGGTATCAGGGAGTCAGTCACTGACACGGACAGGCCTAATGTTCTCTGCCTGACCTTCCTGCAGATGGTAACCTCTACTCTGCGACAGTGGCCGATTTCCTGGCGAGTGATGCAGTGGTTTACCGGAGCCTGGGCGAGAATCCGGTTCTGCGCACCGTCAAGTACGATTCCAAATGGCTGAAAGGTAAAGCAGCTCAGAGTTCACACACACCACGAACCCTGCCATTCCATCCACGGGTTCCCAACTCCTCCAAGGCCACCCTGGAGACACCCCAGCAATAAAAAACCTGTTAAATACTGCAAATAATTCATCTGGAACAAGATATTTAAAAAAATGTGCACCCTTTGCCAGGACAGGTACAGCACGGGGTTAGATACAGAGTAAAGCTCCCTCTACACTGTCCCCATCAAACACTCCCAGGACAGGTACAGCACGGGGTTAGATACAGAGTAAATCTCCCTCTACACTGTCCCCATCAAACACTCCCAGGACAGGTACAGCATGGGGTGAGATACGGCGTGAGATATGGATGAGATAGCTTAGCACATTTTGCTTTCTTCATGTCACCATTAGCCGGTTCACCACCATTAACAACTCTTTGATCTTTACTATATGACAGTTTTTGCCATCTCCCCTTTGCCTCCACCTATCGCTGGCCTGCTATCCAGCTTCACTGGTTCCACTCCCCTAAATCAGTATATATTTCATCACGTCGCTACCTCCCTTTAGCCCTGAGGGAGAGTCATAGGGACTCGAAACGTTATCTCCGTCTCTCACTCCACAGATCCTGTCAGACCTGCTGAGTATTTCCAGCACTTTTTAAGCCCATCAAACACTAGCCGGTCTCCCTGCTCCTCAGTTCTCTGAAACCAGGATCAGGTCGCTCCGGTGTTAATGAAAGATTCTCCTTTCTTTTGGAACAGAGCCTCACTTTGTCCATGCAATCGAACATGGTCCATACATCTACTTCTTCCTCCGAGAGATCGCCATTGAGTACACAACGCTGGGGAGGGTAAGGACACCGGAAAGCAAAAGGCTCTGGGAATCAGTGTATTGGCGGAGAATCAGGAACAGGGTCTGGGAGTCAGTATATTGGCGGAGAATCAGGAACAGGGTCTGGGAGTCAGTATATTGGCGGAGAATCAGGAACAGGGTCTGGCAGTCAGTGTATTGGCGGAGAATCAGGAACAGGGTCTGGGAGTCAGTGTATTCAGGGGAATCAGGAACAGGCTCTGGGAGTCAGTGTATTGGCGGAGAATCAGGAACAGGCTCTGGGAGTCAGTGTATTGGCGGAGAATCAGGAACAGGGTCTGGGAGTCAGTGTATTCGGGGGAATCAGGAACAGGGTCAGGGAGTCAGTGTATTGGCGGAGAATCAGGAACAGGGTCTGGGAGTCAGTGTATTTGGGGGAATCAGGAACAGGGTCAGGGAGTCAGTGTATTGGCGGAGAATCAGGAACAGGGTCTGGGAGTCAGTGTATTCGGGGGAATCAGGAACAGGGTCAGGGAGTCAGTGTATTGGCGGAGAATCAGGAACAGGCTCGGGGAGTCAGTGTATTTGGGGGAATCAGGAACAGGGTCCGGGAGTCAGTGTATTGGCGGAGAATCAGGAACAGGCTCTGGGAGTCAGTGTATTGGCGGAGAATCAGGAACAGGCTCTGGGAGTCAGTGTATTCGGGGGAATCAGGAACAGGGTCAGGGAGTCAGTGTATTCAGGGGAATCAGGAACAGACTCTGGGAGTCAGTGTATTGGCGGAGAATCAGGAACAGGCTCTGGGAGTCAGTGTATTCGGGGGAATCAGGAACAGGGTCAGGGAGTCAGTGTATTCAGGGGAATCAGGAACAGGCTCTGGGAGTCAGTGTATTGGCGGAGAATCAGGAACAGGGTCTGGGAGTCAGTGTATTTGGGGGAATCAGGAACAGGCTCTGGGAGTCAGTGTATTTGGGGGAATCAGGAACAGGCTCTGGGAGTCAGTGTATTCGGGGGAATCAGGAACAGGGTCAGGGAGTCAGTGTATTCAGGGGAATCAGGAACAGGGTCTGGGAGTCAGTGTATTCAGGGGAATCAGGAACAGGGTCTGGGAGTCAGTGTATTTGGGGGAATCAGGAACAGGCTCTGGGAGTCAGTGTATTCGGGAGAATCAGGAACAGGCTCTGGGAGTCAGTGTATTGGCGGAGAATCAGGAACAGGCTCTGGGAGTCAGTGTATTGGCGGAGAATCAGGAACAGGCTCTGGGAGTCTGTGTATTTGGGGGAATCAGGAACAGGCTCTGGGAGTCAGTGTATTTGGGGGAATCAGGAACAGGCTCTGGGAGTCAGTGTATTTGGGGGAATCAGGAACAGGCTCCGGGAGTCAGTGTATTCAGGGGAATCAGGAACAGGCTCTGGGAGTCAGTGTATTTGGGGGAATCAGGAACAGGCTCTGGGAGTCAGTGTATTTGGGGGAATCAGGAACAGGCTCTGGGAGTCAGTGTATTCGGGAGAATCAGGAACAGGCTCTGGGAGTCAGTGTATTGGCGGAGAATCAGGAACAGGCTCTGGGAGTCAGTGTATTGGCGGAGAATCAGGAACAGGCTCTGGGAGTCTGTGTATTTGGGGGAATCAGGAACAGGCTCTGGGAGTCAGTGTATTTGGGGGAATCAGGAACAGGCTCTGGGAGTCAGTGTATTTGGGGGAATCAGGAACAGGCTCCGGGAGTCAGTGTATTCAGGGGAATCAGGAACAGGCTCTGGGAGTCAGTGTATTTGGGGGAATCAGGAACAGGCTCTGGGAGTCAGTGTATTTGGGGGAATCAGGAACAGGCTCTGGGAGTCAGTGTATTCGGGAGAATCAGGAACAGGCTCTGGGAGTCAGTGTATTCGGGAGAATCAGGAACAGGGTCTGGGAGTCAGTGTATTTGGGGGAATCAGGAACAGGCTCTGGGAGTCAGTGTATTGGCGGAGAATCAGGAACAGGGTCTGGGAGTCAGTGTATTCAGGGGAATCAGGAACAGGCTCTGGGAGTCAGTGTATTGGCGGAGAATCAGGAACAGGGTCTGGGAATCAGTGTATTTGGGGGAATCAGGAACAGGCTCTGGGAGTCAGTGTATTTGGGGGAATCAGGAACAGGGTCAGGGAGTCAGTGTATTCGGGGGAATCAGGAACAGGGTCAGGGAGTCAGTGTATTCAGGGGAATCAGGAACAGGGTCTGGGAGTCAGTGTATTCAGGGGAATCAGGAACAGGGTCTGGGAGTCAGTGTATTTGGGGGAATCAGGAACAGGGTCAGGGAGTCAGTGTATTGGCGGAGAATCAGGAACAGGCTCTGGGAGTCAGTGTATTGGCGGAGAATCAGGAACAGGCTCTGGGAGTCAGTGTATTTGGGGGAATCAGGAACAGGCTCTGGGAGTCAGTGTATTCGGGGGAATCAGGAACAGGGTCAGGGAGTCAGTGTATTCAGGGGAATCAGGAACAGACTCTGGGAGTCAGTGTATTGGCGGAGAATCAGGAACAGGGTCTGGGAGTCAGTGTATTGGCGGAGAATCAGGAACAGGCTCTGGGAGTCAGTGTATTTGGGGGAATCAGGAACAGGCTCTGGGAGTCAGTGTATTTGGGGGAATCAGGAACAGGCTCTGGGAGTCAGTGTATTCAGGGGAATCAGGAACAGGCTCTGGGAGTCAGTGTATTTGGGGGAATCAGGAACAGGCTCTGGGAGTCAGTGTATTTGGGGGAATCAGGAACAGGCTCTGGGAGTCAGTGTATTGGCGGAGAATCAGGAACAGGGTCTGGGAGTCAGTGTATTCAGGGGAATCAGGAACAGGCTCTGGGAGTCAGTGTATTGGCGGAGAATCAGGAACAGGGTCTGGGAGTCAGTGTATTTGGGGGAATCAGGAACAGGCTCTGGGAGTCAGTGTATTTGGGGGAATCAGGAACAGGCTCTGGGAGTCAGTGTATTCGGGGGAATCAGGAACAGGGTCAGGGAGTCAGTGTATTCAGGGGAATCAGGAACAGGGTCTGGGAGTCAGTGTATTCAGGGGAATCAGGAACAGGGTCTGGGAGTCAGTGTATTTGGGGGAATCAGGAACAGGGTCTGGGAGTCAGTGTATTGGCGGAGAATCAGGAACAGGCTCTGGGAGTCAGTGTATTGGCAGGGGTTCAGCAGCTGATGGGAGATGTCCGCTCACAGCTGAACACTGGATGTTACATTTCTCGAGAGTCACAGGCCATCCTGAAGATCTTCCTAGCCAATGAAAAGCAGTTTGTTTGAATTGAGCTCAGAGTTGTGTCGGAAACTCAGAAATTTGTGCACAGCAGGATCACGCAAATATCATTATGATAATGACCCAGACTATCTGTTTTTAGTGCTGTTGGTTGAGGGATAAATATTTGCCCCAGGACACAGGGAGAACTCACCCCCCTAACCCGCCAATCCCCCCTCCTCCCCGCTCCTCTTTTATTCGCGCCATTGGATCATCGACATCCACCTGAGAGGGCAGACGGGGGCCTCAGGTTAATGTCTCACTCTGAAAAATGGGGCCTTCAACCGTGCAGCACTCCCTCAGTACTGACCCTCTGGCAGTAAGTCACTCCCTCAGTACTGACCCTCCGACAGTGCCGCACTCCCTCAGTACTGACCCTCCGACAGTGCGGCGCTCCCTCAGTACTGACCCTCCGACAGTGCTGCATTCCCTCAGTACTGACCCTCCGACAGTGCGGCACTCCCTCAGTACTGACCCTCCGACAGTGCTGCACTCCCTCAGTACTGACCCTCCGACAGTGCGGCACTCCCTCAGTACTGACCCTCCGACAGTGCGGCACTCCCTCAGTACTGACCCTACGACAGTGCAGCTCTCCCTCAGTACTCACCCTCCAACAGTGCGTCACTCCCTCAGTACTGACCCTCTGAATGTGCGGCACTCCCTCAGTACTGACCCTCCGACAGTGCGGCACTCCCTCAGCACTGACCCTCCGACAGTGTGGCACTCCCTCAGTACTGACCCTCCGACAGTGCTGCACTCCCTCAGTACTGACTGTCCGACAGTGCTGCACTCCCTCAGTACTGACCCTCCGACAGTGCGGCACTCCCTCAGTACTGACCCTCCGACAGTGCGGCACTCCCTCAGTACTGACCCTCCGACAGTGCGGCACTCCCTCAGTACTGACCCTCCGACAGTGCGGCACTCACATCCGACCTCACAACAAATACTTGCATTTGTATAGCACCTTTGAGGCAGGAAATCATACTAGGAGTATTGAAAGTAGATCGCGAGCCGCATGAGGAGATATTAGGGACAGGGTGACCAAACGCTTGGTCAGAGATGCCGGTTTTAAGGAGCATCTTAAAAGAGGAGAGAGGTTGAGGGAGGGAATTCCAGACCTCAGGGCCCCCAGGCAGCTGAAGGCACGGCCGCCAATGGTGGAGCGATGGGAATCGGGGGATGGGCAAGAGGCCGGAATTGGAGGAGCGCAGAGATCTCGGAGGGTTGTAGGGCCTGGAGGAGGTTACAGAGATAGGGAGGGTTGTAGGGGCTGGGGGAGGTTACAGAGATAGGGAGGGAGTGTTGGGGCTGGAGGAGGTTACAGAGATAGGGAGGGGTGTAGGGCCTGGAGGAGGTTACAGAGATAGGGAGGGGTGTAGGGGCTGGAGGAGGTTACAGAGATAGGGAGGGGTGTAGGGACTGGAGGAGGTTACAGAGATATGGAGGGGTGTAGGTGCTGGAGGAGGTTACAGAGACAGGGAGGGGTGTAGGGGCTGGAGGAGGTTACAGAGATAGGGAGGGGTGTAGGGACTGGAGGAGGTTACAGAGATATGGAGGGGTGTAGGTGCTGGAGGAGGTTACAGAGACAGGGAGGGGTGTAAGGGCTGGAGGATGTTACAGAGATAGGGAGGGTGTAGCGGCTGGAGGAGGTTACAGAGATAGGGAGGGTGTAGCGGCTGGAGGAGGTTACAGAGATAGGGAGGGTGTAGCGGCTGGAGGAGGTTACAGAGATAGGGAGGGGTTCGAGGTGAGATTTTAACATGAGGGATTGAGAATTCCAAAGTGGTGGATAATTGGGAGGTGGTGTCGAGGTGAATGTGAGGGGTGTTATGTTGTTCTCCGCTGCCCTACCCACTCTCGGCCCCTCCTTCATGTACAGGTGGTGTTCTCTCGGGTCGCACGGATCTGCAAGAATGACATGGGGGGCTCTCCGAGGGTCCTGGAGAAGTACTGGACCTCATTCCTGAAGGCCCGTCTCAACTGCTCGGTGTCAGGAGACTCGTTTTTCTACTTCGACGCCCTCCAGTCACTGACCAACGTCGTGACTATCAATCAGCGTCCGGCAGTCATCGGAGTGTTCACCACCCAGACTAACAGGTAACATACCAGAGCTTCACTCTGTGTCTAACCCCGTGCTGTACCTGTCCTGGGAGTGTTTGATGGGGACAGTGTAGAGGGAGCTTTACTCTGTATCTAACCCCGTGCTGTACTTGTGCTGGGAGTGTTTGATGGGGACAGTGTAGAGGGAGCTTTACTCTGTATCTAACCCAGTGCTGTACCTGTCCTGGGAGTGTTTGATGGGGACAGTGTAGAGGGAGCTTTACTCTGTATCTAGCCCCGTGCTGTACCTGTCCTGGGAGTGTTTGATGGGGACAGTGTAGAGGAAGCTTTACTCTATATCTAACCCCGTGCTGTACCTGTCCTGGGAGTGTTTGATGGGGACAGTGTAGAGGGAGCTTTACTCTATATCTAACCCCGTGCTGTACTTGTGCTGGGAGTGTTTGATGGGGACAGTGTAGAGGGAGCTTTACTCTGTATCTAAACCCGTGCTGTACCTGTCCTGGGAGTGTTTGATGGGGACAGTGTAGAGGGAGCTTTACTCTGTATCTAAACCCGTGCTGTACCTGTCCTGGGAGTGTTTGATGGGGACAGTGTAGAGGGAGCTTTACTCTGTATCTAGCCCCGTGCTGTACCTGTCCTGGGAGTGTTTGATGGGGACAGTGTAGAGGAAGCTTTACTCTATATCTAACCCCGTGCTGTACCTGTCCTGGGAGTGTTTGATGGGGACAGTGTAGAGGGAGCTTTACTCTATATCTAACCCCGTGCTGTACCTGTCCTGGGGAGTGTTTGATGGGGACAGTATCGCCTAGACCACTATGTACTCACTCAGTCGATGAGTTTTTACTTGACTGGGGATCGGTGAGCAGTATTTTCCGGAGACAGGTGAACAGTTTGCTGGGGTTGATGGGCCTTCACTAACGCTGCAGTGTTCCCGTTCCACAGTATTCCCGGCTCGGCCGTTTGTGCGTTCTATATGGATGACATCGAAAGTGCCTTCAATGGGCCTTTTAAGGAGCAGAGATCCACGGACTCCACCTGGACACCTGTCCCGGATGACAGGGTGCCCAGTCCAAGGTATGGTACCCCTCCCAACCGTCCAACTGTGGCAACCCCCTCCACCACCACCACCCCATCCCATGCCAACTGCGCGCCTGAGGAACTTCCAACGGTCATTGGGAACGCGCGGGGCAAGCGTCCTGGGGAGCTGACCACCACCCCCCCCCCACCCCACCCACCCCCTCGCGGGAACAAGCACCAGCATGGACCCGAGGAGCCAAATCGGCCCTTGTCACTTCCGGAACCTTCCGTCCGCGCGAGCTGAGCTGCTGCGTCCGTGGCTGGACGGCTTGGGCGAGGGCGCTTTGGGGGCCTCTGGCACTTATTAGAGGGAAGAGTGAAGAGCGCTGGGTAAGGCCGGCCCTCTGGAAAGCCTGCACCAGCACTCAAGATGGCCGACTCTTCGCACACCCTCTACCGCCCCGTAATATTTTGCAAATCTGTTAAAGAAAAGCACAATAAGATGGCAGGGGGCCCTTAAGGAGAAAGGAATATCTGGGTAAAACCCACCATCAGGTCATTGAAAGTAGCCTTGGAGGCTCCACATGCATGAAATGTTCCCTCTAGCTTAAAGCCTTCAACCTCTTCGATTGGGTCTGGGGTACAACTCCGGGAGGAAATGCTGTGTTAACTTAGCCACTCTGCACCCCCTCCTCCCCCTACCAGGCTATCTTCAGGGCCTGAGGCCTTCCCTAGCAACCAAACCGAGACCTGCGGCCTAGATTGTGGCTCTCAGCCCCAGCTGGGCAAATTCCTTTCTTTGAGAGGCTGTCGAATGGTCTCAGGCCCCCCTCCCCCCGCCCACTACCGCTGTAAACTTGGGCAGAATTTGGGGATTCCCCGAAAGCGGGGAGGAACCATTAGGGGAAATTCGGCCCTCTTCCCGAAACAGCACTGGCTGTCGTGAGGTATAAGCCAATGGCTGCCCGGTGATATCCCACATGTGGAGGCGGGGGGCGCTAATTGTCTCCTTTGTCCCAAACTCCCAGGCCTGGATGTTGTGCGGGTCATGGGGAGGCCAAGAGTTACAAGAGCAGCAACGAGTTCCCCGACGAGAGCCTCTCCTTTATCAAGTCGCACCCGCTCTTGGACGAGACTGTCCCACTGATCATGGAGAGGCCTTGGCTGACCAGAACTGTTGGCAGGTAAGGCTATATCGGGGCGGTGGGGGGGGGGCGGTGGGTGGGGGGGTGGGGTTGGGGACAGGGGTGGGTGTCACGAGGTAAAAGATGTCAACTTAACAACGGTGTAGCTCTCAGTAAATGTGCCAAGAAGCTATCCCATAACCTCAAGGTGTTGGGTTCTGGGGTGTGACATGGGCACCTCCTGAACCCATGACCTCTACAGCCTGTGACTTCCTGTTCGCTTGACCTCCGGAACCCTTGACCTCCTGAACCCTTAACCTCCCAAATGCACCATGTGCCCCAAGATGTGACCTCCCAAACCATCTAGAAGGACAAGGGCAGCAGATACATGGGGAACACCACCGAGTTCCCCTTCGAGCCCGTCACCATCCCGACTTGGAAATATATCGGCCGTTCCTTCACTGTCGCTGGGTCAAAATCCTGGAACTCCCTCCCTAACAGCACGGTGGGTGTACCTACACCACAGGGACTGCAGCGGCTCAAGAAGGCGGCTCACCCCCCACCTTCTCAAGGGGGCAATTAGGGATGGGCAATAAATGCTGAGAGCGAATCTTCTAGCAGTGCCCACATGAGGGGGTCATGAGGTCGAACTGGACAAACCAGGTCAGTTAAGGTAAAAGTGACCACGGAATGTGCCGGAACGTCAGGTGAACGCCCCAGCGGGTTGGACAACGTCCCCCGTGGAGGACTCCCTCAAGGCCTCGGCACAGCTTTAAAGAGTGGGTCACCCCCCTCCTGTAACTCCAGCCTCGCACCGGGTGTTTGGCTCTCAAACCCGCCTGGTCAGTAGATTCAACCTTCCAGCACGAGACGCACCTTACACAGCTCCGCAGAGCGGGAGAGGTGCGGGGCAGTGGAGGGGCTGGAAGCATGGGTGGCGTGGGGGGGGGGTTGAAGGGGAAGGGTTGCCAAGCCTCTAGACTTGTCCCTGGGAGCCTCCAGAACTTAGATATCCAAGGGCCTCCCTCAGGAGGCCTTAACATTAAAATGGAGGCCCGTTCGCCCTATGTTAATCATTGAGTTGATGACAAATTGGGCCATGCAACCAGGTTCAAGCTGCCCAAGCAGTTTGCGTTGGAGTGGAACAAGGTGGGGGGGTGGAAAATGGGATCTCCTCCACTTTGGTAGGAAGAGTTGGAAAGCAGTGTGTTATTTCAATGGAGGGAGGTTGCGGGACTCAGGTGCTGAGAGATCTGGGTGTCCTGGTGCACGAATCAGGAGAAGTTGGTGTGCAGATGCAGCAAGTGATTAGGAAAACAAATGGAACGTCGTTGTTTATTGCAAGGGGAATGGGACATAAAAGTAGGGAAGCCTTGCTCCAACTGTGCAGGGTGTTGGAGAGATCACATCTGGAGCACTGTGACCATAAGACCATAAGACATAGGAGCAGAAATTAGGCCATTCGGCCCATCGAGTCTGCTCCGCCATTCAATCATGGCTGATAAGTTTCTCAACACCATTCTCCCGCCTTCTCCCCGTAACCTTTGACCCCCTTACCAATCAAGAACCTATCTATCTCGCTCTTAAATACACTCAATGACCTGGCCTCCACAGCCTTCTGTGGCAATGAATTCCATAGATTCACCACTCTCTGGCTAAAGAAGTTTCTCCTCATCTCTGTTCTAAAAGGTCTTCCCTTTACTCTGAGGCTGTGCCCTCGGGTCCTAGTCTCTCCTACTAATGGAAACATCTTCCCCACGTCCACTCTATCCAGGCCTTTCAGTATTCTGTAAGTTTCAGTCAGATCCCCCCCCCTCATCCTTCTAAACTCCATCGAGTATAGACCCAGAGTCCTCAAACGTTCCTCATATGTTAAGCCTTTCATTCCTGGGATCATTCTCGTGAACCTCCTCTGGACCCTCTCCAGGGCCAGCACATCCTTCCTGAGATACGGGGCCCACAATTGCTCACAATATTCTAAATGTGGTCTGACCAGAGCCTTATAAAGTCTCAGCAGCACATCCCTGCTTTTATATTCTAGTTCTCTCGAAATAAATGCCAACATTGCATTTGCCTTCCTGACTACCGCGTCAACCTGCAAGTTAAAGAGAATCCTGGACTAGGACTCCCAAGTCCCTGTGTACAGTTTTGGTCCTTACTTAAGCAGGGATACACTTGCATTCTGGAAGCAGTTCGGAGAAGGTTCACTCGGCTGATTCCTGGGATGGAGGGTGTTTGTCTTATGACGAGAGGTTGAGCAGGTTGGGCCTGTTCCCATTGGAGTTTAGAAGAATGAGAGGGGATCTTACTGAGATGTGTAAGATTCTGAGGGGGGGGGGGGGGGGCTTGACAGGGTGGGTGCTGAGAGGGTGTTCCCCCCTCGTAGGGGAATCTAGGATGGGGGAGGTGGGGCACAGTTTCAGAATAATGGGTCTCCCACTGAAGACGAAGATGAGGAATTTCTTCTCTCAGAGGGTGGTCAGTCTGTTCCCCAGAGAGCAGAGGAGGCCGGGTCTCTGACACTCGAGGCTGAGTTAGACAGGCTCTTGATAAATAAAGGAGGCCAGAGTTACTGTGGAGGGTGGGGGTGGGTGTCAGGAAAGCGGAGTTAAGACGACATGATTGTTTTGAATGGGGGGGAGGCAGCAGGCAGGCTTGAGGGGCCGAATGGCCTCCTCCCGTCCCTGCGTTCCGAGGAGCTTGGGGAGGGAGGCGGGAGACGCGCGGTGTGGGCTGGGGAGAGCGGGAGGCCAGTTGAAAATCGGGAATGGAGGCCAGCGAGCACTGGAAGTACACCGATAAGGCCTGCGGAGAGAGAGAGAGAGAGACAGAGAGAGAGAGAGAAAGAGAGAGTGACAGAGAGAGAGAGAGAGAGACAGAGAGAGAGAGAGAGTGACACAGAGAGAGAGAGAGAGAGACAGAGAGAGAGAGTGACACAGAGAGAGAGAGAGAGAGTGACAGAGAGAGAGAGAGAGAGTGAGAGAGAGTGACACAGAGAGAGAGAGTGACACAGAGAGAGAGAGAGACAGAGAGAGACAGAGAGAGTGACAGAGAGAGAGAGAGAGTGACAGAGTGAGAGACAGAAAGAGTGACAGAGAGAGCGAGTGACACAGAGAGAGAGAGACAGAGTGACAGAGAGAGTGACACAGAGAGAGACAGAGAGAGAGAGTGACACAGAGAGAGAGAGACAGAGTGACAGAGAGAGAGAGAAAGACACACAGAGAGAGTGACAGAGAGAGAGTGACAGAGAGAGAGACAGTGACAGAGAGATAGAGTGTGTGACAGTGACAGAAAGAGTGACAGAGAGAGAGGGAATGAAAGAGAGAGACAGAGAGAGAGTGACAGAGAAAGTGTGTGACAGAGAGAGAGACAGAGAGAGAGGGAGAGAGTGACAGAGAAAGTGTATTACAGAGAGAGAGAGACAGAGCGAGAGGGAGAGAGTGAGAGAGAAAATGTGTGACAGAGAGAGAGTGAGAGAGTGACAGAGAAAGTGTGTGACAGAGAGAGAGAGAGAGAGGGAGAGAGTGACAGAGAGAAAGTGTATTAGAGAGAGAGAGAGAGAGGGAGTGACAGAGAGACAAAGTGTGTGACAGAGAGAGAGAGAGAGGGAGAAAAAAAACAAAATGGTTCAGGCCGGTGGCCATTTGTCAGGAAGTTTGTTGCCGCTGTGCTCGTGGACCACACCCGCTTTAAGCACTGGCCCCTGCGGGGGCTGATTCATCACTGGTTCCATTGTCCGAGCAGCCTTAACCGCAACCCCCCCCAACCCCACCCCTGCCTCTTTGTTGACCTTTCACCCCTCTCCCCTCTCCCCTCAGGTCCAAGCTGACCCAGGTGGTGGTGGACACAGCGGCCGGACCGTACCAGAACTACACCGTGCTGTTTGTGGGCTCGGAGGACGGGACCCTCCTGAAGGTGCTACCCCAACTAGGCCCAGGCGCGCCGGCGGGTGGCCTCCTGCTGGAGGAGATGGACGTCTACAACCCGGCAAGGTGAGCAAGGGAGGAGGGCCCCTTGACATGGGGGCCGAGGGTCAAGGGTCGTGGTGGAGGACACAGCCCGAGAGGAGGCAAAGGTGGGGTGTGGGATTGGGGGGCCAGCCAACTCTTCAGGTAACTCACCTGAAGAGAGGCAGGTGTACAAGGGTTTTGGGGTTGGGGTGGGGGGAGTTATTAGCTTTGGGAAGCTCTGCTCAGACCCCCCCCCCCCACCAAAACAAGCTGTCGAGGCTGGGATGGGGTCAACTGGAAACGTCTAAACTGAGATTTTCTGTTGGGTTGAGGGGTTTAAGGGTTAGGGGCCCAAGCAGGGGCTCAGAGCAAGGAGGACAGCCATCTAACGGAAGAGCTAGAGGGGCTGAATGGCCTCCCCGTGTCCTGAGTGGAGTGAGAGGGCAACGCAGTCATGGGTCAGGCCGGGTTTGGGTCAGGACTGGACTCCCCATCGCTCACGGTCCCTGTCCCCCCACCCCCCCCCACTCGCCCCCACCACCACCCCCCCCCCCCCCAACCACCCTCCCCCCTCCCCCACCCCAGAAGCCAAAAGCCCCGCCAAAACCAGCGCTCAACCTATTTCCTTCTGTCCGTCGTCTCAGGTGCAGCGTCAAAGGTGTGGACCGGAGGATCCTGGGCCTGGAGTTGGACAAGGACCACCACGCCGTGTTCGTGGGCTTCCCAGGATGTCTAGTCCGGGTGCCCCTGAGCCGATGCGGGAGCCATGGGAAGTGCAAACGGTGAGGAAGGAGCGTCCTCCCACTCTCGGGCGAGGAGCCAGCCGGTCTGGAGACCCCCCTGCCCGCTGAGGGGGGGTGGGGGGGGGGGGGCACGTTACCCAGCGGCCGCCACTGGGATGGGCTGGCCGACAGGGGCGGGGAAAAGGGGCAGAGGGAATTGAACACGGGGGGAGGGTGAGGTGGTGAATTGTGCCGGGAGGGTCGGGGAGCATTGGTACTAAAGTGAGCAGGGCCTCCATCTTTGAAGGTGGCAGGGCCTACTGAGAGCTCCCAGCATGCCCCCCGATGTATGGGGGGGGCGGGGGTCCAGAACCAGGGGGTCGGCGTGCGAGGAGACGGGGTAGACTATTTAGGACTGAGATGAGGAGAAATTTCTTCACCCAGAGAGCGGTGAGCCTGTGGAATTCGCTACCACAGAAAATATTTGAGGCCAAAACGTTGTACGTCTTCAAGGAGTTAGCTCTTGGGGCGCAAGGGGTCAAAGGGTAAGGGGAGAAAGCGGGAGCGGGCTATTGAGTTGGATGATCAGCCATGATCATAATGAATGGCAAAGCAGGCTCAAAGGGCTGAATGGCCTCCTCCTGCTCCTAGTTTCTATCTCTCTATGAGAGAGTAGCTAGCAAAGCACTTGGGGGAACTTGGGCTTCATGTGCAGAGGCGTTGAGTGCAAAAGCAGGGAAGTTACGCCGGATTTTTGTAAAGCTCTGGTTAGGCCACAACCTAGTCCCGGTCCCCACACACTATTGCGAAGGTTGTGAGAGGTCATCGAGAGGGTGCGGAGGGAGATTTACCAGAATGGTTCCTGGGGATGAAGGGACCTTTAGCGACAGGGTTAGGTTGGAGAAGCCGGGGCGTATTCTCCTTGGAATGAAGGTAGATTGAGGGGAGAATTTGAGAGAGGGGGAGGGACAAGATGGTGACAGGTTTAGATAAGGGAGGCGGAGAAAAGCTGCTCGCATTGGCTGGTCGTACAAGGGTTGTGAGGGGGAGGGGACAGATTTAAGGTTTTGGGCAAGAGATGCAGTAGGGGGTTTGGGGTGGGAGGCTATATGAGGAAGAATTATTTTACACAGTGAGGGGTAATGACCTGGAACTCACTGCCCCTGCTGGGGGTGGTGGAAGCGGAGGAGGGGGGGTGAGAGTGACTGGACTGCTCCACAGAGAGAGCTGGGGCCTCATCATCCCTCGACCAGCCCCTCACCTCAGAGGTTAAAGCCATCATTAACGACATTAACAAGGCCAATAATATTCTGTGGCACGGACACACTGTGAACATTATTTATTAACCTACAGGTTTTTATTTGAATGTGTGACTGAGTGAGCGTGGGCAGTGGGGGCTTGATTTTGAGATAGGCGACAGTGAGGGAAGGTCCAACATCCCCTTGCAGCGATCAACACAAAAAGACAATTTGGAGAGGGGAACGTTCATTGAGAGAAGCTGAGGGGAGATTCCATCCACAATGAGACACCTGTCCCACAATTGCCAGCGCCAGGGGAAGCCCCCTTTCTCGGTGAAGTGCGTGGGGGGGGTGCTGAATCACTCTGGAGAAGTGGCCAGTCTGACGTCACAAAGGGTAAATCTCCGGTTAGGTCACCAAGGAGGAAGTGGGATTTCAACTTGTTCCCTATCTCTGTAACTTCCTCCAGTCCCACCAACCCTATCTCTGTAACCTCCTCCAGCCCCTACACCCCTCCCTATCTCTGTAACCTCCTCCAGCCCCTACAACCCTCCGAGATCTCTGCGTTCCTCCAATTCCAGTCTCTTGCCCATCCCCCGATTCCCATCGCTCCACCATTGGCGGCCGTGCCTTCAGCTGCCTGGGGGTGGGGGGCCCTGAGCTCTGGAATTCCCTCCCTAAACCTCTCCGTCCCTCTCTACCCCCTTTTGAGATGCTCCTTAAAACTGACCTCTCTAACCGAGCTCTTGGTCACCCTGTCCCTAATATCTCCTCATGTGGCTCGGGGTCGGATTCTATCCAATGTTCCTCTTTTGAAGGAAGTTGGGAGGTTTTATTATGTTGATGACACAACATGAAATGGAGCTGTGGTGTAGTTGACCTGCCGCCTGCTCCCTTAGACGCCCTCTGGGAGCCAGGCGAGGCGACCGGTTGGGGTTGTGGGACCAGGGTTAGAATCTGGAGGCTTTCTCTTGCTAGAAATTCGCCCGAGAATAATTTGTAAATAGAAACAAGAGGCAGGATCAAGTTGTCAAGGTGGAATTTATCCTGAAAGGCAAGGGTCAATCCCAGCAGGTAATGGAGAGGGGAGGGGATGGGCCTGAGTGGGCCCAAGGGGGCCATGGTGACCCCAGTTTCAAACATCGCCCCCAACCACGCGACGTAGTTAATTGTTGCCTCACGGAGGCCGAGGCTGGAGAGGGAATTTTATTACTGCTAACGTGAAAGCTTTTATCCGCTTTCAGGGCTTGCATCGGCTCGAGGGACCCCTACTGCGGCTGGCTCAAGACAGGACGCTGTGGCACACTCCACCCCGGGACCAGGTCAGTCGCCCAATTGACAACAACGGCTCACTGCCCCTTAACGCCAGCCGGACAGCCATTTTGTGCTCCCTCCCTGACTACTTGACCGCCGGGTCGGCCATTTTCACACAGGGCTTTCCCTGACCATTGGGCCACTAGGTCAGCCATTTTGTGCAGGGCATGCATTCCCTGATTGTTGGGCTACTAGGTCAGCCATTTGTGCAGGGCACACATTCCCCTGACTGCTTGACCACCAGATCGGCCATTTTGTCCAGGGCGCTCCCTGACCATTCCACCACCGGGCCGGCCACTTGGCGCAGGGCGCTCCCTGGCATTCCGTGCACCAGCAGGTCGGCCATTTTCTGAGCGAGGCGTGGCCGCCCTGGTGCCTGTAATAGCACTCTCTTGTGGCTTCTTGTGTACATACGTATATAAACCACAAACCGGAATAAACCAGCTCCCTTGGGGAATGCCATGTGTTTTGTCCTACACCAAGTCTGACGGCAAGGATAGGTTCGTGGATTCCCCTAGCTGAACATATGTGGTTGGAGAAGTTTCCAGAAACCAACACAGGAAGTGCAAGGGGCTTTCTCTTTGCTGAGAAAGACTTAAAAATCCGGTTAATAAGGGCAGGTGCGTACATGTGGCTAGACTGGCCTTCAAAGATGGCTGCATCAACAGATATTGTTCAGTCACCCCCATAGTGACAGGGCCAAAGTCAGATGATAGTGTTAAGAATACTGGGAATTATTAGGCAAAAGTAAATCAGCCACTATTTTTTTCTATTCATTCATGAGATGTGGGCATCACTGGCTAGACCATCCCCATCACCCATCCCTAATTGCCCCTTGAGAAGGTGGTGGGTGAGCCGCCTCCTTGAGCCGCTGCAGTCCCTGTGGTGTAGGTACACCCACCGTGCTGTTAGGGAGGGAGTTCCAGGATTTGGACCCAGCGACAGTGAAGGAACGGCCGATAGGTTTCCAAGCCAGGATGGTGAGGGGCTCGGAGGGGAGCTTGCAGGTGGTGGTGTTCCCCATGTGTCTGCTGCCCTTGTCCTTCTAGATGGTAGAGGTCGTGGGTTTGGAAGGTGCTGTCGAAGGAGCCTCGGTGAGTTGCTGCAGTGCATCTTGTAGATGGTACACACGCTGCTGCTACTGTGCGTCGGTGGTGGAGGGAGTGAATGTTTGTGGATGGGGTGCCAATCAAGCGGGGCTGCTTTGTCCTGGATGGTGTCGAGCTTCTTGAGTGTTGTGGGAGCTGCACTCATCCAGGCAAGTGGGGAGTAATCCATCACACTCCTGACTTGTGCCTTGTAGATGGTGGACAGGCTTTGGGGAGTCAGGAGGTGAGTTACTCACCGCAGGATTCCCAGCCTCTGACCTGCTCTTGCAGCCACTGTATTTATATGGCTGGTCCAGTTCAGTTTCTGGTCAATGGTAACCCCCAAGATGGTGATAGTGGGGGATTCAGCGATGGTAACCCCCAGGTTGGTGATGGTATGTCATTCACCCAATATTTTGTCAAATGTGGTGGTTTCTGTTGTCATGAGGCCAGATTTTTTTGGAAGTTAGATCTGAGAAACACCTCTGAGTCGTATTTATCCATCAACGCACACATGGGCCGATTCCTGTTTTGTGGGCCCACCATTTGGTGCTTCATCAGCCTCCCCGGAATTAGCCAAGAAGCAATAAACCCCAAGTTTTGCGAGGAATGTTTTTCTCATTGTTACGCGCGATGTGGGGGTGTCGCTGGACAAGGCCAGCATTTGTTGCACGACCCTAATTACCCCCTTGAGCCGAGTGGTCTCGCTCGGCCGTTTCACAGGGGCAGTTAAGAGTCGGCCACGTGGCTGTGGGTCTGGAGTCACGTGTAGGCCAGACCGGGTAAGGACAGCAGATTTCCCTCCCTAAAGGGGACATTAGTGACCCAGATGGGTTTTTTCGACAATCCATGATGGCTACCATGATTATTATCACTGAGACTCACTTTCAAATTCCAGGTTTATTGAGTAAAGATGTCTTATTGCAATTATATAGCACCTGGGTGAGACCACACCTGGAGTATTGTGTGCAGTTTAGGCCTCCTTACCTGAGGAAGGATGTACTCGCCAAGGACGGAGAGCAACGAAGGTTCACCAGGCTGATTCCTGGGATGGTGGGATTGTCCTAGGAGGAAAGATTAAATAGGCTGGGTCTTTTATTCTGAGTTTAGAAGAATGAGAAGCAATCTCATTCAAACATACAAAATTCTCACAGGGCCCGACAGGGTAGCTGCAGGAAGGATGTTCCCTGTGGCTGGGGAACCAAGGGTCACGGTCTCAGAATGAGGGGTCAGCCATTGAGGACTGAGGTGAGGAGGAATTTCTTCACTCAGAGGGTGGTGAATCTCTGGAATTCTCTGTCCCAGAGGGGCTGCGGAGGCTCAGACATTGAGTATGTTCAAGACCGAGATCGATTGGTTTGCTACATATTAAAAATGTCAAGGGATACAGTGGGAAAACAGTGTTGAAGTGGATCAGCCAGGGCCTCGGTACAGGGCTTGCAGGGCTGAATGGCCTCCTCCATTAAGTGATTGAAATTGCACCGGCTGCCGTGGTGGGATTTGTTCCCGTGTCCCTGCAGCATTGTTCGGGGCCTGTGGGTGACTAGTCCAGCGACATCGCCCCCTACACCACCGCCCCCTACACCACCGCCCCTCCGAGTGAGGGACCGAGGGAGCACTGCGCTACTCGGAGGGCGTGCTGACTTCAGGTTCAAACAGCCGTTCGGGTACTGGCACTCAAACGTGAAAGGTTTCCAGTCTCTGGAGGGATTTTGGGTCTCGGGGATGGACAGAGAGGGGCGTTGTTACGCTAAAACACTGGCCAGGCCACACTCCCATGTCCATTTGCCCCCACACTCAGATCGGCACGGAGTGGGTGGGTGGGGGGGGGGAGGGGAGGGGGGTGGTGGTGGTAGTGTGGGTGGGTGTGGGCCCTTCATCCTGCTCCCTCTCCCACCTGGGTGAGCCCTGGTGGGTGTGAAGCTGCCCCCAGTGTTGTGGGGGTGAGGTTGAATGTGCTGGCGCACTGAATAAACAAACCACTCCAACCTTTCCACAGGAGCGGCTTTGAACAGGATGTGGAGTATGGGAGGAGCCAGCACCTACAGCAGTGTGAGGGTAAGTATATTCCCGGGCACCGTCCCCCCTGAGCTAGATTCCCCCGATACTCTGCTGCTGGCTGTGTGTGCGATTCTCTGAAGGGAACTGCTGCACGCTTCATAGACACACAGCTCCCCGCTCAAAAATATTCCCATCTCACTCCCTCTCTCTGTTCCTTCCTGTCACTATCTGTTTATCTTTGTCTCTTGATTTCTCCTTTCTTTTTATTTCTAGTCTGTGTGTCTCTTGTCTGTGTGTGTGCCTGTATGTGTCTTTGTGTGTGCGTCTCTCTGTCTGTGTGCCTGTATGTATCTGTGTATGTCTGTCTGTGTCTCTCTCTGTCTGCCTGTCTGTATGTGTGTGCATGTGTGTGTCTCTGTCTGCCTGTATGTGTGTGCATGTGTGCCTGTGTGTGTCTCTGTCTGCCTGTCTGTGCATGTGTGCCTGTCTGTGTGTCTCTCTCTGTCTGCCTGTCTGTATGTGTGTGCATGTGTGTGTGTCTCTGTCTGCCTGTCTGTATGTGTGTGCATGTGTGTCTCTGTCTGCCTGTCTGTATGTGTGTGCATGTGTGCCTGTGTGTGTCTCTCTCTGTCTGCCTGTCTGTATGTGTGTGCATGTGTGCCTGTGTGTGTCTCTCTGTCTGCCTGTCTGTATGTGTGTGCATGTGTGCCTGTGTGTGTCTCTGTCTGCCTGTCTGTATGTGTGTGCATGTGTGCCTGTGTGTGTCTCTCTCTGTCTGCCTGTCTGTATGTGTGTGCATGTGTGCCTGTGTGTGTCTCTCTGTCTGCCTGTCTGTATGTGTGTGCATGTGTGCCTGTGTGTGTCTCTGTCTGCCTGTCTATATGTGTGTGTGCATCTCTCTGTCTGCCTGTCATATGTATGTGTGTCTTTCTCTGTGCGTGCGTCTCTCTCTCCCCCTCAGACTCCCAATCTTCCCCCGTCTCTCTCTCCCTCTCTCTCTCTCGTCTTTCTCTGTCTCTCTCTCCGTCCCTGTCTCTCTCTTTTTCTCTCTCTTCCCCAGCCCTAGCCAAAACCCAGCTGTGAAACCTGCAGGCAACCGTAAGGGACCTGCCCAGATCTGAAGTGCGTGTTTGTCAATCGTTATTTGAAGTTGTTGTTTTGAATTGCTGGGTGGCAGGTGTGTGTGTGAGTGTGGGGGGGGCACAGGTATGTGATTCTGGCACAGTGCCCTCTGTTTCAGCTGCTCAATAACTGGGCAGCAGGAACTGCGGTATCTGAATCTGCCTCCTAAGATTGTGAAAGGTTCTTTCGTCAATCATATTTACTCGATTTTTTTTAAAACCCAGATCCACAGGATGTGGGCGTTGCTGGGCTGGGTCCAGCATTTATTGCCCGTCCCTAATTGCCCCTTGAGAAGGTGGTGGGTGAGCCGCCTTCTTGAGCCGCTGCAGTCCCTGTGGTGTAGGTACACCCACCGTGCTGTTAGGGAGGGAGTTCCAGGATTTGGACCCAGCAAGTGAAGGAACGGCCGATATATTTCCAAGTCAGGATGGTGAGGGGCTTGGAGGGGAACTTCCAGGTGGTGGTGTTCCCCATGTGTCTGCTGCCCTTGTCCTTCTAGATGGTAGAGGTCGTGGGTTTGGAAGGTGCTGTCGAAGGAGCCTTGGTGAGTTGCTGCAGTGCATCTTGTAGATGGTACACACACTGCTGCTACTGTGCGTCGGTGGTGGAGGGAGTGAATGTTTGTGGATGGGGTGCTGATCAAGCGGGGCTGCTTTGTCTTGGACGGTGTCGAGCTTCTTGAGTGTTGTGGGAGCTGCACTCACCCAGGCAAGTGGGGAGTATTCCATCACCCTCCTGACTTGTGCCTTGTAGATGGTGGACAGGCCTTGGGGAGTCAGGAGGTGAGCTACTCACTGCAGGATTCCCAGCCTCTGACCTGCTCTTGTAGCCACAGTATTTATATGGCTGGTCCCAGTTCAGTTTCTGGTCAAGAGTGACCTCCAGGAGTAATTTCGGGTCAGTTTGTTGGGGGATCAGTCCGTAGAGGTCAACCTGTAAGGGTCAGTAGGTCAAGGTCAAACTGTGGTGGTGGCGGTGGGGGTCAGAGGGGAGAGGTCACTCTGTGTGGGGACCAATGAACGTCCGTGCCTATTGGCTGGACCCAGCAATTCTGAACTATCTCCGTGGGTTCTCATCTCATCCCGCTCTTGCCTTTCTTCCCTTTGTTCTGCTTTTCCCCATAGACCCGGCTCCATCCATCCGGAATAGTCTGCAGGATCCATCCAATGGTGAGTTAGAAAACAGAACCTCTTGCAGCCCATCGGAGAGGGAGGGGGAGGGGTTGGCGTGTGCAATGGGCTAGTTCAATTGTGAAGAGACCTCCAACCATTTGGGCGACAGGTTTGATGTTCGGACATACCGCACCCACCCCTCCCCCGTGGTCCTGAGCCAACCACAGCCCAGGAGTGGCCAGCGTTTGACCTCTGACCTGGCTGGCCCCTCCAAGGGCAACAGTGAGGGGTTACCTTGGGAGCCCAATGGCCCTCGAGCACAAATACCAGGCCGACACTACACGCAGTCTCAGTACCGAGGGAGTGCCGCACTGTAAGAGGCACTGTCTCTTGGGGTGAGACGTTGAACCACCTCTCTCAGGTGGGCAGGAAAGATCCCATGGGCGCAATGCCATCTCGTCATTGTTGGCTGTTTCGGGGGGTGGGGGGAGAGCAGGAAAAGGGGGGGGGGGGTCTCTGCAAACCCCCAGGGCCACACCACCCTTTCCCTGCTCTCCTCAAACCATTAACTATGTCACAAATGGCTGCTGACCGAGGAAAAAGCCAAATGGCCCCCCACGGATGCTCTGCCATTGGCTAGCCCACTCTGTCACCAATGGTTACCGACTGAAGAAAAACAAAATGGCCACCCACTGAGGCTGCACCATTGGCTATCCCACTCCGTCACCAATGGTTACCAACTGGAGAAAAACAAAATGGCCACCAACCAAGGCTACGCCATTGGCTATCCCAATCCGTCACCAATGGTTACCAACTGGAGAAAAACAAAATGGCCACCAACCAAGGCTACGCCATTGGCTATCCCACTCCATCACCAATGGTTACCGACTGAGGGATAAACAAAATGGCCGCCCGCCAAGCCCCAGTTTGTTGACCTTCCTCTGTTGCAACTGACACAGTTACCACTGCGGCTGCCATGGAAACCGGGGGTTCTGGGGTGCAAGCGGGCCATCCACGGGAAAGTGCCACTGGAGACGGACGATCGACCCTGAGTGTCAGCACCCCCTGTTCTACCGCCCAGCACAGTTTGAGTGCTCAGGGTAAGGGGCCTTCCCAGAGGCCGGGTCACATTCCGGCAACGCGCACCCATGGCATCACCGTGGTGATTGAGTGATGGGGACGGACTTAATGGGGGAGATTGAATCGAGGCGTTTGGAATCAGGAAGGGAGTTTGGACAGAGTAAATGAGGAGAAATTGTTTCCACTGGGCAGGAGTGTCGGTAACCAGAGGGGGACACAGATTGAAGAGAATCGGGGAAAGAACCAGAGGGGGAGATGAGGAGAATTTGTTTTTATTTACACAGCGAGTTGTTGTGATCTGGAAGGCGTTGCCTGAAAGGGCGGTGGAAGCAGATTCAATAGGAACTTTCAAAAGCAGGAATTGGGTAAATACTGGAAGGGGGAAAAGATTTGCAGGGAAATGGGGGAAAGAGCAGGTGGGGGGAGGGAGGAACTAATTGGATGGATCTTTCAAAGAGCCAGCACAGGCACAACTGGCTGAATGGCCTCCTTCTGTGCTGGTATCATTCCACAATTCCTGCTCCCTGCACAAGTTAACTGGAGGCCTTGATCTCACCCCAGAGAGGACAAGCTGGTGGAAGGGGGTTGAAAGGTCAAGGGTCAGCCTAGGTTTTGGACATGAGTCTCTGGAGTGGGGCCTCGAACCCACGACCTTCCTACTCAAAGGCGAGAGAGGGACCCACGGACATGAGGAGATATTAGGGACGGGGGGACCAAAAGATCGGTCAGAGATGTCGGTTATAAGGAGCATCTTAAAGGAGGAGAGACAGAGGGAGAAAGGGAGACAGAGGGAGAGAGGGAGACAGAGGGAGAGAGAGAGAGAGAGACAGAGGGAGAGACAGAGGGAGAGAGAGAGAGAGACAGAGGGAGAGAGAGAGAGAGACAGAGGGAGAGAGAGAGACAGACAGAGGGAGAGAGAGACAGACAGAGGGAGAGAGAGACAGAGGGAGAGAGAGAGAGAGACAGAGGGGGAGAGAGAGAGAGAGAGAGAGAGACAGACAGACAGAGACAGACAGACAGAGACAGACAGACAGAGCAAGTAGGGCTGTGGGTGTAAGAGATCCCTCCACTCAATCACACGGTGGTACTTTGAGGTATACTGCCAGAAGATAGCCTTGCATGTCTGCCTTGGGAGCTTTATTTGAATGGATGCATTTCGACGCTAAGGAATGTTCCAGCTACTCCCCCCACCCCCTCCTTCCTCTACCACTAACTCCGGCCCCCGTTAAAACCCCAGCAAAAAGAGAGCGGGTGAAATTCTCCGCGATTGGCCGATTGCTAATGGAGTCCTGGTCCTCAGGCATTTGCAGGCCCGCTCCCAAGGAAGGTTCCGGGGGGGCCCAGATTCCAGGGCCCTCTTGGAGTTTTCGATCCATCCTAACTCACAAGAGCTCTGTGCCTTAACTGGCAATTTCCCACCATGTAAGTTTGATATGGGGCCTAGCCTGTTCTCCCTATGCCTCCTAACCCCTAAAAGGCCCCATCTTTGGTACGCCAAGGTGCAGTGGTGGCTGGTGGAAGGTGAGGGCTGCAGAAGGCCCAGGAGTGTCTCAGTCGCATCACCCTGGTCCTCAGCAACTGCCAAGGAGGAGGTCATGAGACCCTCCCCAGGCCCAAGCCCTCCCTCTGTGAACGTCAGGCCCTTCCCCATAAACCCTTCAGGCAATGGTTGCTAACGGTTACCGAAAGCCTCGCCCAGTAGGCCAAGGGCCATCAACAGTAAAGAGGAGCTTCTGAAGCTGGCCAACTTTTTTGAGGAGGCCAAAGCTCACCTCGCTCTCGCCATCCCCCCCCCCCTACCCAACCCCCCCCCCCCCCGCAACGGGTCCAATTTCAAACTCTCTAATGGTTTGGTCAACCTTTACCTATTGAGTTGACACAGGGTCTCCAACAGTCAATGCCAGTGACCGATCGATCAAATCTACCAGGCATTGGTAAGGCAGCTATCAATTCCCTTTGGACCTCTTGTGACCCGCGGAGAGAGAGAATGGCCAAGGGTACTGGGCCTTTGAGCACCTGAGCATTTTCTAACTGCTTGTTCCCACCCAGAATTCACATGACATCTTGGAGCTGTCCCTTCCCCATCCCCCCTCCCCATCCCCAAGCCAGCACAATGCATTGCACTGACACCCTGACTGCTGCAGCCTGTGTGTGTGGGATGGGTTTTTTTTTGAAGTGTTCTGAAGAAAGCTCACTGTGAAATAGTAACCAAGCTCAAAAAGCATCTGCTTCGGTTTGTGTTACTGTGTGTGGAAGGGTTGCATGTTTTCCCCCTTTTGCTAGTCAGGGGAGGTAAAACTCTTCATCAAAGACCCTCCCACTAATCCCCTAACTCCTTCATCGAAGACCATTCCTCTAATCCCCTATCTTCCTCATCGAAGACCATCCATCTAATCCCCAAGCTCTCTCATCGAAGCCCATCCCTCTAATCCCCTAACTCTCCCATCGAAGACCATCCCTCTAATCCCCTAACTCCCTCATCGAAGACCCTCCCTCTAATCCCCTAACTCTCCCATTGAAGACCCTCCCTTTAATCCCCTAACTCTCCCATCGGAGACCCTCTAATCCCCTAACTCTCCCATTGAAGACCCTCCCTCTAATCCCCTAACTCCCTCATCGAAGACCCTCCCTCTAATCCCCTAACTCCCTCATCGAAGACCCTCCCTCTAATCCCCTAACTCTCCCATCGAAGACCATCCCTCTAATCCCCTAACTCCCTCATCGAAGACCCTCCCTCTAATCCCCTAACTCTCCCATCCAAGACTCTCCCTCTAATCCCCTAACTCACCCATCGAAGTCCATCCTTCTAACCCATTAACTCTCCCAACGAAGACCAGCCCTCTAGTCCCCTAACTCAGCCATCGGAGACCCTCCCTCTAATTCCCTTACTCTCCCATCGAATACCCTCCCTCTAATCCCCTAACTCTCCCATTGAAGACCCTCCCTCTAATCCCCTAACTCCCTCATCGAAGACCCTCCCTCTAATCCCTTAACTCTTCTATCGAACACCATTCCTCTAATCCCCTAACTTCCTCATCGAAGACCCTCCCTCTAATCCCCTAACTCTCCCATTGAAGACCCTCCCTTTAATCCCCTAACTCTCCCATCGGAGACCCTCTAATCCCCTAACTCTCTCATTGAAGACCCTCCCTCTAATCCCCTAACTCCCTCATCGAAGACCCTCCCTCTAATCCCCTAACTCCCTCATCGAAGACCCTCCCTCTAATCCCCTAACTCTCCCACCGAGGACCATCCCTCTAATCCCCTAACTCCCTCATTGAAGACCACCCCTCTAGTTCCCTAACTCTCCCATCCAAGACCCTCCCTCTAATCCCCTAACTCTCCCATCCGAGAGCCTCCCTCTAATCCCCTAACTCTCCCATCCGAGACCCTCCCTCTAATCCCCTAACTCTCCCATCCGAGACCTCCCTCGAATCCCCTAACTCTCCCATCGAAGACCATCCCTCTAATCCCCTAACTCTCCCACTGAAGACCCCATTCATATCAGACAGTGTCTACTAAATCCAATGGGGAATTCAGGAGAAACGTCGTGACCCAGAGAGTGGGGAGAATGTGGGGCTCGCTCCCACTGGGAGTGGGGAGAATGTGGGACTCGCTCCCGCGGGGTGTGGGGAGAATGTGGGACTCGCTCCCGCGGGGAGCGGTCGAGGTGAATCGCAGAGATGGACTGAAGGGGGGGGGGGGGGGGGGGAGAGAGAGGGGAAGCTGGATAAACACACGAGGGAGAGAGGAATAGAAGGATATGGTGATGGGGGGAGGAGGCTGGTGTGGAGTAGATGGGCTGAGTGGCCTGGTTCTGGGCTGGATGTGACTCCATGACTTTCTTTTTTTTTGCTGTACCTCAGGTGTGAAGAAGGATACGGACAACCCCGAACGGAGCGGAAACATCCACGTCAACTTCCTGATCGCCTGCACCCTCTCCGCCTTCGTGTTCGGGGCCTTCCTCTCGGGCCTGGCCTTCTCCTGGTACTGCAGCCAGGCCCTGGACAAGGCCAAGAGGGCCGGCAAGGAGGCGGAGGCGGGCGCCCTGGCCCACACCGTCTCCCTCCCCACCCTGGCCAAGCTGACCGGCCTGCTGGACGGCCAGCGCAAGGACGGCCGGGCCGAGGTGCCCACCTCGCCGGTCTACGCCAGCCTGCTGGTCAACTGCGGGGCCCGGGCGCCCCTCCCGGAACTGGCGGCCCTGCCCACCCCGGAATCCACGCCCGAGCTGCCGCTCAAGAACGTCAAGCCCTTCAGGGGCCAGTGGGAGAGGGCCCCCGGCCCGGACTTTGACGGGAGGGGCCCCCGGGGACCGGGGCCTGGCCCCCACCCCTGCGCCGCCCAGCCCTTCCACATCCCCAGCGCCGTGGTGCTCCCCAACAACGCGCACGGCCGCCACCTCACGGGCCCCGGCCCCGGGGAGGGCCGGGAGGAGAAGAAGGCCCGGGGCCTTGAGCTAGGCCTCAGGCCTCCCTCCGGCGAGCCTCCCCACAAGGCGGTGGACATCAGCACCCTGGACGAGCTGCTCAAGCACCTCCAGGAGATGAGCGCCAACTCGCGGGCGGCCCCCACCGGCCCCGGAGCTGGGCCCCAGGGCCCCGCGCCCCCGACCCCCAGCCGGGCCCAGCCCCGGGTGCCCGACCTGGAGGACGCGGCCTACTACACCTCGGCCACCCTCCCGCGGGACGGCCCGGCCCGGAAGGCCCACCCCCAGCCCGAGGCGCCCCCTTCCCAGCGCCGGGCCTCCCACCAGAGGCACTCGCTCTCCACCACCTTCCCCAAGACCAACCCCGCCGCCCCCGGCTTGGCCAAGCACCACAGCTTCAACCAGGCCCGGGGACCCCCGCTGCCGCCGGCCCCCCAGGACTGCGCCAGCACCCCCACCCGCCAGACCGGGCACCCGGGCACCGTCCCCCGCCAGGGGTCCCCGAGGAGCGCCAAGCCCGACGTCCTGCCTAAGCCGGCGCCACCCAGCAGCCCCTCGGACCAGTAATGGCGGCCCCGCGCCTCTCTCGCACAAACGGGCGAGGGGTTCAGAGGTCGCGTTGCCCAGGAGACGAGCGGGAGGAGCGCGCGCGTCCTCTCTCTTTCTCAGAGGTCAAAGGGCCACCCTGCTGACACCCGCGGCGGGAGCGCGGCCGTAGGAGCCGCCTCGTGACCAGTAGGCCGCCCGCGGGAGCCCCCACCCCCACCCCCACCCCCACCCCCACAACACTCTGGACGCCCTTCGGGCCTGCGTCCGACGCCAATCCAGTCCCCGACGCCCGGCACCTCCCGCCCCTGACCCTTGACCCGCCAGCGACCAACGGGCGAACACACACAGGCCGCCCTCCGAAACCTCGGACATAATCGACGACGGGAGCTCGACTGTGCCGCGAGGGGGATTGTGGGATTGGGGAGGGGGGCGCGTCACGTGAAGAGGGGCCGAATGGCGGCACCCCCCCCCCCCTCCTCCTCCTCCTCCTCCTCCTCCAGTTCCCCAAGCTCCGAGGAGGCCTGATAACCACCATGTTGGGAGGACTGGAACGCGAGAGAGAGAGACCCTTGCCAATGGCTTGCTCACGTGTACATGGAAACTTCCAGAAGATTTCTCCACCGTGGGGCAGAGGATCGACGCTATTCTTCACAATGAAGAGAGAACATTCGAGAGAGAGAGAGAGAGGAGGGGGTTATTGTTCCCGTGTTAGGACCTTCTCAATGGGAAGGCAGTGACTCTTTGAGGCCTTGGTGACATCCTTTTATTTCGGGTGGCCTGTTTCACCGGCCTGGACTTGCTCCACTTCTGGACACTAAACACTGGCAGGGGAGGGGCTAAATGATGGGGGAGGGGCTAAATGATGGGGGGGGTGGGGGGGGCTAAATGATGGGGGGAGGGGCTAAATGATGGGGGAGGGGCTAAATGATGGGGGGTGGGGGGGCTAAATGATGGGGGGGAGGGGCTAAATGATGGGGGAGGGGCTAAATGATGGGGGGCGGTGGGGGGGCTAAATGATGGGGGGGGGGGGGGAGAGAAGTGACCGGACCCCACTCTGGACTCAGAACCCGGCCTACCAGGTTTGGTGGGGGTGGTAGAGGTGGGGAGGAGGGGGGCATGTCAGACCCCACGCTCAGGCCTCAAGGTGACACGAGAGGGCGGCGAAATTCAGGGGAGCGTGGGGGGGGGGGCGGTGGTGCGGAGGTTGGTTTGTGTATCGGGGGGAGTGGGGGGAACAGTTGGGAGTGGGGGGGAACAGTTGGGGGTGGGGGGGGGAGGGAATTCCCTTGGCCATCCTAAGATGGCCGCTCAGAGACCGCCGAGGTGCTGGCAGCCTCGTATCCGTCCGACCGACCCCCCCCGGCCTAGGCTCCGCGTACAGCTCCGAAGAAACCCAGGCCGACGCTCCGGGTGCCCGCACGGAGGGAGCGCCACACTGCCGCAGGTGCCGTCTTTTTCAGGATGAGAGTGACGTGTGTGTGTCCCCCCCCCCCCCCCCCCCCATCACCCTCCCCACCCTCCGGTCTGCCCCTCTCGTGCGCAAAGGTGCGAAAGATCCCTCGGCCCGAGGGACATTGGCTGTCATTTTTCCGCCAAGACCCAGGACGTCAATGTAGGTGGCTGAGAGAAGGCACCCGGGCCTACTACCGGGGGTCAAGGAGCCAAGTCGAGTGGGGTTGGGGGGGGGGCACCTCACTAGCCAGTTAGAGCCACTAATTCTGGTTGGGCATATCCCAGGAGGCTTTGTCACATGACCTCTCACCTCTGACCCCCCCCCCCCCCCCCCCCCCACACCACACACAACCTACTCATGCTCTCCCGCCATTGGCCACATTGGACACGTCCACCCCACCAATGGGAAAATGGACAGCCTCTAGTTGCCCCCGATTCTCTGACCATCAATCCAGCGAGAGTTTTTGCCCCCCAATTTCCAACACATTTTAATCCCGACGAACAGAGGTAGAGAAGGTGAGGAAACACATAATTTTGCTCTTTAACGCCTCAGTTGAGGCCCCTCCCGGCGAGGGCCTGGGGTTGAGCTGGGTGGGTGGTGGGGGGTAGGGGAAGGTGCTGTTGTCATGTAGCCCTGTTCTGGAGATTAATCCCCAAGCCTCTGGGAGTCTCCAAGGCAACCCCAGAGACTGGCAACCCAAGAGTAGGCCGAACTTGGCTAACTTAGTGTAGGCCCCAGACAAAGCCTGGGATTTTCCTGCTCTGCAGCTCCATGTAGCACCCTGGGCAGTCCGGACAAATGCAGGCCATCTGGAGAGAGTCCCGTCGATCCAATTAACACTGGAATAGCTTCATTGAAGCCAGAATTAATATCCAGAAGACATGTAGGCCTCAGGCTCCGTGTGTAATATGGCTTCCAAGTAATGGATCACATCTTCCTCTCGAAGTTGATGTCCCAGCTTCACACTTTCTCCTGAGCTAATTTTTCTCCAAAGGGAGTAAATAAAGTCGGGATCTAATTTCCGGAATGTCAGGGAAGCTAAAGACCAGGGACTTCACGATTGAGACCAAAGCCACAGGGAGCGTTAATAAGTCATGGTTGGTGAAGCTCTTTTTTGAGTTGAATAATTATGAGGGGGGACGGCTCGCTTCAGCCTTCTTTATGTGTATCCGCACCATTCCCCGCCACCTCCAAACGCTGTCCAGCCATGCAGGCAAGAAAGCGGCCAAAAAGCCTACCTGAGTAGGCCCTGGGGAGACGCCAAACGAGCGTGGGGTTAGCCTCCCCTCCACAGGATAAATAGGGCGAGGGAACGTCACCAATCCATCCCCTCCCTCGCCGCGGTTTCCCAGCATCATGGTGCTACCACCTGGCCCTTGTGGGAGGCTTTGGACAGAGCGAGCCAGGGGCCTGGTACCGGGAGGGGCAGGTAAGGGCAGAGAGGCCGGGCCACACGATTGTCAATCACCACTGGCTTCTACTGACATTAACTTATTAAAAATGTGAAACGGAGAAGGTTTTAAAGGTGTGAATGTCACAACGAGCCTCCTTAATGTTACTCCCGACACCAATGCGGTTGTACATGAGTATCAATGAAATGTGGCTGGTCTCCGAGAGAGGCCAATCAGGTGAACTGACGGGGCAGAAACCTGTGCCTTATTGGAACGCCCCGGACTTTGGGAATTTTCGCTACCCGGCAGATAAAATAGCGGCTTCCCCTCCCCTCCCCACCCCTACGGCAAATCCCTTCATCATGTAGCTCAATTCTGTGGTAAGGACCCCGGATCTCACCCCGTATCTCACCCCATATCTCATCCATATCTCACGCTGTATCTCACCCCATGCTGTACCTGCCCTGGGAGTGTTTGATGGGGACAGTATAGAGGGAGCTTTATTCTGTATCTAACTCCGTGCTGTACCTGTCCTGGGTGTGTTTGATGGGGACAGTGTAGAGGGAGCGTAACTCTGTATCTAACCCCGTGCTGTACCTGTCCTGGGAGTGTTTGATGGGCACAGTGTAGAGGGAGCTTTACTCTGTATCTCACCCTGTGCTGTACCTGTCCTGGGAGTGTTTGATGGGGACAGTGTAGAGGGAGCTTTACTCTGTATCTAACCCCGTGCAGTAACTGCCCTGGGAGTGTTTGATGGGGACGTTGTAGAGGCAGCTTTACTCTGTATCTAACCCCGTGCTGTGACTGTCCTGGGAGTGTTTGATGGGGACAGTGTAGTTGGAGCTTTACTCTGTATCTAACCCCGTGCTGTACCTGTCCAGGGAGTGTTTGATGGGGACAGTGCAGAGGGAGCTTTACTCTGTATCTAACCCCGTGCAGTAACTGCCCTGGGAGTGTTTGATGGGGACAGTGTAGATGGAGCTTTACTCTGTATCTAACCCCGTGCTGTACCTGTCCTGGGAGTATTTGATGGGGACAGTGTAGAGGGAGCTTTACTCTGTATCTAACCCCGTGCTGTACCTGTCCTGGAAGTGTTTGATGGGGACAGTGTAGAGGGAGCTTTACTCTATATCTAACCCCATGCTGTACCTCTCCTGGGAGTGTTTGATGGGGACACTGTAGAGGGAGATTTACTCTGTATCTAACCCCGTGCTGTAGCTGTCCTGGGAGTGTTTGATGGGAATAGTGTAGAGGGAGCTTTACTCTGTATCTAACCCCATGCTGTAGCTGTCCTGGGAGTGTTTGATGGGCACAGTGTAGAGGGAGCTTTACTCTGTATCTAACCCCGTGCTGTACCTGTCCTGGGAGTGTTTGATGGAAACAGTGTAGAGGGAGCTTTACTCTGTATCTAACCCCGTGCTGTACCTGTCCTGGGAGTGATTGATGGGGACAGTGTAGAGGGAGATTTACTCTGTATCTAACCCCGTGCTGTACCTGTCCTGGGAGTGTTTGATGGGAATAATGTAGAGGGAGCTTTACTCTGTATCTAACCCCGTGCTGTACCTGTCCTGGGAGTGTTTGATGGGGACAGTGTAGAGGGAGCTTTACTCTGTATCTGACCCCGTGCTGTACCTGTCCTGGGAGTGTTTGATGGGAATAGTGTAGAGGGAGCTTTACTCTGTATCTAACCCCTTGCTGTACCTGTCCTGGGAGTGTTTGATGGTGACAGTGTAGAGGGAGCTTTACTCTGTGTCTAACCCCGTGCTGTATCTGTCCTGGGAGTGTTTGATGGGTCATTGTTGAGGGAGCTTTTCCCTGTCTCTGTGAGTGGGAAGGTGGGGGTCGGATTGGGATGAACAGTGTAAGTATCGCCCCGAGTTGCTGGATGTGACATGAAGTGTTGGAGCCTGGACAGAGGAAGCTGTGGTCAGAGCAGTCCGTGGGACCCTCTTTGCTCTTCCTGTTTCTGGGAATGAAACCAAATTGAAAACTTGCCCACAGGCTGAGGAGTGGGCGGGGGTCAGCGGGGCATGTGAACTGATCCAACCCTGACCCATCACAGGCTTCCCAGAACCAGGGCTGGGTGGGGTGTAAATGCTGCAAGCATCCCTTCTGAATAACCCACAATATTCCTGTCGATCTGGGTTGTGCTGACTGCACCCCGTAGTCGAATAGCCCTGCAGCTCTGGCTGCACCGGGGTGACCTTCCCAAAGGAGGCCCTGTGGAGGGGGATGAGGCACAATACCGGAGGGTAATTGACTCCCCCCCCCAACTAGAACCCGCCACCGATCCCGAGTCAGATGGAACCCAAGAGCAGGAGGGTGGGGTGGGCTGAATAAATTGAGGGTTTAACCTGAGCAGGTTATGGTCACTCTCTTCCCCCCCCGATCTGCCCCTGTCAGAGTCAGTGGGTTTGACCGAGTCACCAACATGTCCCCATTCAGAGGGCCGGCCTGTCTTTGCTGAGTCTCAAACTGCCCCGGGGTTATGTCCCCCTCCCAGAACAGGATTGCTTTGTCGCCAGCGAACATCCTGGGATTGTTCCCACGGGTCCGATTATGTAAAGTATTCACTGGAACTCTCTCTCCTTGTACTTTTTCACAAGAAAGAGCTGATGTAAATATTAAACCGACGATGGTTAACTGGGATACTGCTGTGCATTTTTTCAGTCGCTCCGAGCGCCTCACTTTTCTCTCGCTCGCTTTCTCTCTCCACCTTTTCCTCTCTCTCCTTCCAGCTGCTCTCTCAGATTGTGTAAACACAGCCTGAAATACTGCACTATATGAGAAAATCCAAACATTGCATCTTTACTCTGTATCTAACCCCATGCTGTACCTGTCCTGGGAGTGTTTGATGGGGACAGTGTAGATGGAGCTTTACTCTGTATCTAACCCCGTGCTGTACCTGTCCTTGAAGTGTTTGATGGGGACAGTGTAGAGGGAGCTTTACTCTGTATCTAACCCCGTGCTGTACCTGTCCTGGAAGTGTTTGATGGAGACAGTGTAGAGGGAGCTTTACTCTGTATCTAACCCCATGCTGTACCTGTCCTGGGAGTGTTTGATGGGGACAGTGTAGAGGGAGCTTTTCTCTGTATCTAACCCCGTGCTGTACCTGTCCTTGGAGTGTTTGATGGGGACAGTGCAGAGGGAGCTTTACTCTGTATCTAACCCCGTGCTGTACCTGTCCTTGGAGTGTTTGATGGGGACAGTGCAGAGGGAGCTTTACTTTGTATCTAACCCCGTGCTGTACCTGTCCTGGGACTGTTTGATGGAGACAGTGTAGAGGGAGCTTTACTCTGTATCAAACCCCGTGCTGTACCTGTCCTTGGAGTGTTTGATGGAGACAGTGTAGAGGGAGCTTTACTCTGTATCTAACCCTGTGCTGTACCTGCCCTGGAAGTGTTTGATGGGGACAGTGTAGAGGGAGCTTTACTCTGTATCTAACCGCGTGCTGTAACTGTCCTGGGAGTGTTTGATGGGGACGGTGTAGAGGGAGCTTTAAACTGTATCTAATCCCATGCTGTACCTGTCCTGGGAGCGTTTGATGGGGACGGTGTAGAGGGAGCTTTAAACTGTATCTAACCCCGTGCTGTACCTGTCCCGGGAATGTTTGATGGGGACAGTGTAGAGGGAGCTTTACTCTGTATCTAACCCCGTGCTGTACCTGTCCTGGGAATGTTTGATGGGGACAGAGTAGAGGGAGCTTTACTCTGTATCTAACCCCGTGCTGTACCTGTCCTGGGAGTGTTTGATGGGGACAGTGTAGAGGGAGCTTTACTCTGTATCTAACCCCGTGCTGGAGCTGCCCTGGGAGTGTTTGATGGGGACAGTGTAGAGGGAGCTTTACTTTGTATCTAACCCCGTGCTGTACCTGTCCTGGGACTGTTTGATGGAGACAGTGTAGAGGGAGCTTTACTCTGTATCAAACCCCGTGCTGTACCTGTCCTTGGAGTGTTTGATGGAGACAGTGTAGAGGGAGCTTTACTCTGTATCTAACCCTGTGCTGTACCTGCCCTGGAAGTGTTTGATGGGGACAGTGTAGAGGGAGCTTTACTCTGTATCTAACCGCGTGCTGTAACTGTCCTGGGAGTGTTTGATGGGGACGGTGTAGAGGGAGCTTTAAACTGTATCTAATCCCATGCTGTACCTGTCCTGGGAGCGTTTGATGGGGACGGTGTAGAGGGAGCTTTAAACTGTATCTAACCCCGTGCTGTACCTGTCCCGGGAATGTTTGATGGGGACAGTGTAGAGGGAGCTTTACTCTGTATCTAACCCCGTGCTGTACCTGTCCTGGGAATGTTTGATGGGGACAGAGTAGAGGGAGCTTTACTCTGTATCTAACCCCGTGCTGTACCTGTCCTGGGAGTGTTTGATGGGGACAGTGTAGAGGGAGCTTTACTCTGTATCTAACCCCGTGCTGGAGCTGCCCTGGGAGTGTTTGATGGGGACAGTGTAGAGGGAGCTTTACACTGTATCTAACCCCGTGCTGTACCTGTCCTGGGAGTGTTTGATGGGGATGATGCAAAGGGAGTTTACTCTGTATCTAACCCTGTGTTGTAGCTGAGCAGGGTGTTTCGGTGGAGGGTGTCGTGATTAATTGCGGGTTTAATAATTACTTTCTTTCATGGAACTGTTGACCATCCCTTGTTCATGGTTGACTCACTGAGCAGATGCCCCTTAAAGTGATGGCCAACTCCCAGGCATACTGTTCCCAGCGCCCACCAAACCCCTCCTCCCCCCAGCGCCCACCAAACCCCCCCCCCCCCCCCCCCCCCCCCCCGAGCCATGGCCGGGTCACTCTGTGAACCTACGGCCCTGTCATCTGTCCATCAGGCCTTCAGCTCCTTCCTCTGGGACCGTGCTGAAGGAGTTAGATGACCCTACCTGGCCCTCAGGACTGCTGGAGTGTCTGGCAACTGGCTGCAGGGTGAATGATGAGATGGGCTTATCACCAGACCCCTGACCAATTCCCACCGCCCACCCCCCCCACCCCCCACCTCCTGCACCCACAGCTCCGTCCTCCCTACTCAGAAGCAGGTGAGGACTGCATCGTGCCTAGCTGCGATGATTCCTGTGGTCGAATAGCTGCACGCCAGTCAGTGGCCAATGCATTCATGGAGGGTGGGGCGGTTAACTGCGATGACTTGAGGGTTTGGGGAATAATTGGTGTGGTGGGGGGGGGGGAGGGATGGGGGGGCGGAGGCTGGGGGTTGGTGAGTGGGGCGGAGGGATTAAACTTAATTCCGGTCTGCTCCAATCAGAGTGAGGGCAGTTTGGGTGTCTGGGGTAAAAGGTTACTGCGGGAGACGTGACAGATCTCCCAAATCGACATCACAGACCTGTCCGCGGTGTCCCCCTCTCTCTCTCTCTCTCTCTCTCTCTCACTCTCTCTCTCTCTGTTTCTCTCTCTCTCACTCTCTCTCTCTCTGTTTCTCTCTCTCTGTCTCTCTCTCTGTTTCTCTCTTTCTCTCTCTGTCTCTCTCTCAGTCTCTGTCTCTCTGTTTCTCTCTCTCTATCCCTGCCTCTCTCTATCCCTGTCTCTGACTCGCTATCTCTCTTTCTGTCTCTCTCTCTCTCTGTCTCTCTCTCGCTCTCTCTCTCTGTCTCTCTCTCAGTCTCTGTCTCTGTCTCTCTCTCACTGTCTGTCTCTCTCTGTCTCTCTCTCTCTCTCTGTCTCTCTCTCTCTCTATCCCTGTCTCTCTCTATCCCTGTCTCTGTCTCGCTATCTCTTTTTCTGTCTCTCTCTCTCTGTCTCTCTCTCGCTCTCCCTCACTGTCTCGCTCTCTCACTTTCTGTCTCTCTCTCTCTGTTTCTCTCTCTCTGTCTCTCTCCGACTCTCACTCTCTGACTCTCTGTCCCACACTCTGTCTCTCTCTTTCTCTGCCTATCCACCACGTTCTCTTTGTCTCTCTCTCTCTATCCCTGTCTGTCTCTCACATAAAGTCAGTTTGAGACATTGCACGATGGCTCGACACTGCCACCGACAGTCTCACCAGCAAAACTACAACCTGGTAACTGACAACCTCACATCCTCAGAAATCAGGGTGGGCCACTCGGCCCCTCGACTTGCTACTCCATTCAATAAGATCATGGCTCATGGTCAGCGGCACTCAGTTAGGGACAATCTCCATGTCTCCTCAGAGCAATGCTAAAGACAAATTTCTCACACAAGAAACAGGGTAGCGATTAAACATCACATTGGCCAATGATAAGTGCACAGTAAGATCTCACAAACAGACGTAGAGGAGAGTACACATTAACCATTTATACTTAAGGGAGGGATATTGGGGCAGGAAACTGAAAATAGCTCACACCCTTCTCCCTATCGGAAAAACATCACCTCCGACACTGCGGCGCTCCCTCAGTACTGAGCCTCCGACAGTGCGGCACTCCCTCAGTACCGACCCTCCAACAATGCAGCACTCGCTCAGTACCGACCCTCCGACAGTGCGGCAATCCCTCAATACCGACAGTGCGGCACTCCCTCGGTACTGACTCTCTGACAGTGTAGCACTCCCTCAGTACCGACCCTTCGACAGTGCGGCACTCCCTCAGTACTGACCCACCGACAGTGCGGCGCTCCCTCAGTACTGACCCTCCGACAGTGCATCCTCCCTCAGTACTGACCCTCCGACAGTGCGGCACTCCCTCAGTACTGACCCTCCGACAGTGCGGCACTGACACATTACTGACCCTCAGACAATGCGGCGCTCCCTCAGTACTGACCCTCCGACAGTGCGGCGCTCCCTCAGTACTGACCCTCCGACACTGCGGTGCTCCCTCAGTACTGACACTCCGACAGTGCGGCGCTCCCTCAGTACTGACACTCCGACAGTGCAGCACTCCCTCATTACTGACCCTCCAACAGTGCGGCACTCACTCAGTACTGACCCGCCGACCGTGCAGCGCTCTCTCAGTCCTGAACCTCCAACAGTGCGGCTCTCCCTTGGAACTGACCCTCCGAGGTGCTCCCTCAGTACTGACCCTCCGACAGTGCATCCTCCCTCAGTACTGACCCTCAGACAGTGCGGCGCTCCCTCAGTACTGACCCTCCGAAAGTGCATTCTCCCTCAGTACTGACCCTCCGACAGTGCGGCACTCCGTCAATACCGACACTCCGACAGTGCGGCACTCCCTCAATACCGACACTCCGACAGTGCGGCACTCCCTCAATACCGACACTCCGACAGTGCGGCACGCCCTCAATACCGACACTCCGACAGTGTGGCACTACCTCAGTACTGACCCTCCGACAGTGCGGCGCTCCCTCAGTACTGACCCTCTGACAGTGCGGTGCTCCCTCAGTACCGACCCTCCGAAAGTCATCCTCCCTCAGTACTGACCCTCCGACAGTGCAGCACTCCCTCAGTACTGACCCTCCGACAGTGCAGCGCTCCCTCAGTACTGACCCTCCCAAAGTCATCCTCCCTCAGTACTGACCCTCCAACACTGCGGCACTCCCTCAATACCGACACTCCGACAGTGCGGCACTCCCTCAATACCGACACTCCGACAGTGCGGCACTCCCTCAATACTGATTCTCTGACAGTGCGGCACTCCCTCTGTACTGACCCTCAGACAGTGCGGTGCTCCCTCTGTACTGACCCTCTAACAATGCGGTGCTCCCTCAGTACAGACCCTTCGACAGTGCGGCACTCCCTCAGTACTGATCCTCCGACAGTGCAACCTCCCTCAGTACTGACCCTCCGACAGTGCATCCTCCCTCAGTACTGACCCTCTGACAGTGCATCCTCCCTCAGTACTGACCCTCTGACAGTGCGGCGCTTCCTCAGTACTGACCCTCCGATAGTGCGGTGCTTCCTCAGTACTGACTCTCCGACAGTGCGGCACTCCCTAATTACTGACCCTCCGACACTGCGGCACTCCCTCAGTGCTGACCCTCCAACAGTGCGGCGCTCCCTCAGAACGGACACTGCGGTACTCCCTCAGTACTGACCCTCCGACAGTGTGGCGCTCCCTCAGTACTGACCCTCCGACTCTGCAGCACTCCCTCAGTACTGACACTCCGATACTGCGGCGCACCCTCAGTACTGACCCTCCAACAATGCAGCACTCGCTCAGTACCGACCCTCCGACAGTGCGGCAATCCCTCAATACCGACAGTGCGGCATTCCCTCGGTACTGACCCTCCGAGGTTCTCCCTCTGTACTGACTCTCTGACAGTGCAGCACTCCCTCAGTACCGACCCTTCGACAGTGCGGCACTCCCTCAGTACTGACACCCCGACAGTGCGGCGCTCCCTCCACACTGACACTCCGACAGTGCAGCATCCCTCAGCACTGACCCTCTGACAGTGAAGCGCTCCCTCAGCACTGACACTCCGACAGTGCGGCACTACCTCAGTACTGACCCTCAGACAGTGCGGCGGTCCCTCAGTACTGACCCTCCGACAGTGCAGCACCTCCCTCAGTACTGGCCCTCCGACATTGCAGCACCTCCCTCAGTACTGGCCTGCCGACAGTGCAGCACCTCCCACAGTACTGATCCTCCAACAGTGCAGCACTGCCTCGGTACTGACACTCGTACAGTGCGGCACTCCCTCAGTACTGACCCTCCCAAAGTCATCCTCCCTCAGTACTGACCCTCCAACACTGCGGCACTCCCTCAATACCGACACTCCGACAGTGCGGCACTCCCTCAATACCGACAGTGCGGCACTCCCTCAATACCGACACTCCGACAGTGCGGCACTCCCTCAATACTGATTCTCTGACAGTGCAGCACTCCCTCAGTACTGACCCTCAGACAGTGCGGCGCTCCCTCAGTAGTGACCCTCTGACAGTGCAGTGCTCCCTCTGTACTGACCCTCTAACAATGCGGTGCTCCCTCAGTACCGACCCTTCGACAGTGCGGCACTCCCTCAGTACTGACCCTCCGACAGTGCAACCTCCCTCAGTACTGACCCTCCGACAGTGCATCCTCCCTCAGTACTGACCCTCTGACAGTGCATCCTCCCTCAGTACTGACCCTCTGACAGTGCGGCGCTTCCTCAGTACTGACCCTCCGACAGTGCGGTGCTTCCTCAGTACTGACCCTCCGACAGTGCGGTGCTTCCTCAGTACTGCCCCTCCGACAGTGCGGCACTCCCTAATTACTGACCCTCCGACACTGCGGCACTCCCTCAGTGCTGACCCTCCAACAGTGCGGCGCTCCCTCAGAACGGACACTGCGGCACTCCCTCAGTACTGACCCTCCGACAGTGCAGCGCTCCCTCATTACTGACCCTCCGACAGTGCAGCACTCCCTCAGTACTGGCCCTCCGACAGTGCGGCGCTCCCTCAGTACTGACCCTCCGACTCTGCAGCACTCCCTCAGTACTGACCCTCCGATAGTGTGGCGCTCCCTCGGTACTGACCCTCCGACAGTGCAGCACTCCCTCAGTACTGACACTCCGATACTGCGGCGCACCCTCAGTACTGACCCTCCAACAATGCAGCACTCGCTCAGTACCGACCCTCCGACAGTGCGGCAATCCCTCAATACCGACAGTGCGGCATTCCCTCGGTACTGACCCTCCGAGGTTCTCCCTCTGTACTGACTCTCTGACAGTGCAGCACTCCCTCAGTACCGACCCTTCGACAGTGCGGCACTCCCTCAGTACTGACACCCCGACAGTGCGGCGCTCCCTCAGTACTGACCCACCAACAGTGCGGCACTCCCTCAGTACTGACCCTCTGACAGTGCGGCGCTCCCTCAGCACTGACCCTCTGACAGTGAAGCGCTCCCTCAGCACTGACACTCCGACAGTGCGGCACTACCTCAGTACTGACCCTCAGACAGTGCGGCGTTCCCTCAGTACTGACCCTCCGACAGTGCAGCACCTCACTCAGAACTGGCCCTCCGACATTGCAGCACCTCCCTCAGTACTGGCCCTCCGACATTGCAGCACCTCCCTCAGTACTGGCCTGCCGACAGTGCAGCACCTCCCACAGTACTGATCCTCCAACAGTGCAGCACTGCCTCGGTACTGACACTCGTACAGTGCGGCACTCCCTCATTACTGACTCTCCGACAGTGAGGCGCTCCCTCAGTACTGACCCTCTGACAGTGCGGCGCTCCATCAGTACTGACCCTCCGACAGTGCGGCGCTCCCTCAGTACTGACCCTCCGACACTGCGGTGCTCCCTCAGTACTGACACTCCGACAGTGCGGCGCTCCCTCAGTACTGACACTCCGACAGTGCAGCACTCCCTCATTACTGACCCTCCGACAGTGCGGCACTCCCTCAATACCGACACTCCGACAGTGCGGCACTCGTTCAATACCGACCCTCCAACAGTGCGGCACTCCCTCAATACCGACACTCCGACAGTGCGGCACTCCCTCAATACCGACACTCCGACAGTGTGGCACTCCCTCAATACTGACTCTCTGACAATGCAGCACTCCCTCAGTACTGACCATCAGACAGTGCGGCGCTCCCTCAGTAGTGACCCTCTGAAAGTGCGGTGCTCCCTCTGTACTAACCCTCTAACAATGCGGTGCTGCCTCAGTACCGACCCTTCGACAGTGCGGCGCTCCCTCAGTACTGACCATCCGACAGTGCATCCTCCCTCAATACTGACCCTTCGACAGTGCATCCTCCCTCAGTACTGACCCTCCGACAGTGCATCCTCCCTCAGTACTGACCCTCCGACAGTGCGACGCTCCCTCATTACTGACCCTCCAACAGTGCGGCACTCACTCAGTACTGACCCACCGACCGTGCGGCGCTCTCTCAGTCCTGAACCTCCAACAGTGCGGCACTCCCTCGGAACTGACCCTCCGAGGTGCTCCCTCTGTACTGACTCTCTGACAGTGCAGCGCTCCCTCAGTACCGACGCTTCGACAGTGTGGCACTCCCTCAGTACTGACCCTCCGACAGTGCGGCGCTCCCTCAGTACTGACCCTCCGAAAGTGCATTCTCCCTCAGTACTGACCCTCCGACAGTGCGGCACTCCCTCAATACCGACACTCCGACAGTGCGGCACTCCTTCAATACCGACACTCCGACAGTGCGGCACTCCCTCAATACCGACACTCCGACAGTGTGGCACTACATCAGTACTGCCCCTCCGACAGTGCGGCGCTCCCTCAGTACTGACCCTCTGACAATGCGGCAATCCCTCAGTATTGACCCTCTAACAGTGCGGTGCTCCCTCTGTACTGACCCTCCGAAAGTCATCCTCCCTCAGTACTGACCCTCCGAGAGTGCAGCACTCCCTCAGTACTGACCCTCCGACAGTGCAGCGCTCCCTCAGCACTGACCCTCCCAAAGTCATCCTCCCTCAGTACAGACCCTCCAACACTGCGGCACTCCCTCAATACCGACACTCCGACAGTGCGGCACTCCCTCAATACCGACAGTGCAGAACTCCCTCAATACCGACAGTGCGGCACTCCCTCAATACCGACACTCCGACAGTGCGGCACTCCCTCAATACTGATTGTCTGACAGTGCGGCACTCCCTCAGTACTGACCCTCAGACAGTGTGGCGCTCCCTCAGTAGTGACCCTCTGACAGTGCGGTGCTCCCTCTGTACTGACCCTCGAACAATGCGGTGCTCCCTCAGTACCGACCCTTCGACAGTGCGGCACTCCCTCAGTACTGACCCTCCGACAGTGCAACCTCCCTCAGTACTAACCCTCCGACAGTGCATCCTCCCTCAGTACTGACCCTCCCACAGTGCATCCTCCCTCAGTTCTGACCCTCAGACAGTGCGGCGCTTCCTCAGTACTGACCCTTCGACAGTGCGGCGCTCCCTAATTACTGACCCTCCGACACTGCGGCACTCCCTCAGTGCTGACCCTCCAACAGTGCGGCGCTCCCTCAGAACGGACACTGCGGCACTCCCTCAGTACTGACCCTCCGACAGTGCGGCGCTCCCTCAGTACTGACCCTCCGACTCTGCAGCACTCCTTCAGTACTGACACTCCGATAGTGTGGCGCTCCCTCAGTACTGACCCTCCGACAGTGCAGCACTCCCTCAGTACTGACACTCCAATACTGCGGCGCACCCTCAGTACTGACCCTCCAACAATGCAGCACTCGCTCAGTACCGACCCTCCGACAGTGCGGCATTCCCTCGGTACTGACCCTCCGAGGTTCTCCCTCTGTACTGACTCTCTGACAGTGCAGCACTCCCTCAGTACTGACACCCTGACAGTGCGGCGCTCCCTCAGTACTGACCCTCTAACAATGCGGTGCTCCCTCAGTACCGACCCTTCGACAGTGCGGCACTCCCTCAGTAGTGACCCTCCGACAGTGCAACCTCCCTCAGTACTGACCCTCCGACAGTGCATCCTCCCTCTGTACTGACTCTCTGACAGTGCAGCGCTCCCTCAGTACCGACGCTTCGACAGTGTGGCACTCCCTCAGTACTGACCCTCCGACAGTGCGGCGCTCCCTCAGTACTGACCCTCCGAAAGTGCATTCTCCCTCAGTACTGACCCTCCGACAGTGCGGCACTCCCTCAATACCGACACTCCGACAGTGCAGCACTCCCTCAATACCGACACTCCGACAGTGCGGCACTCCCTCAATACCGATACTCCGACAGTGCGGCACACCCTCAATACCGACACTCCGACAGTGTGGCACTACCTCAGTACTGACCCTCCGACAGTGCGGCGCTCCCTCAGTACTGACCCTCTGACAATGCGGCACTCCCTCAGTACTGACCCTCTATCAGTGCGGTGCTCCCTCTGTACTGACCCTCTGACAGCGCGGTGCTCCCTCAGTACCGACCCTCCGAAAGTCATCCTCCCTCAGTACTGACCCTCCAACAGTGCGGCACTCCCTCAATACCGACACTCCGACAGTGCGGCACTCCCTCAATACTGATTCTCTGACAGTGCGGCAATCCCTCATTACTGACCCTCCGACAGTGAGGCGCTCCCTCACTACTGACCCTCTGACAGTGCGGCGCTCCATCAGTACTGACCCTCCGACAGTGCGGCGCTCCCTCAGTACTGACCCTCCGACGCTGCGGTGCTCCCTCAGTACTGACACTGCGACAGTGCGGCGCTCCCTCAGCACTGACCCTCCGAAAGTGCGGCACTCACTCAGTACTGACCCGCCGACACTGCGGCGCTCCCTCAGCACTGACCCTCCGACAGTGCAGCACTCCCTCAGCACTAACCCTCCAACAGTACGGCACACACTCAGTACTGACCCTCCAACAGTGCGGCACTCCCTCAGTACTGACCCTCTGACAGTGCGGCGCTCCCTCAGCACTGACCCTCTGACAGTGCGGCACTCCCTCAGCACTGACAATCCGACAGTGCAGCATCCCTCAGCACTGACCCTCTGACAGTGCAGTGCTCCCTCAGCACTGACACTCCGACAGTGCAGCACTACCTCAGTACTGACCCTCAGACAGTGCGGCGCTCCCTCAGTAATGACCCTCCGACAGTGCAGCACCTCACTCAGTACTGGCCCTCCGACATTGCAGCACCTCCCTCAGTACTGACACTCCGACAGTGCTGCCCTCCCTCGTTACTGACCCTCCAACAGTGCGGCACTCACTCAGTACTGACCCGCCGACCGTGCGGCGCTCTCTCAGTCCTGAACCTCCAACAGTGCGGCACTCCCTCGGAACTGACCCTCCGTGGTGCTCCCTCTGTACTGACTCTCTGACAGTGCAGCGCTCCCTCAGTACCGACGCTTCGACAGTGTGGCACTCCCTCAGTACTGACCCTCCGACAGTGCGGCGCTCCCTCAGTACTGACCCTCCGAAAGTGCATTCTTCCTCAGTAATGACCCTCCGACAGTGCGGCACTCCCTCAATACCGACACTCCGACAGTGCGGCACACCCTCAATACCGACACTCCGACAGTGTGGCACTACCTCAGTACTGACCCTCCGACAGTACGGCGCTCCCTCAGTACTGACCCTCTGACAATGCGGCACTCCCTCAGTACTGACCCTCTAACAGTGCGGTGCTCCCTCTGTACTGACCCTCTGACAGTGCGGTGCTCCCTCAGTACCGACCCTCCGAAAGTCATCCTCCCTCAGTACTGACCCTCCGACAGTGCAGCACTCCCTCAGTACTGACCCTCCGACAGTGCAGCGCTCCCTCAGTACTGACCCTCCCAAAGTCATCCTCCCTCAGTACTGACCCTCCAACAGTGCGGCACTCCCTCAATACCGACACTCCGACAGTGCGGCACTCCCTCAATACTGATTCTCTGACAGTGCGGCACTCCCTCAGTACTGACCCTCTGACAGTGCGGCACTCCCTCAATACCGACACTCCGACAGTGCGGCACTCCCTCAATACCGACACTCCGACAGTGCGGCACACCCTCAATACCGACACTCCGACAGTGTGGCACTACCTCAGTACTGACCCTCCGACAGTACGGCGCTCCCTCAGTACTGACCCTCTGACAATGCGGCACTCCCTCAGTACTGACCCTCTAACAGTGCGGTGCTCCCTCTGTACTGACCCTCTGACAGTGCGGTGCTCCCTCAGTACCGACCCTCCGAAAGTCATCCTCCCTCAGTACTGACCCTCCGACAGTGCAGCACTCCCTCAGTACTGACCCTCCGACAGTGCAGCGCTCCCTCAGTACTGACCCTCCCAAAGTCATCCTCCCTCAGTACTGACCCTCCAACGGTGCGGCACTCCCTCAATACCGACACTCCGACAGTGCGGCACTCCCTCAATACTGATTCTCTGACAGTGCGGCACTCCCTCAGTACTGACCCTCTGACAGTGTGGCGCTCCCTCAGTACTGACCCTCCGACAGTGCGGCGCTCCCTCAGTACTGACCCTCAGACAGTGCGGCGCTCCCTCAGTAGTGACCCTCTGAAAGTGCGGTGCTCCCTCTGCACTGACCCTCTAGCAATGCGGTGCTGCCTCAGTACCGACCCTTCGACAGTGCGGCACTCCCTCAGTACTGACCCTCCGACAGTGCATCCTCCCTCAGTACTGACCCTCCGACAGTGCATCCTCCCTCAGTACTGACCCTCCGACAGTGCATCCTCCCTCATTACTGACCCTCCGACAGTGCGGCGCTCCCTCAGTACTGACACTCCGACAGTGCAGCCCTCCCTCATTACTGACCCTCCAACAGTGCAGCACTCACTCAGTACTGACCCGCCAGCCGTGCGGCGCTCTCTCAGTCCTGAACCTCCAACAGTGCGGCACTCCCTCGGAACTGACCCTCCGAGGTGCTCCCTCTATACTGACTCTCTGACAGTGCAGCGCTCCCTCAGTACCGACGCTAGGACAGTGTGGCACTCCCTCAGTACTGACCCTCCGACAGTGCGGCGCTCCCTCAGTACTGACCCTCCGAAAGTGCATTCTCCCTCAGTACTGACCCTCCGACAGTGCGGCACTCCCTCAATACCGACACTCCGACAGTGCGGCATCCCTCAATACCGACACTCCGACAGTGCGGCACTCCCTCAATACCGACACTCCGACAGTGCGGCACTCCCTCAATACCGACACTCAGACAGTGCGGCGCTCCCTCAGTACTGACCCTCCGACAGTGCGGCGCTCCCTCAGTACTGACCCTCCGACACTGCAGCGCTCCCTCAGTACTGACCCTCCGACACTGCGGTGCTCCTTCAGTACTGACACTCCGACAGTGCAGCACTCCCTCATTATTGACCCTCCAACAGTGCGGCACTCACTCAGTACTGACCCGCCGACCATGCGGCGCTCTCTCAGTCCTGAACCTCCAACAGTGCGGCACTCCCTCGGAACTGACCCTCCGAGGTGCTCCCTCTGTACAGACTCTCTGACAGTGCAGCGTTCCCTCAGTACCGACGTTTCGACAGTGCGGCACTCCCTCAGTACTGACCCTCCGACAGTGCGGCGCTGCCTCAGTACTGACCCTCCGAAAGTGCATTCTCCCTCAGTACTGACCCTCCGAAAGTGCATTCTCCCTCAGTACTGACCTTCCGACAGTGCGGCACTGCCTCAATACTGACACTCCGACAGTGCGGCACTCCCTCAATACTGACACTCCGACAGTGCGGCACACCCTCAATACCGACACTCCGACAGTGCGGCACTACCTCAGTACTGACCCTCAGACAGTGCGGCGCTCCCTCAGTACTGACCCTCCCAAAGTGCATTCTCCCTCAGTACTGACCCTCCGACAGTGCGGCACTGCCTCAATACCGACACTCCGACAGTGCGGCACTCCCTCAATACCGACATTCCGACAGTGCGGCACATCCAATACCGACACTCCGACAGTGCGGCACTACCTCAGTACTGACCCTCAGACAGTGCGGCGCTTCCTCAGTACTGACTCATTGACAATGTGGCACTACCTCAGTACTGACCCTCAGACAGTGCGGCACTCCCTCAGTACTGACCCTCCGACAGTGCGGCACTCCCTCAGTACTGACCCTCCCAAAGTCATCCTCCCTCAGTACTGACCCTCCAACAGTGCGGCACTCCCTCAATACCGACACTCCGACAGTGTGGCACTCCCTCAATACCGACAGTGCAGCAGTCCCTCAATACCGACACTCCGACAGTGCGGCACTCCCTCAATACTGACCCTCTGACAGTGCGGCACTCCCTCAGTAGTGACCCTTTGAAAGTGCGGTGCTCCCTCTGTACTAACCCTCTAACAATGCGGTGCTGCCTCAGTACCGACCCTTCGACAGTGCGGCACTCCCTCAGTACTGACCCTCCGACAGTGCATCCTCCCTCAGTACTGACCCTTCGACAGTGCATCCTCCCTCAGTACTGACCCTCCGACAGTGCATCCTCCCTCAGTACTGACCCTCCGACAGTGCATCCTCCCTCAGTACTGACCCTCCGACAGTGCTGCCCTCCCTCGTTACTGACCCTCCAACAGTGCGGCACTCACTCAGTACTGACCCGCCGACCGTGCGGCGCTCTCTCAGTCCTGAACCTCCAACAGTGCGGCACTCCCTCGGAACTGACCCTCCGTGGTGCTCCCTCTGTACTGACTCTCTGACAGTGCAGCGCTCCCTCAGTACCGACGTTTCGACAGTGTGGCACTCCCTCAGTACTGACCCTCCGACAGTGCGGCGCTCCCTCAGTACTGACCCTCCGAAAGTGCATTCTTCCTCAGTACTGACCCTCCGAAAGTGCATTCTTCCTCAGTACTGACCCTCCGACAGTGCGGCACTCCCTCAATACCGACACTCCGACAGTGCGGCACTCCCTCAATACCGACACTCCGACAGTGCGGCACTCCCTCAATACCGACACTCCGACAGTGCGGCACACCCTCAATACCGACACTCCGACAGTGTGCCACTACCTCAGTACTAACCCTCCGACAGTACGGCGCTCCCTCAGTATTGACCCTCTGACAATGCGGCACTCCCTCAGTACTGACCCTCTAACAGTGCGGTGCTCCCTCTGTACTGACCCTCTGACAGTGCGGTGCTCCCTCAGTACCGACCCTCCGAAAGTCATCCTCCCTCAGTACTGACCCTCCGACAGTGCAGCACTCCCTCAGTACTGACCCTCCGACAGTGCAGCGCTCCCTCAGTACTGACCCTCCCAAAGTCATCCTCCCTCAGTACTGACCCTCCAACAGTGCGGCACTCCCTCAATACCGACACTCCGACAGTGCAGCACTCCCTCAATACTGATTCTCTGACAGTGCGGCACTCCCTCAATACCGACACTCCGACAGTGTGGCACTACCTCAGTACTGACCCTCCGACAGTGCGGCACTCCCTCAGTACTGACCCTCAGACAGTGCGGCGCTCCCTCAGTAGTGACCCTCTGAAAGTGCGGTGCTCCCTCTGCACTGACCCTCTAGCAATGCGGTGCTGCCTCAGTACCGACCCTTCGACAGTGCGGCACTCCCTCAGTACTGACCCTCCGACAGTGCATCCTCCCTCAGTACTGACCCTCCGACAGTGCATCCTCCCTTAGTACTGACCCTCCGACAGTGCATCCTCCCTCATTACTGACCCTCCGACAGTGCGGCGCTCCCTCAGTACTGACACTCCGACAGTGCAGCCCTCCCTCATTACTGACCCTCCAACAGTGCAGCACTCACTCAGTACTGACCCGCCGACCGTGCGGCGCTCTCTCAGTCCTGAACCTCCAACAGTGCGGCACTCCCTCAGTACTGACCCTCAGACAGTGCGGCGCTCCCCCAGTAGTGACCCTCTGAAAGTGCGGTGCTCCCTCTGCACTGACCCTCTTGCAATGCGGTGCTGCCTCAGTACCGACCCTTCGACAGTGCGGCACTCCCTCAGTACTGACCCTCCGACAGTGCATCCTCCCTCAGTACTGACCCTCCGACAGTGCATCCTCCCTCAGTACTGACCCTCCGACAGTGCATCCTCCCTCAGTACTGACCCTCCGACAGTGCGGCTCTCCCTCAGTACTGACACTCCGACAGTGCTGCCCTCCCTCATTACTGACCCTCCAACAGTGCAGCACTCACTCAGTACTGACCCGCCGACCGTGCGGCGCTCTCTCAGTCCTGAACCTCCAACAGTGCGGCACTCCCTCGGAACTGACCCTCCGAGGTGCTCCCTCTATACTGACTCTCTGACAGTGCAGCGCTCCCTCAGTACCGACGCTAGGACAGTGTGGCACTCCCTCAGTACTGACCCTCCGACAGTGCGGCGCTCCCTCAGTACTGACCCTCCGAAAGTGCATTCTCCCTCAGTACTGACCCTCCGACAGTGAGGCACTCCCTCAATACCGACACTCCGACAGTGCGGCACTCCCTCAATACCGACATTCCGACAGTGCGGCACTCCCTCAATACCGACACTCCGACAGTGCGGCGCTCCCTCAGTACTGACCCTCCAACAGTGCGGCGCTCCCTCAGTACTGACCCTCTGACAATGCGGCGCTCCCTCAGTACTGACCCTCTGACAATGCGGCACTCCCTCAGTACTGACCCTCTAACAGTGCGGTGCTCCCTCTGTACTGACCCTCTGACAGCGCGGTGCTCCCTCAGTACCGACCCTCCGAAAGTCATCCTCCCTCAGTACTGACCCTCCGACAGTGCGGCACTCCCTCAGTACTGACCCTCCCAAAGTCATCCTCCCTCAGTACTGACCCTCCAACAGTGCGGCACTCCCTCAATAACCCACACTCCGACAGTGCGGCACTCCCTCAATACCGACAGTGCGGCACTCCCTCAATACCGACACTCCGACAGAGCGGCACTCCCTCAATACTGATTCTCTGACAGTGCGGCAATCCCTCATTACTGACCCTCAGACAGTGAGGCGCTCCCTCAGTACTGACCCTCTGACCGTGCGGCGCTCCATCAGTACTGACCCTCCGACAGTGCGGCGCTCCCTCAGTACTGACCCTCCGACACTGCGGTGCTCCCTCAGTACTGACACTGCGATAATGCGGCGCTCCCTCATTACTGACCCTCCGATAGTGCGGCACTCACTCAGTACTGACCCGACGACACTGCGGCGCTCCCTCAGCAGTGACCCTCCGACAGTGCGGCACTCCCTCAGCACTAACCCTCCAACAGTACGGCACACCCTCAGTACTGACCCTCCAACAGTGCGGCACTCCCTCAGTACTGACCCTCTGACAGTGCGGCGCTCCCTCAGCACTGACCCTCTGACAGTGCGGCACTCCCTCAGCACTGACACTCCGACAGTGCAGCATCCCTCAGCACTGACCCTCTGACAGTGCAGCGCTCCCTCAGCACTGACACTCCGACAGTGCAGCACTACCTCAGTACTGACCCTCAGACAGTGCGGCGCTCCCTCAGTAATGACCCTCCGACAGTGCAGCACCTCACTCAGAACTGGCCCTCCGACATTGCAGCACCTCCCTCAGTACTGGCCCTCCGACATTGCAGCACCTCCCTCAGTACTGGCCTGCCGACAGTGCAGCACCTCCCAAAGTACTGATCCTCCAACAGTGCAGCACTGCCTCAGTACTGACATTCGTACAGTGCGGCACTCCCTCATTACTGACTCTCCGACAGTGAGGCGCTCCCTCAGTACTGACCCTCTGAAAGTGCGGCGCTCCATCAGTACTGACCCTCCGACAGTGCATCCTCCCTCAGTACTGACCCTCCGACAGTGCGGCGCTCCCTCAGTACTGACACTCCGACAGTGCTGCCCTCCCTCGTTACTGACCCTCCAACAGTGCGGCACTCACTCAGTACTGACCCGCCGACCGTGCGGCGCTCTCTCAGTCCTGAACCTCCAACAGTGCGGCACTCCCTCGGAACTGACCCTCCGTGGTGCTCCCTCTGTACTGACTCTCTGACAGTGCAGCGCTCCCTCAGTACCGACGCTTCGACAGTGTGGCACTCCCTCAGTACTGACCCTCCGACAGTGCGGCGCTCCCTCAGTACTGACCCTCCGAAAGTGCATTCTTCCTCAGTACTGACCCTCCGACAGTGCGGCACTCCCTCAATACCGACACTCCGACAGTGCGGCACTCCCTCAATACCGACACTCCGACAGTGCGGCACTCCCTCAATACCGACACTCCGACAGTGCGGCACACCCTCAATACCGACACTCCGACAGTGTGGCACTACCTCAGTACTAACCCTCCGACAGTACGGCGCTCCCTCAGTACTGACCCTCTGACAATGCGGCACTCCCTCAGTACTGACCCTCTAACAGTGCGGTGCTCCCTCTGTACTGACCCTCTGACAGTGCGGTGCTCCCTCAGTACCGACCCTCCGAAAGTCATCCTCCCTCAGTACTGACCCTCCGACAGTGCAGCACTCCCTCAGTACTGACCCTCCGACAGTGCAGCGCTCCCTCAGTACTGACCCTCCCAAAGTCATCCTCCCTCAGTACTGACCCTCCAACAGTGCGGCACTCCCTCAATACCGACACTCCGACAGTGCGGCACTCCCTCAATACTGATTCTCTGACAGTGCGGCACTCCCTCAGTACTGACCCTCTGACAGTGCGGCACTCCCTCAATACCGACACTCCGACAGTGCGGCACTCCCTCAATACCGACACTCCGACAGTGCGGCACACCCTCAATACCGACACTCCGACAGGGCGGCACTACCGCAGTACTGACCCTCAGACAGTGCGGCGCTCTCTCAGTACTGACTCTCTGACAATGCGGCACGACCTCAGTACTGACCCTCTGACAGCGCGGTGCTCCCTCAGTACCGACCCTCCGAAAGTAATCCTCCCTCAGTACTGACCCTCCAACAGTGCGGCACTCCCTCAATTCCGACACTCCGACAGTGCGGCACTCCCTCAATACCGACAGTGCGGCACTCCCTCAATACCGACACTCCGACAGAGCGGCACTCCCTCAATACTGACTCTGACAGTGCGGCAATCCCTCAGTACTGACCCTCAGACAGTGAGGCCCTCCCTCAGTAGTGACCCTCTGAAAGTGCGGTGCTCCCTCTGTACTGGCCCTCTAACAATGCGCTGCTGCCTCAGTACCGACCCTACGACAGTGCAGCGCTCCCTCAGTACTGACCCTCCGACAGTGCATCCTCCCTCAGTACTGACCCTCCGACAGTGCGGCGCACCCTCAGTACTGACCCTCCAACATTGCGGCGCTCCCTCATTACTGACCCTCCGACACTGCGGCACTCCCTCAGTGCTGACCCTCCAACAGTGCGGCACTCCCTCAGAACTGACACTGCGGCACTCCCTCAGTACTGACCCTCCGACAGTGCGGCACTCCCTCAGTACTGACCCTCCGACAGTGCGGCGCTCCCTCAGTACTGACCCTCCGACTCTGCAGCACTCCCTCAGTATTGACACTCCGACAGTGCAGCACTCCCTCATTACTGACCCTCCGACAATGCGGCGCTCTCTCATTCCTGAGCCTCCAACAGTGCGGCACTCCCTCGGAACTGACCCTCCGAAAGTCATCCTCCCTCAGTACTGACCCTCCGACAGTGCAGCGCTCCCTCAGTACTGACCCTCCGACAGTGTGGCACTCCCTCAGTACTGACCCTCCGACAGTGCAGCGCTCCCTCAGTACTGACCCTCCGAAAGTCATCCTCCCTCAGTACTGACCCTCCGACAGTGTGGCACTCCCTCAATACCGACACTCCGACAGTGCTGCACTCCCTCAATACCGACACTCTGACAGTGCGGCACTCCCTCTGTACTGACCCTCCGACAGTGCGGCGCTCCCTCTGTACTGACCCTCCGACAGTGCGACACTCCATCAGTACCGACCCTCCAACAGTGCGGCGCTCCCTCAGAACTGACCCTCCGACACTGCGGCACTCCCTCAGTACTGACCCTCCGACAGTGCGGCACTCCCTCAGTATTGACCCTCTGACAATGCAGCACACCCTCAGTACTGACCCTCCGACAGTGCGGCACTCCCTCAGCACTAACCCTCCAACAGTACGGCACACCCTCAGTACTGACCCTCCAACAGTGCGGCACTCCCTCAGTACTGACCCTCTGACATTGCGGCGCTCCCTCAGCGCTGACACTCCGACAGTGCGGCATCCCTCAGCACTGACCCTCTGACAGTGCAGGGCTCCCTCAGCACAGACACTCCGACAGTGCGGCACTCCCTCAGTACTGACCCTCCGACAGTGCAGCACCTCCCTCAGTTCTGGCCCTCCGACAGTGCGGCGCTCCATCAGTTCTGACCCTTCGGCACTGTGGAACTGCCTCAGTACTGACCCTCCGACAGTGCAGCACCTCACTCAGAACTGGCCCTCCGACATTGCAGCACCTCCCTTAGTACTGGCCTGCCGACAGTGCAGCACCTCCCACAGTACTGACCCTCCAACAGTGCAGCAATCCCTCATTACTGACCCTCCGACAGTGAGGCGCTCCCTCAGTATTGACCCTCTGACAGTGCGGCGCTCCATCAGTACTGACCCTCCGACAGTGCGGCGCTCCTTCAGTACTGACCCTCCGACACTGCGGTGCTCCCTCAGTATTGACACTGCGACATTGCGGCGCTCCCTCATTACTGAGCCTCCGAAAGTGCGGCACTCACTCAGTACTGACCCGCCGACACTGCGGCGCTCCCTCAGTACTGACCCTCCGACAGTGCGGCACTCCCTCAGCACTAACCCTCCAACAGTATGGCACACCCTCAGTACTGACCCTACAACAGTGCGACACTCCCTCAGTACTGACCCTCTGACAGTGCGGCGCTCCCTCAGCACTGACACTCCGACAGTGCAGCATCCCTCAGCACTGACCCTCCGACAGTGCAGCACTACCTCAGTACTGACCCTCAGACAGTGCGATGCTCCCTCAGTACTGACCCTCTGAACGTGCATCCTCCCTCAGTACTGACCCTCCGACAGTGCGGCACTCCCTCAGTACTGACCCTCAGACAGTGCGCCGCTCCCTCAGTTCTGACCCTCTGACAATGCGGCACTCCCTCAGTACTGACCCTCTAACAGGGCGGTGCTCCCTCAGTACCGACCCTCCGAAAGTCATCCTCGCTCAGTACTGACCCTCCTACAGTGCGGCGCTCCCTCAGTACTGACCCTCTGAAAGTCATCCTCCCTCAGTACTGACCCTCCGACAGTGCGGCACTCCCTGAATACCGACAGTCCGACAGTGCGGCACTCCCTCAGTACTGACCCTCCGACAGTGCGGCATCCCTCAGCACTGACCCTCTGACAGTGCAGGGCTCCCTCAGCACAGACACTCCGACAGTGCGGCACTCCCTCAGTACTGACCCTCCGACAGTGCAGCACCTCCCTCAGTTCTGGCCCTCCGACAGTGCGGCGCTCCATCAGTTCTGACCCTCCGGCAGTGTGGAGCTGCCTCAGTACTGACCCTCCGACAGTGCAGCACCTCACTCAGAACTGGCCGTCCGACATTGCAGCACCTCCCTTAGTACTGGCCTGCCGACAGTGCAGCACCTCCCACAGTACTGACCCTCCAACAGTGCAGCACTCCCTCAGTGCTGACACTCCTACAGTGCAGCAATCCCTCATTACTGACCCTCCGACAGTGAGGCGCTCCCTCAGTATTGACCCTCTGACAGTGCGGCGCTCCATCAGGACTGACCCTCCGACAGTGCGGCGCTCCCTCAGTACTGACCCTCCGACACTGCGGTGCTCCCTCAGTATTGACACTGCGACAGTGCGGCGCTCCCTCATTACTGAGCCTCCGAAAGTGCGGCACTCACTCAGTACTGACCCGCCGACACTGCGGCGCTCCCTCAGCACTGACCCTCCGACAGTGCGGCACTCCCTCAGCACTAACCCTCCAACAGTATGGCACACCCTCAGTACTGACCCTACAACAGTGCGACACTCCCTCAGTACTGACCCTCTGACAGTGCGGCGCTCCCTCAGCACTGACACTCCGACAGTGCAGCATCCCTCAGCACTGACCCTCCGACAGTGCAGCACTACCTCAGTACTGACCCTCAGACAGTGCGATGCTCCCTCAGTACTGACCCTCTGAACGTGCATCCTCCCTCAGTACTGACCCTCCGACAGTGCGGCACTCCCTCAGTACTGACCCTCAGACAGTGCGCCGCTCCCTCAGTTCTGACCCTCTGACAATGCGGCACTCCCTCAGTACTGACCCTCTAACAGGGCGGTGCTCCCTCAGTACCAACCCTCCGAAAGTCATTCTCGCTCAGTACTGACCCTCCGACAGTGCGGCGCTCCCTCAGTACTGACCCTCTGAAAGTCATCCTCCCTCAGTACTGACCCTCCGACAGTGCGGCACTCCCTGAATACCGACAGTCCGACAGTGCGGCACTCCCTCAGTACTGACCCTCCGACAGTGCGGCACTCCCTCAGTTCTGACCCTCCGACAGTGCGGCGCTCCCTCTGTACTGACCCTCCGACAGTGCGACACTCCATCAGTACCGACCCTCCAACAGTGCGGCGCTCCCTCATTACTGACCCTCCGACACTGTGGCACTCCCTCAGTGCTGACCCTCCAACAGTGCGGTGCTCCCTCAGAACTGACCCTCCGGCACTGCGGCACTCCCTCAGTACTGACCCTCCGAAAGTGCGGCACTCCCTCAGTACTGACCCTCTGGCAGTGCAGCACACCCTCAGTACTGACCCTCCGACACTACGGCGCTCCCTCAGTACCGACCCTCCGACAGTGCGGCACTCCCTCAGCACTAACCCTCCAACAGTACGGCACACCCTCAGCACTGACACTCCGACAGTGCGGCATCCCTCAGCACTGACCCTCTGACAGTGCAGGGCTCCCTCAGCACTGACACTCCGACAGTGCAGCACTCCCTCAGTACTGACCCTCCGACAGTGCGGCGCTCCCTCAGTAGTGACCCTCCGAAAGTGCATTCTCCCTCAGTACTGACCCTTCAACAGTGCGGCACTGCCTCAATACCGACACTCCGACAATGTGGCACTCCCTCAATACCGACACTCCGACAGTGCGGCACACCCTCAATACCGACACTCCACAGTGCGGCACTACCTCAGTACTGACCCTCTGACAGTGCGGCGCTCCCTCAGTACTGACCCTCCCAAAGTGCATTCTCCCTCAGTACTGACCCTCCGACAGTGCGGCACTCCCTCAATACCGACACTCCGACAGTGCGGCACACCCTCAATACCGACACTCCGACAGGGCGGCACTACCTCAGTACTGACCCTCAGACAGTGCGGCGCTCCCTCAGTACTGACTCTCTGACAATGCGGCACGACCTCAGTACTGACCCTCTGACAGCGCGGTGCTCCCTCAGTACCGACCCTCCGAAAGTAATCCTCCCTCAGTACTGACCCTCCAACAGTGCGGCACTCCCTCAATTCCGACACTCCGACAGTGCGGCACTCCCTCAATACCGACAGTGCGGCACTCCCTCAATACCGACACTCCGACAGAGCGGCACGCCCTCAATACTGACTCTCTGACAGTGCGGCAATCCCTCAGTACTGACCCTCAGACAGTGAGGCCCTCCCTCAGTAGTGACCCTCTGAAAGTGCGGTGCTCCCTCTGTACTGGCCCTCTAACAATGCGCTGCTGCCTCAGTACCCACCCTACGACAGTGCGGCGCTCCCTCAGTACTGATCCTCCGACAGTGCATCCTCCCTCAGTACTGACCCTCCGACAGTGCGGCGCACCCTCAGTACTGACCCTCCAACATTGCGGCGCTCCCTCATTACTGACCCTCCGACACTGCGGCACTCCCTCAGTGCTGACCCTCCAACAGTGCGGCGCTCGCTCATTACTGACCCTCCGACACTGCGGCACTCCCTCAGTGCTGACCCTCCAACAGTGCGGCGCTCCCTCAGAACTGACACTGCGGCACTCCCTCAGTACTGACCCTCCGACAGTGCGGCACTCCCTCAGTACTGACCCTCCGACAGTGCGGCGCTCCCTCAGTACTGACCCTCCGACTCTGCAGCAATCCCTCAGTATTGACCCTCCGACAGTGCAGCACTCCCTCATTACTGACCCTCCGACAATGCGGCGCTCTCTCATTCCTGAGCCTCCAACAGTGCGGCACTCCCTCGGAACTGACCCTCCGAAAGTCATCCTCCCTCAGTACTGACCCTCCGACAGTGCAGCGCTCCCTCAGTACTGACCCTCCGACAGTGCGGCACTCCCTCAGTACTGACCCTCCGACAGTGTGGCACTCCCTCAGTACTGACCCTCCGACAGTGCAGCGCTCCCTCAGTACTGACCCTCCGAAAGTCATCCTCCCTCAGTACTGACCCTCCGACAGTGAGGCACTCCCTCAATACCGACACTCCGACAGTGCTGCACTCCCTCAATACCGACACTCTGACAGTGCGGCACTCCCTCAGTACTGACCCTCCGACAGTGCGGCGCTCCCTCTGTATTGACCCTCCGACAGTGCGACACTCCATCAGTACCGACCCTCCAACAGTGCGGCGCTCCCTCAGAACTGACCCTCCGACACTGCGGCACTCCCTCAGTACTGTCCCTCCGACAGTGCGGCACTCCCTCAGTATTGACCCTCTGACAATGCAGCACACCCTCAGTACTGACCCTCCGACAGTACGGCACTCCCTCAGTACCGACCCTCCGACAGTGCGGCACTCCCTCAGCACTAACCCTCCAACAGTACGGCACACCCTCAGTACTGACCCTCCAACAGTGCGGCACTCCCTCAGTACTGACCCTCTGACATTGCGGCGCTCCCTCAGCGCTGACACTCCGACAGTGCGGCATCCCTCATCACTGACCCTCTGACAGTGCAGGGCTCCCTCAGCACTGACACTCCGACAGTGCGGCACTCCCTCAGTACTGACCCTCCGACAGTGCAGCACCTCCCTCAGTTCTGGCCCTCCGACAGTGCGGCGCTTCATCAGTTCTGACCCTCCGACAGTGTGGAGCTGCCTCAGTACTGACCCTCCGACAGTGCAGCACCTCACTCAGAACTGGCCCTCCGACATTGCAGCACCTCCCTTAGTACTGGCCTGCCGACAGTGCAGCACCTCCCACAGTACTGGCCCTCCAACAGTGCAGCACTCCCTCAGTGCTGACACTCCTACAGTGCGGCAATCCCTCATTACTGACCCTCCGACAGTGAGGCGCTCCCTCAGTATTGACCCTCTGACAGTGCGGCGCTCCATCAGTACTGACCCTCCGACACTGCGGTGCTCCCTCAGTACTGACACTGCGGCAGTGCGGCGCTCCCTCATTACTGAGCCTCCGAAAGTGCGGCACTCACTCAGTACTGACCCGCCGACACTGCGGCGCTCCCTCAGCACTGACCCTCCGACAGTGCGGCACTCCCTCAGCACTAACCCTCCAACAGTACGGCACACCCTCAGTACTGACCCTCCAACAGTGCGGCACTCCCTCAGTACTGACCCTCTGACAGTGCGGCGCTCCCTCAGCACTGACACTCCGACAGTGCGGCATCCCTCAGCACTGACACTCCGACAGTGCGGCATCCCTCAGTACTGACCCTCTGACAGTGCGGCGCTCCCTCAGCACTGACACTCCGACAGTGCAGCATCCCTCAGCACTGACCCTCCGACAGTGCAGCACTACCTCAGTACTGACCCTCAGACAGTGCGATGCTCCCTCAGTACTGACCCTCTGAACGTGCATCCTCCCTCAGTACTGACCCTCCGACAGTGCGGCACTCCCTCAGTACTGACCCTCAGACAGTGCGCCGCTCCCTCAGTTCTGACCCTCTGACAATGCGGCACTCCCTCAGTACTGACCCTCTAACAGGGCGGTGCTCCCTCAGTACCGACCCTCCGAAAGTCATCCTCGCTCAGTACTGACCCTCCTACAGTGCGGCGCTCCCTCAGTACTGACCCTCTGAAAGTCATCCTCCCTCAGTACTGACCCTCCGACAGTGCGGCACTCCCTGAATACCGACAGTCCGACAGTGCGGCACTCCCTCAGTACTGACCCTCCGACAGTGCGGCATCCCTCAGCACTGACCCTCTGACAGTGCAGGGCTCCCTCAGCACAGACACTCCGACAGTGCGGCACTCCCTCAGTACTGACCCTCCGACAGTGCAGCACCTCCCTCAGTTCTGGCCCTCCGACAGTGCGGCGCTCCATCAGTTCTGACCCTCCGGCAGTGTGGAGCTGCCTCAGTACTGACCCTCCGACAGTGCAGCACCTCACTCAGAACTGGCCGTCCGACATTGCAGCACCTCCCTTAGTACTGGCCTGCCGACAGTGCAGCACCTCCCACAGTACTGACCCTCCAACAGTGCAGCACTCCCTCAGTGCTGACACTCCTACAGTGCAGCAATCCCTCATTACTGACCCTCCGACAGTGAGGCGCTCCCTCAGTATTGACCCTCTGACAGTGCGGCGCTCCATCAGGACTGACCCTCCGACAGTGCGGCGCTCCCTCAGTACTGACCCTCCGACACTGCGGTGCTCCCTCAGTATTGACACTGCGACAGTGCGGCGCTCCCTCATTACTGAGCCTCCGAAAGTGCGGCACTCACTCAGTACTGACCCGCCGACACTGCGGCGCTCCCTCAGCACTGACCCTCCGACAGTGCGGCACTCCCTCAGCACTAACCCTCCAACAGTATGGCACACCCTCAGTACTGACCCTACAACAGTGCGACACTCCCTCAGTACTGACCCTCTGACAGTGCGGCGCTCCCTCAGCACTGACACTCCGACAGTGCAGCATCCCTCAGCACTGACCCTCCGACAGTGCAGCACTACCTCAGTACTGACCCTCAGACAGTGCGATGCTCCCTCAGTACTGACCCTCTGAACGTGCATCCTCCCTCAGTACTGACCCTCCGACAGTGCGGCACTCCCTCAGTACTGACCCTCAGACAGTGCGCCGCTCCCTCAGTTCTGACCCTCTGACAATGCGGCACTCCCTCAGTACTGACCCTCTAACAGGGCGGTGCTCCCTCAGTACCGACTCTTCGAAAGTCATCCTCGCTCAGTACTGACCCTCCGACAGTGCGGCGCTCCCTCAGTACTGACCCTCTGAAATTCATCCTCCCTCAGTACTGACCCTCCGACAGTGCGGCACTCCCTGAATACCGACAGTCCGACAGTGCGGCACTCCCTCAGTACTGACCCTCCGACAGTGCGGCACTCCCTCAGTTCTGACCCTCCGACAGTGCGGCGCTCCCTCTGTACTGACCCTCCGACAGTGCGACACTCCATCAGTACCGACCCTCCAACAGTGCGGCGCTCCCTCATTACAGACCCTCCGACACTGTGGCACTCCCTCAGTGCTGACCCTCCAACAGTGCGGCGCTCCCTCAGAACTGACCCTCCGGCACTGCGGCACTCCCTCAGTACTGACCCTCCGAAAGTGCGGCACTCCCTCAGTACTGACCCTCTGGCAGTGCAGCACACCCTCAGTACTGACCCTCCGACACTACGGCGCTCCCTCAGTACCGACCCTCCGACAGTGCGGCACTCCCTCAGCACTAACCCTCCAACAGTACGGCACACCCTCAGTACTGGCCCTCCAACAGTGCGGCACTCCCTCAGTACTGACCCTCTGACAGTGCGGCGCTCCCTCAGCACTGACACTCCGACAGTGCGGCATCCCTCAGCACTGACCCTCTGACAGTGCAGGGCTCCCTCAGCACTGACACTCCGACAGTGCAGCACTCCCTCAGTACTGACCCTCCGACAGTGCAGCACCTCCCTCAGTTCTGGCCCTCCGACAGTGCGGCGCTCCATCAGTTATGACCCTCCGACAGTGTGGAGCTGCCTCAGTACTGACCCTCCGACAGTGCAGCACCTCACTCAGAACTGGCCCTACGACATTGCAGCACCTCCCTTAGTACTGGCCTGCCGACAGTGCGCACTCCCTCAGTACTGACCCTCCGACATTGCGGCGCTCCCTCATTACTGACCCTCCTACCATCCGGCACTCCCTCAGTACTGACCCTCCGACAGTGCGACACTCCATCAGTACCGACCCTCTAACAGTGCGGCGCTCCCTCATTACTGACCCTCCGACAGTGCGGCACTCCCTCAGTACTGACCCTCCGGCAGTGCGGCGCTCCCTCATTACTGACCCTCTGACACTACGGCGCTCCCTCGGGACTGAACCTCCGACAGTGCGGCATTCCCTCGGTACCGACCCTCTGACAGTGCAGCACTCCCTCTACCGACCCTCCGACTGTGCGGTGCTCCCTCAATACTGACCTTCCGACAGTGCGGCACTCCCACAGTACTGACCCTCAGACAGTGCGGCAGTCTCTCAGTACTGACCTTCCAACAGTGCGGCACTCTTCAGTACTGACCCTCAGAAAGTGTGGCGCTCCCTCAGTACTGACCCCCTGACAGTGCGGTGCTCCCTCTATACTGACCCTCTGACAGTGCAGCGCTCCCTCAGTACCGACCCTTCGACAGTGTGGCACTCCCTCAGTACTGACCCACTAACAGTGCGGCACTTCCTCAGTACTGTACCCTCCGATAGTTCGGCACTCCTTCAGTACAGACCCTCTGACAGTGCAGCACTCTGTCAGCACTGACTCTGACAGCTCTGCACTACCTCAATACTAACCCTCCGACAGTGCGGCGCTCCCTCAGTACTGACCCTCCAATAGTGCAGCTCTCCCTCAATACTCACCCTCCGACAGTGCGGCGCTCCCTCAGTACTGACCCTCTGACAGTGCAGCACTCCCTTAATACTGACCCTCCAACTGTGCGGTCCTCCCTCAATACTGCGCCTCCGACAGGGCAGCACTCCCTCAGTACTGACCCTCAGACAGTGCGGCACTCCCTCAGTACTGACCCTCCCACAGTGCGGCACTCCCTCAGTACTGACCCTCCCACAGTGCGGCACTCCCTCAGTACTGACCCTCCCACAGTGCGGCACTCCCTCAGTACTGACCCTCCCACAGTGTGGCACTCCCTCAGTACTGACCCTCTGACAGTGCGGTGCTCCCTCTGTACTGACCCTCTGACAGTGCGGCGCTCTCTCAGTACCGACCATTCGACAGTGCAGCACTCCCTCAGTACTGACCCTCTGACAGTGCGGCACTCGCTCAGTACTGACCCTCTGACAATGCGGCACTCCCTCAGTACTGACCCTCCGACAGTGCGGCACTCCCTCTGTACAAACCCTCCGACACTGCGGCGCTCCCTCAGTACTGACCTTCCGACAGTGCATCCTCCCTCAGCACTGACCCTCTGACAGTTTGGCACTCCCTCAGTACTGACCCTCCGACAGTGCGGCACTCCCTTAGTACTGACGCTCCGACATTGCGGCACTCCCTCAGTCCTGACCCTCCGACAGTACGGCCCTCCCTCAGTACTAACCCTCCGACAGTGCGGCCCTCCCTCAGTACTGACCCACCGACAGTGCGGCACTCCCTCACTACTAACCCTCCGACAGTGCGGCCCTCCCTCAGTATTGACCCTCCGACAGTGCTTCCTCCCTCAGTTCTGACCCTCCGACTGTGCGGCACTCCCTCAGTACTGACCCTCCGACAGTGCGGCGCTCCCTCAGTACTGACCCTCCGACAGTGCGGCACTCCTTCAGTACTGACCCTCCGACAGTGCGGCGCTCCCTCAGTACTGACCCTCTGACAGTGCGGTGCTCCCTCAATACTGATCGACCAACAGTGCGGCACTTCCTCAGTACAATCCTCTGACAGTGCAGCGCTCCCTCAGCACTGACCCTCCGATAGTGCGGCGCTCCCTCAGTACTGACCCTCCAAAATTGCGGTCCTCCCTCAATACTGATCGACCAACAGTGTGGAACTTCCTCAGTACAATCTTCTGACAGTTCCGCAATACCTCAATACTGACCCTACGACTGTGCGGCACTCCCTCAGTGCTGACCCTCCGACAGCGCAGCACTCCCTTAGTACTGACCCTTCGACAATATGGCGCTCCCTCAGTACTGACCCGCGGACAGTGCAGCGCTCCCTCAGTACTGACCCTCCAAAAGTACAGGTCTCCCTCAATACTCACCCTCCGACAGTGCAGCACTCCCTCGGTACCGACCCTCTGACAGTGCAACACTCCCTCAGTACTGACCCTCCAACAGTACGGCACTCCCTCAGTACAGACCCTCCGACATTGCGGCACTCCCTCAGTAATGACCCTCCGACAGTGCATCCTCCCTCAGTACTAACCCTCCGACAGTGCAGCGCTCCCTCAGTACCGACCCTCCGACAGTGCGGCACTCCCTCATTACTGACCATCAGACAGTGCGGCACTCCCTCAGTACTGACTCTCTGACAGTGCGGTGCTCCCTCTGTAGTGACCCTCCGACAGTGCAGCGCTCCCTCAGTACTAACCCTCCGACAGTGTGGCACTCCCTCATTACTGACCATCAAACATTGCGGCAGTCTCTCAGTACTGATCCTCCGACAGTGCAGCACTCCCTCAGTACTGACCCTCTGACAGTGCAGCGCTCCCTCAGTACTGACCCTCCGACAGCATATCCTCCCTCAGTACTGACCCTCCGACAGTGTGGCACTCCCTCAGTACTGACCCCCAGACAGTGCGGCGCTCCCTCAGTACTGACCCTCTGACAGTGCGGTGCTCCCTCTGTACTGACCCTCTGACAGTGCAGCGCTCCCTCAGTACCGAACCTCTGACAGTGCAGCGCTCCCTCAGTACCGACTCATCGACAGAGCGGCACTCCCTCGGTACTGAACCTCCGACAGTGCGGCGCTCCCTCAGTACTGACCCTCCGACATTGTGGCGCTCCCTCAATACTGAACCTCTGACAATGCGGTGCTCCCTCATTACTGACTCTGGCAGTGCCACACTCCCTCAATACTGACCCACCAACAGTGCGGCACCCCCTCATTACTGACCATCAGACAGTGCGGCACTCCCTCAGTACTGACTCTCTGACAGTGCGGTGCTCCCTCTGTAGTGACCCTCCGACAGTGCAGCGCTCCCTCAGTACTAACCCTCCGACAGTGTGGCACTCCCTCATTACTGACCATCAAACATTGCGGCAGTCTCTCAGTACTGATCCTCCGACAGTGCAGCACTCCCTCAGTACTGACCCTCTGACAGTGCAGTGCTCCCTCAGTACTGACCCTCCGACAGCGTATCCTCCCTCAGTACTGACCCTCCGACAGTGCGGCACTCCCTCAGTACTGACCCTCCGACAGTGCGGCGCTCCCTCAGTACTGAACCTCCGACAGTGCAGCGCGCCCTCAGTACTGACCCTCCAGCAGTGCAGCACTCCCTCAATACTAACCCTCCGACAGTGCGACACTCTCTCAGTACTGATCCTCCGACAGTGCGGTGCTCCCTCAGTACTGACCCTCCGACAGTGCGGCTCTCCCTCAGTACTGACCCTCCGACATTGTGGCGCTCCCTCAATACTGAACCTCTGACAATGCGGTGCTCCCTCATTACTGACTCTGGCAGTGCCACACTCCCTCAATACTGACCCTCCAACAGTGCAGCACTCCCTCAGCACTGACTCTGACAGTTCCACACTACCTCAATACTGACCCACCGACAGTGCCGCGCTCCCTCAGTACTGACCCTCCAACAAGGCGACGCTCCCTCAGTGCGTATCCTCCGACAGTGCGGCACTCCCTCAGTACTGACCCTCTGACATTGCGGCGCTTCCTCAATACTGATCGACAAACAGTGCGGCACTTCCTCAGTACAACTCCTCTGACAGTGCGACACTCCATCAGTACTGACCCTCCGATAATGCGGCACTCCCTCAGTACAAACCCTCTGACAGTGCAGCACTCCCTCAGCACTGACTCTGACAGTTGCGCACTAGCTCAATACTGACCCTCCGACAATATGGCGCTCCCTCAGTACTGACCCTTTGACAGTGCGGCACACCCTCAATACTGATCCTCCGACAGTGCGGCACTCCCTCAGTACTGACCCTCCGACATTGCGGAGCTCCCTCAATACTGATCGACCAACAGTGCAGCACTTCCTCAGTACAGATCCTCTGACAGTGTGGCGCTCCCTCAGCACTGACCCTCCGACAGTGCGGCGCTCCCTCAGTACTGATCCTCCAACAGTGCGACACTTCCCTCAGTACTGACCCTCCAACAGTGCGGCGAACCCTCCGTACTGATCCTCCGACAGTGCGGCAGTCCTTCAGTACAGACCCTCTGACAGTGCAGCACTCCCTCAGCACTGACTCTGACAGTTCCGCACTACCTCAATACTGACCCTCCGACAATGCCGCACTCCCTCAGTACTGACCCACCAACAATGCGGCGCTCCCTCGGTACTGATCCTCCGACAGTGCGGCACTCCCTCAGTACTGACCCTCCGACATTGCGGCGCTCCCTCTGTACTGACCCTCTGACAGTGCAGCGCTCCCTCAGTACCGACTCTTCGACAGAGCGGCACTCCCTCGGTACTGAACCTCCGACAGTGTGGCGCTCCCTCAGTACTGACCCTCCGACAGTGCATCCTCGCTCAGTACTGATCCTCCGATAGTGCGGCACTCCCTCAGTACTGACACTCCAACAGTGCGGCACTCCCTCAGTACTGATCCTCCAACATGGCGGCGCTCCCTCATTACTGACCCTCTGACACTACGGCGCTCCCTCGGGACTGAACCTCCGACAGTGCGGCACTCCCTCGGTACCAACCCTCTGACAGTGCAGCACTCCCTCTACTGACCCTCCGACTGTGCGGTGCTCCCTCAATACTGACTTTCCGACAGTGCGGCCCTCCCTCAGTACTGACCCTCAGGCAGTGCGGCAGTCTCTCAGTACTGACCTTCCAACAGTCCGGCACTCCCTCAGTACTGGCCCTCAGACAGTGCGGCACTCCCTGAGTACTGACCCTCCGAAAGTGCAGCGCTCCCTCAGTACTGACCCTTCCACAGTGCATCCTCCCTCAGTACTGACCCTCCAGTAGTGCAGCTCTCCCTCAATACACACCCTCCGACAGTGCGGCGCTCCCTCAGTACTGACCCTCTGACAGTGCAGCACTCCCTTAGTACTGACCCTCCGACTGTGCGGTCCTCCCTCAATACTGAGCCTCCGACAGTGCACCGCTCCCTCAGTACTGACCCTCAGACAGTGCGGCACTCCCTCAGTACTGACCCTCTGACAGTGCGGCGCTCCCTCTGTACTGACCCTCTAACAGTGCATCGCACCCTCAGTACCGACCCTTCGACAGTGCGGCGCTCCCTCAGCACTGACCCTCCGATAGTGCGGCTCTCCCTCAGTACTGACCCTCCGACAGTGCGGTGCTCCCTCAGTACTGACCCTCCGATAGTGCGGCTCTCCCTCAGTACTGACCCTCCAAAATTGCGGTGCTCCCTCAATACTGATCGACCAACAGTGCGGCACTTCCTCAGTACAATCCTCTAACAGTGCTGCACTCCCTCAGCACTGACTCTGACAGTTCCGCACTACCTCAATACTGACTGTCGGACTGTGCGGCACTCCCTCAGTGCTGAGCCTCCGACAGTGCAGCACTCCCTCAGTACTGACCCTCCGACAGTGCAGCGCTCCCTCAGTACTGACCCTCCGACAATATGGCGCTCCCTCAGTACTGACCCTCGGACAGTGCGGCACTCCCTCAGTACTGACCCTCGGACAGGGCGGCACTCCCTCATTACTGACCCTCCGACATTGCGGCGCTCCCTCAATACTGATCGACCATCAGTGCTGCACTCCCTCAGCACTGACTCTGACAGTTCCGCACTACCTCAATACTGACCGTCGGACTGTGCGGCACTCCCTCAGTGCTGACCCTCCGACAGTGCAGCACTCCCTCAGTACTGACCCTCCGACAGTGCAGCGCTCCCTCAGTACTGACCCTCCGACAAAATGGCGCTGCCTCAGTACTGACCCTCGGAGAGTGCGGCGCTCCCTCAGTGCTGACCCTCTGACAGTGCGGCACTCCCTCAGTACTGACCCTCGGACAGTGCGGCACTCACTCAGTACTAACTTTCCGATAGTGCGGCACTCCTTCAGGACTGACCCTCGGATAGTGCGGCGCTCCCTCAGTACTGACCCCCCGACAGTTCAGCACGCCCTCAGTCCTGACCCTCCGACAATATGGCGCTCCCTCAGTACTGACCCTCCGACAGTGCGGCACTCACTCAGTACTGACCCTCTGACAGTGCGGCACTCCCTCAGTACTGACCCTCCGACAGTGCAGCACTCCCTCAGTACTGACCCTCCGACAATATGGCGCTCCCTCGGTACTGACCCTCGGATAGTGCGGCGCTCCCTCAGTACTGACCCCCCGACAGTTCAGCACTCCCTCAGTCCTGACCCTCCGACAATATGGCGCTCCCTCAGTACTGACCCTCCGACAGTGCGGCACTCACTCAGTACTGACCCTCCGACAGTGCAGCAATCCCTTAGTAGTGACCCTCTGACAGCGCAGAGCTCCATCAGTACTCACCCTCTGACAGTGCGGCACTCCCTCAGTACTGACCCTCCAACAGTGCAGCATTCCCTCAGTACTCACCCTCCGACAGTGTGGCACTCCCTCAGTACTGACCCACTGACAGTATGGCGCTCCCTCGGTACTGACCCTCTGACAGTGCAGCGCTCCCTCAGTACTGACCCTCCGACAATATGGCACTCCCTCAGTACTGACCCTCGGACAGTGCGGCACTCCCTCAGTACTGACCCTCCGACTGTGCGGCGCTCCCTCAGTACTGAGCCTCCGACATTGCGGCGCTCCCTCATTACTGACCCTCCTACCGTCCGGCACTCCCTCAGTACTGACCCTCCAACAGTGCGGCACTCCCTCAGTACTGACCCTCTGACAGTGTGGCACTCCCTCAGTACTGACCCCCTGACAGTGCGGCGCTCCCTCAGTATTGATCCTCTGACAGTGCAGCACTCCTTCAGTACTGACCCTCCAACAGTGCGGCACTCCCTCAGTACTGACCCTCCAACAGTGCAGCACTCCCTCAATACTGACCCTCGGACAGTGAGGCGCACCCTCGGTACTGACCCTCTGACAGTGCAGCGCTCCCTCAGTACTGACCCTCCGACAATATGGCACTCCCTCAGTACTGACCCTCGGACAGTGCGGCACTCCCTCAGTACTGACCCTCCGACAGTTCAGCACTCCCTCAGTACTGACCCTCCAACAATGCGGCGCACCCTCAGTACTGATCCTCCGACAGTGCGGCACTCCCTCAGTACTGACCCGCCGACATTGCGGAGCTCCCTCAATACTGATCGATCAACAGTGCAGCACTTCCTCAGTACAGATCCTCTGACAGTGCGACACTCCTTCAGTACTGACGCTCCAACAGTGCGGCTCTCCCTCAGTACAGACCCTCTGACAGTGCAGCACTCCCTCAGCACTGACTCTGACAGTTCCGCACTACCTCAGTACTGACCGTCGGACTGTGCGGCGCTCCCTCAGTGCTGACCCTCCGACAGTGCAGCACTCCTTCAGTACTGACCCTCTGACAGTGCAGCACTCCCTCAGTACTGACCCTCCGATAGTGCGGCGCTCCCTCAATACTGATCGACCAACAGTGCTGCACTCCCTCAGCACTGACTCTGACAGTTCCGCACTACCTCAATACTGACCGTCGGACTGTGCGGCACTCCCTCAGTGCTGACCCTCCGACAGTGCAGCACTCCCTCAGTACTGACCCTCCGACAGTGCAGCGCTCCCTCAGTACTGACCCTCCGACAAAATGGCGCTGCCTCAGTACAGACCCTCGGAGAGTGCGGCGCTCCCTCAGTGCTGACCCTCTGACAGTGCGGCACTCCCTCAGTACTGACCCTCGGACAGTGCGGCACTCACTCAGTACTGCCCCTCGGACAGTGCGGCACTCCCTCAGTACTGACCCTCCGACAGTGCAGCACTCCCTCAGTACTGACCCTCCAACTGTGCAGCATTCCCTCAGTACTGACTCTCTGCCGGTGTGGCGCTCCCTCAGCACTGACCCCCCGAACCATGCGGCACTCTCTCAGTACTGACCCTCCCACAGTGCGGCACTTCCTCAGTACTCACCCTCCGACAGTGTGGCACTCCCTCAGTACTGACCCCCTGACAGTGTGGCGCCTCCACAGTATTGATCCTCTGACAGTGCAGCACTCCTTCAGTACTGACCGTCCAACAGTGCGGCGCTCCCTCAGTACAGACTCTCTGACAGTGCGGCACTCCCACAGTACTAACCCTCTGACAGTGCGGCGCTCCCTCAGTACACACCCTCCAACTGTGCGGCACTCCCTCAGTACTGACCCTCTAACATTGCGGCGCTCCCTCATTACTGACCCTCCTACCGTCCGGCACTCCCTCAGTACTGACCCTCCGACAGTGCGGCACTCCCTCAGTACTGACACTCCGACAGTGCGGCGCTCCCTCAGTACTGAACCTCCGACAGTGCAGCGCGCCCTCAGTACTGACCCTCCAGCAGTGCAGCACTTCCTCAATACTAACCCTCCGACAGTGCGACACTCTCTCAGTACTGATCCTCCGACAGTGCGGTGCTCCCTCAGTACTGACCCTCCGACAGTGCGGCACTCCCTCAGTACTGACCCTCCGACAGTGCGGCACTCCCTCAGTACTGACCCTCCGACAGTGCGGCACTCCCTCAGTACTGACCCTCCGACAGTGCGGCGCTCCCTCAGTACTGACCCTCCGACAATGCGGTGCTCCCTCAATACTGACCTTCCGACATTGCGGCGCTCCCTCAATACTGATCCTCCGACAGTGCGGCACTCCCTCAGTACTGACCCTCCGACATTGCGGAGCTCCCTCAATACTGATCGACCAACAGTGCAGCACTTCCTCAGTACAGATCCTCTGACAGTGCGGCGCTCCCGCAGCACTGACCCTCCGACAGTGCGGCGCTCCCTCAGTACTGATCCTCCAACAGTGCGACACTTCCCTCAGTACTGACCCTCCGACAGTGCGGCTCTCCCTCAGTACAGACCCTCTGACAGTGCAGCACTCCCTCAGCACTGACTTTGACAGTTCCGCACTACCTCAATTCTGACCGTCGGACTGTGCGGCACTCCCTCAGTGCTGAGCCTCCGACAGTGCGGCAGTCCCTCAGTACTGACTGTCCGACAGTGCTGCACTCCCTCAGTACTGACCCTTCAACTGTGCAGCACTCCCTCAGTACTGACCCTCCGACTGTGCGGCACTCCCTCAGTGCTGACCCTGCGACAGTGCAGCACTCCCTCAGTACTGACCCTCTGACAGTGCGGCGCTCCCTCAATACTGACCCTCCGACAGTGCGACGCTCCCTCAGTACTGACCCTCCGACAATGCGGCGCTCCCTCAATACTGACCTTCCGACATTGCGGCGCTCCCTCAATACTGAACCTCCGACAATGCGGTGCTCCCTCACTACTGACTCTGGCAGTGCCACACTCCCTCAATACTGACCCTCCTAAAGTGCGGCGCTCCCTCAATACTGACCTTCCGACATTGCGGCGCTCCCTCAATACTGAACCTCCGACAATGCGCTGCTCCCTCATTACTGACTCTGGCAGTGCCACACTCCCTCAATACTGACCCTCCAACAGTGCAACACTCCCTCAGCACTGACTCTGACAGTTCCACACTACGTCAATACTGACCCTCCGACAGTGCGGCACTTCCTCAATACAATACTCTGACAGTGCGCCACTCCCTCAGCACTGACCCTCCGATAGTGCGGCACTCCCTCATTACTGACCCTCCGACATTGCGGCGCTCCCTCAATACTGATCGACCAACTTTGCAGCACTTCGTCAGTACAATCCTCTGACAATGCTGCACTCCCTCAGCACTGACTCTGACAGTTCCGCACTACCTCAATACTGACCGTCGGACTGTGCGGCACTCCCTCAGTGCTGACCCTCCGACAGTGCAGCACTCCCTCAGTGCTGACCCTCCGACAGTGCAGCACTCCCTCAGTGCTGACCCTCCGACAGTGCAGCACTCCCTCAGTACTGACCCTCCGACAATATGGCACTCCCTCAATACTGACCCTCGGACAGTGCGGCGCTCCCTCAGTACTGACCCTCTGACAGTGCGGCGCTCCCTCAGTACTGACCCTCCGACAGTGCAGCACTCCCTCAGTACTGACCCTCCGACAGTGCAGCGCTCCCTCAGCACTGACCCTCCGACAATATGGCGCTCCCTCAGTACTGACCCTCCGACTGTGCGGCGCTCCCTCAGTACTGACCCTCCGGCATTGCGGCGCTCCCTCATTACTGACCCTCCTACCGTCCGGCACTCCCTCAGTACTGACCCTCCGACAGTGCGGCACTCCCTCAGTACTGACCCTCTGACAGTGTGGCACTCCCTCAGTACTGACCCCCTGACAGTGCGGCGCTCCCTCAGTATTGATCCTCTGACAGTGCAGCACTCCTTCAGTACTGACCCTCCAACAGTGCGGCACTCCCTCAGTACTGACCCTCCGACAGTGCAGCATTCCCTCAATACTGACCCTCTGACAGTGCGGCGCTCCCTCAGTACTGACCCTCCGACAATATGGCACTCTCTCAGTACTGACCCTCGGACAGTGCGGCGCTCCCTCAGTACTGACCCTCCGACAGTTCAGCACTCCTTCAGTGCTGACCCTCCAACAATGCTGCGCACCCTCAGTACTGATCCTCCGACAGTGCGGCACTCCCTCAGTACCGACCCGCCGACATTGCGGAGCTCCCTCAGTCCTGACCCTCTGACAGTGCGGCGCTCCCTCAGTACTTACTTTCCGATAGTGCGGCACTCCTTCAGGACTGACCCTCCGATAGTACGGCACTCCCTCATTACAGACCCTCCGACAATATGGCGCTCCCTCAGTACTGACCCTCTGACAGTGCGGCGCTCCCTCAGTACTGACCCTCCGACAGTGCAGCACTCCCACAGTACTGACCCTCCGACAGTGCAGCACTCCCTCAGTACTGACCCTCCGACAATATGGCGCTCCCTCGGTACTGACCCTCGGATAGTGCGGCGCTCCCTCAGTACTGACCCCCCGACAGTTCAGCACTCCCTCAGTCCTGACCCTCCGACAATGCTGCGCACCCTCAGTACTGATCCTCCGACAGTGCGGCACTCCCTCAGTACCGACCCGCCGACATTGCGGAGCTCCCTCAGTCCTGACCCTCTGACAGTGCGGCGCTCCCTCAGTACTTACTTTCCGATAGTGCGGCACTCCTTCAGGACTGACCCTCCGATAGTTCGGCACTCCCTCATTACAGACCCTCCGACAATATGGCGCTCCCTCAGTACTGACCCACTGACAGTGCGGCGCTCCCTCAGTACTGACCCTCCGACAGTGCAGCACTCCCACAGTACTGACCCTCCGACAGTGCAGCACTCCCTCAGTACTGACCCTCCGACAATATGGCGCTCCCTCGGTACTGACCCTCGGATAGTGCGGCGCTCCCTCAGTACTGACCCCCCCGACAGTTCAGCACTCCCTCAGTCCTGACCCTCCGACAATATGGCGCTCCCTCAGTACTGACCCTCCATCAGTGCGGCACTCCCTCAGTACTGACCCTCCGACAGTGCAGCACTCCCTCAATACTGACCCGCGGACAGTGCGGCGCTCCCTCGGTACTGTCCCTCTGACAGTGCGGCGCTCCCTCAGTACTGACCCTCCGACAATATGGTACTCTCTCCGTACTGACCCTCGGACAGTGCGGCACTCCCTCAGTACTGACCCTCCGACAGTTCAGCACTCCTTCAGTGCTGACCCTCCAACAATGCGGCGCACCCTCAGTACTGATCCTCCGACAGTGCGGCACTCCCTCAGTACCGACCCGCCGACATTGCGGAGCTCCCTCAGTCCTGACCCTCTGACAGTGCGGCGCTCCCTCAGTACTAACTTTCCGATAGTGCGGCACTCCTTCAGGACTGACCCTCCGATAGTTCGGCACTCCCTCATTACAGACCCTCAGACAGTGCAGCACTCCCTCAGTACTGACCCTCCGACAATATGGCGCTCCCTCAGTACTGACCCTCTGACAGTGCGGCGCTCCCTCAGTGCTGACCCTCCGACAGTGCAGCACTCCCTCAGTACTGACCCTCCGACAGTGCAGCTCTCCCTCAGTACTGACCCTCCGACAATATGGCGCTCCCTCGGTACTGACCCTCGGATAGTGCGGCGCTCCCTCAGTCCTGACCCTCCGACAATATGGCGCTCCCTCAGGACTGACCCTCCGACAGTGCGGCACTCACTCAGTACTGACCCTCCGACAGTGCAGCAATCCCTTAGTAGTGACCCTCTGACAGCGCAGAGCTCCATCAGTACTGACCCTCTGACAGTGCGGCACTCCCTCAGTACTGACCCTCCAACAGTGCAGCATTCCCTCAGTACTCACCCTCCGACAGTGTGGCACTCCCTCAGTACTGACCCACTGACAGTATGGCGCTCCCTCGGTACTGACCCTCTGACAGTGCAGCGCTCCCTCAGTACTGACCCTCCGACAATATGGCACTCCCTCAGTACTGACCCTCGGACAGTGCGCCACTCCCTCAGTACTGACCCTCCGACTGTGCGGCGCTCCCTCAGTACTGAGCCTCCGACATTGCGGCGCTCCCTCATTACTGACCCTCCTACCGTCCGGCACTCCCTCAGTACTGACCCTCCAACAGTGCGGCACTCCCTCAGTACTGACCCTCTGACAGTGTGGCACTCCCTCAGTACTGACCCCCTGACAGTGCGGCGCTCCCTCAGTATTGATCCTCTGACAGTGCAGCACTCCTTCAGTACTGACCCTCCAACAGTGCGGCACTCCCTCAGTACTGACCCTCCAACAGTGCAGCACTCCCTCAATACTGACCCTCGGACAGTGCGGCGCACCCTCGGTACTGACCCTCTGACAGTGCAGCGCTCCCTCAGTACTGACCCTCCGACAATATGGCACTCCCTCAGTACTGACCCTTGGACAGTGCGGCACTCCCTCAGTACTGACCCTCCGACAGTTCAGCACTCCCTCAGTACTGACCCTCCAACAATGCGGCGCACCCTCAGTACTGATCCTCCGACAGTGCGGCACTCCCTCAGTACTGACCCGCCGACATTGCGGAGCTCCCTCAATACTGATCGATCAACAGTGCAGCACTTCCTCAGTACAGATCCTCTGACAGTGCGACACTCCTTCAGTACTGACGCTCCAACAGTGCGGCTCTCCCTCAGTACAGACCCTCTGACAGTGCAGCACTCCCTCAGCACTGACTCTGACAGTTCCGCACGACCTCAGTACTGACCGTCGGACTGTGCGGCGCTCCCTCAGTGCTGACCCTCCGACAGTGCAGCACTCCTTCAGTACTGACCCTCTGACAGTGCAGCACTCCCTCAGTACTGACCCTCCGATAGTGCGGCACTCCCTCATTACTGACACTCCGACATTGCGGCGCTCCCTCAATACTGATCGACCAATTTTGCGGCACTTCCTCAGTACAATCCTCTGACAGTGCTGCACTCCCTCAGCACTGAGTCTGACAGTTCCGCACTAACTCAATACTGACGGTCGGACTGTGCAGCACCTCCCTCAGTGCTGACACTCCGACAGTGCGGCGCTCCCTCAGTACTGACCCTCCGACAATATGGCACTCCTTCAATACTGACCCTCGGACAGTGCGGCGCTCCCTCAGTACTGACCCTCCGACAGTTCAGCACTCCCTCAGTACTGACCCTCCAACAATGCGGCGCTCCCTCAGTACTGATCCTCCGACAGTGCGGCACTCCCTCAGTACTGACCCTCCGACAGCGCAGAGCTCTGTCAGTACTGACCCTCCGACAGTGCGGCACTCCCTCAGTACTGACCCTCCAACAGTGCAGCATTCCCTCAGTACTGACCCTCCGACAGTGCGGCACTCCCTCAGTACTGACCCTCCAACAGTGCAGCACTCCCTCAGTACTGACCCCCTGACAGTGCGGCACTCCCTCATTACTGACCCCCTGGCAGTGCGGCGCTCCCTCAGTATTGATCCTGTGACAGTGCAGCACTCCCTCAGTGCTGACACACCGACATTGCGGCGCTCCCTCATTACTGACCCTCCTACCGTCCGGCACTGCCTCAGTACTGACCCTCCGACAGTGCGGCACTCCCTCAGTACTGACCCTCCAACAGTGCGGCGCTCCCTCAGTACCGACCCTCCGACAGTGCGGCACTCCCTCAGTACTGACCCTCCGACAGTGCGGCACTCCCTCAGTACCGACCCTCCGACAGTGCAGCACTCCCTCAGTACTGACCCACCGACATTGCGGCGCTCCCTCATTACTGACCCTCCTACCGTCCGGCACTCCCTCTGTAGTGATCCTCCGACAGTGCAGCGCTCCCTCAGTACTAACCCTCCGACAGTGTGGCACTCCCTCATTACTGACCATCAAACATTGCGGCAGTCTCTCAGTACTGATCCTCCGACAGTGCAGCACTCCCTCAGTACTGACCCTCTGACAGTGCAGCGCTCCCTCAGTACTGACCCTCCGACAGCGTATCCTCCCTCAGTACTGACCCTCCGACAGTGCGGCACTCCCTCAGTACTGACCCTCCGACAGTGCGGCGCTCCCTCAGTACTGAACCTCCGACAGTGCAGCGCGCCCTCAGTACTGACCCTCCAGCAGTGCAGCACTCCCTCGATACTAACCCTCCGACAGTGCGACACTCTCTCAGTACTGATCCTCCGACAGTGCAGTGCTCCCTCAGTACTGACCCTCCGACAGTGCGGCTCTCCCTCAGTACTGACCCTCCGACATTGTGGCGCTCCCTCAATACTGAACCTCTGACAATGCGGTGCTCCCTCATTACTGACTCTGGCAGTGCCACACTCCCTCAATACTGACCCTCCAACAGTGCAGCACTCCCTCAGCACTGAATCTGACAGTTCCACACTACCTCAATACTGACCCACCGACAGTGCCGCGCTCCCTCAGTACTGACCCTCCAACAAGGCGGCGCTCCCTCAGTACGTATCCTCCGACAGTGCGGCACTCCCTCAGTACTGACCCTCTGACATTGCGGCGCTTCCTCAATACTGATCGACAAACAGTGCGGCACTTCCTCAGTACAACTCCTCTGACAGTGCGACACTCCATCAGTACTGACCCTCCGATAATGCGGCACTCCCTCAGTACAAACCCTCTGACAGTGCAGCACTCCCTCAGCACTGACTCTGACAGTTGCGCACTAGCTCAATACTGACCCTCCGACAATATGGCGCTCCCTCAGTACTGACCCTTTGACAGTGCGGCACACCCTCAATACTGATCCTCCGACAGTGCGGCACTCCCTCAGTACTGACCCTCCGACATTGCGGAGCTCCCTCAATACTGATCGACCAACAGTGCAGCACTTCCTCAGTACAGATGCTCTGACAGTGTGGCGCTCCCTCAGCACTGACCCTCCGACAGTACGGCGCTCCCTCAGTACTGATCCTCCAACAGTGCGACACTTCCCTCAGTACTGACCCTCCGACAGTGCGGCGAACCCTCCGTACTGATCCTCCGACAGTGCGGCAGTCCTTCAGTACAGACCTTCTGACAGTGCAGCACTCCCTCAGCACTGACTCTGACAGTTCCGCACTACCTCAATACTGACCCTCCGACAATGCCGCACTCCCTCAGTACTGACTCACCAACAATGCGGCTCTCCCTCAGTACTGATCCTCCGACAGTGCGGCACTCCCTCAGTACTGACCCTCCGACATTGCGGCGCTCCCTCAGTACTGACCCTCCGACAGTGCGGCACTCCCTCAGTACTGACCCTCCGACAGTGCGGCGCTCCCTCCGTACTGACCCTCCGACATTGCGGCGCTCCTCAGTACTGACCCTCCGTCAGTGCGGCACTCCCTCAGTACTGACCCTCCGACAGTGCAGCACTCCCTCAGTACTGACCCTCCGACAATATGGCGCTCCCTCGGTACTGACCCTCGGATAGTGCGGCGCTCCCTCAGTACTGACCCCCCGACAGTTCAGCACTCCCTCAGTCCTGACCCTCCGACAATATGGCGCTCCCTCAGTACTGACCCTCCAACAGTGCGGCACTCCCTCAGTACTGACCCTCCGACAGTGCAGCACTCCCTCAATACTGACCCGCGGACAGTGCGGCGCTCCCTCGGTACTGTCCCTCTGACAGTGCGCCGCTCCCTCAGTACTGACCCTCCGACAATATGGCACTCTCTCCGTACTGACCGTCGGACTGTGCGGCGCTCCCTCAGTACTGACCCTCCGACAGTTCAGCACTCCTTCAGTGCTGACCCTCCAACAATGCGGCGCACCCTCAGTACTGATCCTCCGACAGTGCGGCACTCCCTCAGTACCGACCCGCCGACATTGCGGAGCTCCCTCAGTCCTGACCCTCTGACAGTGCGGCGCTCCCTCAGTACTAACTTTCCGATAGTGCGGCACTCCTTCAGGACTGACCCTCCGATAGTTCGGCACTCCCTCATTTCAGACCCTCAGACAGTGCAGCACTCCCTCAGTACTGACCCTCCGACAATATGGCGCTCCCTCAGTACTGACCCTCTGACAGTGCGGCGCTCCCTCAGTGCTGACACTCCGACAGTGCAGCACTCCCTCAGTACTGACCCTCCGACAGTGCAGCTCTCCCTCAGTACTGACCCTCCGACAATATGGCGCTCCCTCGGTACTGACCCTCGGATAGTGCGGCGCTCCCTCAGTACTGACCCCCCGACAGTTCAGCACTCCCTCAGTCCTGACCCTCCGACAATATGGCGCTCCCTCAGTACTGACCCTCCGACAGTGCGGCACTCACTCAGTACTGACCCTCCGACAGTGCAGCAATCCCTTAGTAGTGACCCTCCGACAGCGCAGCGCTCCATCAGTACTGACCCTCTGACAGTGCGGCACTCCGTCAGTACTGACCCTCCAACAGTGCAGCATTCCCTCAGTACTCACCCTCCGACAGTGTGGCACTCCCTCAGTACTGACCCACTGACAGTATGGCGCTCCCTCGGTACTGACCCTCTGACAGTGCAGCGCTCCCTCAGTACTGACCCTCCGAAAATATGGCACTCCCTCAGTAATGACCCTCGGACAGTGCGCCACTCCCTCAGTACTGACCCTCCGACTGTGCGGCGCTCCCTCAGTACTGAGCCTCCGACATTGCGGCGCTCCCTCATTACTGACCCTCCTACCGTCCGGCACTCCCTCAGTACTGACCCTCCAACAGTGCGGCACTCCCTCAGTACTGACCCTCTTACAGTGTGGCACTCCCTCAGTACTGACCCTCCAACAGTGCGGCGCTCCCTCAGTATTGATCCTCTGACAGTGCAGCACTCCTTCAGTACTGACCCTCCAACAGTGCGGCACTCCCTCAGTACTGACCCTCCAACAGTGCAGCACTCCCTCAATACTGACCCTCGGACAGTACGGCGCTCCCTCGGTACTGACCCTCTGACAGTGCAGCGCTCCCTCAGTACTGACCCTCCGACAATATGGCACTCCCTCAGTACTGACCCTCGGACAGTGCGGCACTCCCTCAGTACTGACCCTCCGACAGTTCAGCACTCCCTCAATACTGACCCTCCAACAATGCGGCGCACCCTCAGTACTGATCCTCCGACAGTGCGGCACTCCCTCAGTACTGACCCGCCGACAGTGCAGCACTCCCTCAGTACTGACTCGCCGACATTGCGGAGCTCCCTCAATACTGATCGATCAACAGTGCAGCACTTCCTCAGTACAGATCCTCTGACAGTGCGACACTCCTTCAGTACTGACGCTCCAACAGTGCGGCTCTCCCTCAGTACAGACCCTCTGACAGTGCAGCACTTCCTCAGCACTGACTCTGACAGTTCCGCACTACCTCAGTACTGACCGTCGGACTGTGCAGCGCTCCCTCAGTGCTGACCCTCCGACAGTGCAGCACTCCTTCAGTACTGACCCTCTGACAGTGCAGCACTCCCTCAGTACTGACCCTCCGATAGTGCGGCACTCCCTCATTACTGACACTCCGACATTGCGGCGCTCCCTCAATACTGATCGACCAATTTTGCGGCACTTCCCCAGTACAATCCTCTGACAGTGCTGCACTCCCTCAGCACTGAGTCTGACAGTTCCGCACTAACTCAATACTGACGGTCGGACTGTGCAGCACCTCCCTCAGTGCTGACACTCCGACAGTGCGGCACTCCCTCAGTACTGACCCTCCGACAGTGCGGCACTCCCTCAGTACCGACCCTCCGACAGTGCAGCGCTCCCTCAGTACCGACCCTCCGACAGTGCGGCACTCCCTCATTACTGACCATCAGACAGTGCGGCACTCCCTCAGTACTGACTCTCTGACAGTGCGGTGCTCCCTCTGTAGTGATCCTCCGACAGTGCAGCGCTCCCTCAGTACTAACCCTCCGACAGTGTGGCACTCCCTCATTACTGACCATCAAACATTGCGGCAGTCTCTCAGTACTGATCCTCCGACAGTGCAGCACTCCCTCAGTACTGACCCTCTGACAGTGCAGCGCTCCCTCAGTACTGACCCTCCGACAGCGTATCCTCCCTCAGTACTGACCCTCCGACAGTGCGGCACTCCCTCAGTACTGACCCTCCGACAGTGCGGCGCTCCCCCAGTACTGAACCTCCGACAGTGCAGCGCGCCCTCAGTACTGACCCTCCAGCAGTGCAGCACTCCCTCAATACTAACCCTCCGACAGTGCGACACTCTCTCAGTACTGATCCTCCGACAGTGCAGTGCTCCCTCAGTACTGACCCTCCGACAGTGCGGCTCTCCCTCAGTACTGACCCTCCGACATTGTGGCGCTCCCTCAATACTGAACCTCTGACAATGCGGTGCTCCCTCATTACTGACTCTGGCAGTGCCACACTCCCTCAATACTGACCCTCCAACAGTGCAGCACTCCCTCAGTACTGAATCTGACAGTTCCACACTACCTCAATACTGACCCACCGACAGTGCCGCGCTCCCTCAGTACTGACCCTCCAACAAGGCGGCGCTCCCTCAGTACGTATCCTCCGACAGTGCGGCACTCCCTCAGTACTGACCCTCTGACATTGCGGCGCTTCCTCAATACTGATCGACAAACAGTGCGGCACTTCCTCAGTACAACTCCTCTGACAGTGCGACACTCCATCAGTACTGACCCTCCGATAATGCGGCACTCCCTCAGTACAAACCCTCTGACAGTGCAGCACTCCCTCAGCACTGACTCTGACAGTTGCGCACTAGCTCAATACTGACCCTCCGACAATATGGCGCTCCCTCAGTACTGACCCTTTGACAGTGCGGCACACCCTCAATACTGATCCTCCGACAGTGCGGCACTCCCTCAGTACTGACCCTCCGACATTGCGGAGCTCCCTCAATACTGATCGACCAACAGTGCAGCACTTCCTCAGTACAGATGCTCTGACAGTGTGGCGCTCCCTCAGCACTGACCCTCCGACAGTGCGGCGCTCCCTCAGTACTGATCCTCCAACAGTGCGACACTTCCCTCAGTACTGACCCTCCGACAGTGCGGCGAACCCTCCGTACTGATCCTCCGACAGTGCGGCAGTCCTTCAGTACAGACCTTCTGACAGTGCAGCACTCCCTCAGCACTGACTCTGACAGTTCCGCACTACCTCAATACTGACCCTCCGACAATGCCGCACTCCCTCAGTACTGACTCACCAACAATGCGGCTCTCCCTCAGTACTGATCCTCCGACAGTGCGGCACTCCCTCAGTACTGACCCTCCGACATTGCGGCGCTCCCTCAGTACTGACCCTCCGACAGTGCGGCACTCCCTCAGTACTGACCCTCCGACAGTGCGGCGCTCCCTCCGTACTGACCCTCCGACATTGCGGCGCTCCTCAGTACTGACCCTCCGACAGTGCGGCACTCCCTCAGTACTGACCCTCCGACAGTGCAGCACTCCCTCAGTACTGACCCTCCGACAATATGGCGCTCCCTCGGTACTGACCCTCGGATAGTGCGGCGCTCCCTCAGTACTGACCCCCCGACAGTTCAGCACTCCCTCAGTCCTGACCCTCCGACAATATGGCGCTCCCTCAGTACTGACCCTCCAACAGTGCGGCACTCCCTCAGTACTGACCCTCCGACAGTGCAGCACTCCCTCAATACTGACCCGCGGACAGTGCGGCGCTCCCTCGGTACTGTCCCTCTGACAGTGCGCCGCTCCCTCAGTACTGACCCTCCGACAATATGGCACTCTCTCCGTACTGACCCTCGGACAGTGCGGCGCTCCCTCAGTACTGACCCTCCGACAGTTCAGCACTCCTTCAGTGCTGACCCTCCAACAATGCGGCGCACCCTCAGTACTGATCCTCCGACAGTGCGGCACTCCCTCAGTACCGACCCGCCGACATTGCGGAGCTCCCTCAGTCCTGACCCTCTGACAGTGCGGCGCTCCCTCAGTACTAACTTTCCGATAGTGCGGCACTCCTTCAGGACTGACCCTCCGATAGTTCGGCACTCCCTCATTTCAGACCCTCAGACAGTGCAGCACTCCCTCAGTACTGACCCTCCGACAATATGGCGCTCCCTCAGTACTGACCCTCTGACAGTGCGGCGCTCCCTCAGTGCTGACACTCCGACAGTGCAGCACTCCCTCAGTACTGACCCTCCGACAGTGCAGCTCTCCCTCAGTACTGACCCTCCGACAATATGGCGCTCCCTCGGTACTGACCCTCGGATAGTGCGGCGCTCCCTCAGTACTGACCCCCCGACAGTTCAGCACTCCCTCAGTCCTGACCCTCCGACAATATGGCGCTCCCTCAGTACTGACCCTCCGACAGTGCGGCACTCACTCAGTACTGACCCTCCGACAGTGCAGCAATCCCTTAGTAGTGACCCTCCGACAGCGCAGCGCTCCATCAGTACTGACCCTCTGACAGTGCGGCACTCCGTCAGTACTGACCCTCCAACAGTGCAGCATTCCCTCAGTACTCACCCTCCGACAGTGTGGCACTCCCTCAGTACTGACCCACTGACAGTATGGCGCTCCCTCGGTACTGACCCTCTGACAGTGCAGCGCTCCCTCAGTACTGACCCTCCGACAATATGGCACTCCCTCAGTAATGACCCTCGGACAGTGCGCCACTCCCTCAGTACTGACCCTCCGACTGTGCGGCGCTCCCTCAGTACTGAGCCTCCGACATTGCGGCGCTCCCTCATTACTGACCCTCCTACCGTCCGGCACTCCCTCAGTACTGACCCTCCAACAGTGCGGCACTCCCTCAGTACTGACCCTCTTACAGTGTGGCACTCCCTCAGTACTGACCCTCCAACAGTGCGGCGCTCCCTCAGTATTGATCCTCTGACAGTGCAGCACTCCTTCAGTACTGACCCTCCAACAGTGCGGCACTCCCTCAGTACTGACCCTCCAACAGTGCAGCACTCCCTCAATACTGACCCTCGGACAGTGCGGCGCTCCCTCGGTACTGACCCTCTGACAGTGCAGCGCTCCCTCAGTACTGACCCTCCGACAATATGGCACTCCCTCAGTACTGACCCTCGGACAGTGCGGCACTCCCTCAGTACTGACCCTCCGACAGTTCAGCACTCCCTCAGTACTGACCCTCCAACAATGCGGCGCACCCTCAGTACTGATCCTCCGACAGTGCGGCACTCCCTCAGTACTGACCCGCCGACAGTGCAGCACTCCCTCAGTACTGACCCGCCGACATTGCGGAGCTCCCTCAATACTGATCGATCAACAGTGCAGCACTTCCTCAGTACAGATCCTCTGACAGTGCGACACTCCTTCAGTACTGACGCTCCAACAGTGCGGCTCTCCTTCAGTACAGACCCTCTGACAGTGCAGCACTTCCTCAGCACTGACTCTGACAGTTCCGCACTACCTCAGTACTGACCGTCGGACTGTGCAGCGCTCCCTCAGTGCTGACCCTCCAACAGTGCAGCACTCCTTCAGTACTGACCCTCTGACAGTGCAGCACTCCCTCAGTACTGACCCTCCGATAGTGCGGCACTCCCTCATTACTGACACTCCGACATTGCGGCGCTCCCTCAATACTGATCGACCAATTTTGCGGCACTTCCTCAGTACAATCCTCTGACAGTGCTGCACTCCCTCAGCACTGAGTCTGACAGTTCCGCACTAACTCAATACTGACGGTCGGACTGTGCAGCACCTCCCTCAGTGCTGACACTCCGACAGTGCGGCGCTCCCTCAGTACTGACCCTCCGACAATATGGCACTCCTTCAGTACTGACCCTCGGACAGTGCGGCGCTCCCTCAGTACTGACCCTCCGACAGTTCAGCACTCCCTCAGTACTGACCCTCCAACAATGCGGCGCTCCCTCAGTACTGATCCTCCGACAGTGCGGCACTCCCTCAGTACTGACCCTCCGACAGCGCGGAGCTCCGTCAGTACTGACCCTCCGACAGTGCGGCACTCCCTCAGTACTGACCCTCCAACAGTGCAGCATTCCCTCAGTACTGACCCTCCGACAGTGCAGCACTCCCTCAGTACTGACCCCCTGACAGTGCGGCACTCCCTCAGTACTGACCCCCTGACAGTGCGGCGCTCCCTCAGTATTGATCCTGTGACAGTGCAGCACTCCCTCAGTGCTGACCCACCGACATTGCGGCGCTCCCTCATTACTGACCCTCCTACCGTCCGGCACTCCCTCAGTACTGACCCTCCGACAGTGCGGCACTCCCTCAGTACTGACCCTCCAACAGTGCGGCGCTCCCTCAGTACCGACCCTCCGACAGTGCGGCACTCCCTCAGTACTGACCCTCCGACAGTGCGGCACTCCCTCAGTACCGACCCTCCGACAGTGCAGCACTCCCTCAGTACTGACCCACCGACATTGCGGCGCTCCCTCATTACTGACCCTCCTACCGTCCGGCACTCCCTCAGTAGTGGCCCTCCGACAGTGCGGCGCTCCCTGAGTACTGACCCTCCGAAAGTGCGGCACTCCCTCAGTACTGACCCTCCGACAGTGCGGTGCTCCCTCAGTACTGACCCTCCGACAGTGCGGCGCTCCCTCAGTACTGACCATCCGACAGTGCGGCGCTCCCTCATTACTGACCCTCCGACAGTGCAGTACTCCCTCAGTACTGACCCTCCGACAATGTGGCACTCCCTCAATACTGACCCTCGGACAGTGCGGCACTCCCTCAGTACTGACCCTCCGACAATATGGCACTCCCTCAGTACTGACCCTCGGACAGTGCGGCGCTCCCTCAGTACTGACCCTCCGACAGTTCAGCACTCCCTCAGTACTGACCCTCCAACAATGCGGCACTCCCTCAGTACTGATCCTCCAACAGTGCGGCACTCCCTCAGTACTGACCCTCTGACAGTGCGGTGCTCCCTCAATACTGATCGACCAACAGTGCGGCACTTCCTCAGTACAATCCTCTGACAGTGCGGCGCTCCCTCAGCACTGACCCTCCGATAGTGCGGCGCTCCCTCAGTACTGACCCTCCAAAATTGCGGTGCTCCCTCAATACTGATCGACCAACAGCGTGGAACTTCCTCAGTACAATCTTCTGACAGTGCTGCACTTCCTCAGCACTGACTCTGACAGTTCCGCACTACCTCAATACTGACCCTACGACTGTGCAGCACTCCCTCAGTGCTGACCCTCCGACAGCGCAGCACTCCCTTAGTACTGACCCTTCGACAATATGGCGCTCCCTCAGTACTGACCCGCGGACAGTGCAGCGCTCCCTCAGTACTGACCCTCCAACAGTACGGCACTCCCTCAGTACAGACCCTCCGACATTGCGGCACTCCCTCAGTAATGACCCTCCGACAGTGCATCCTCCCTCAGTATTAACCCTCCGACAGTGCAGCGCTCCCTCAGTACCGACCCTCCGACAGTGCGGCACTCCCTCATTACTGACCATCAGACAGTGCGGCACTCCCTCAGTACTGACTCTCTGACAGTGCGGTGCTCCCTCTGTAGTGATCCTCCGACAGTGCAGCGCTCCCTCAGTACTAACCCTCCGACAGTGTGGCACTCCCTCATTACTGACCATCAAACATTGCGGCAGTCTCTCAGTACTGATCCTCCGACAGTGCAGCACTCCCTCAGTACTGACCCTCTGACAGTGCAGCGCTCCCTCAGTACTGACCCTCCGACAGCGTATCCTCCCTCAGTACTGACCCTCCGACAGCGTATCCTCCCTCAGTACTGACCCTCCGACAGTGCGGCACTCCTCAGTACTGACCCTCCGACAGTGCGGCGCTCCCTCAGTACTGAACCTCCGACAGTGCAGCGCGCCCTCAGTACTGACCCTCCAGCAGTGCAGCACTCCCTCGATACTAACCCTCCGACAGTGCGACACTCTCTCAGTACTGATCCTCCGACAGTGCGGTGCTCCCTCAGTACTGACCCTCCGACAGTGCGGCTCTCCCTCAGTACTGACCCTCCGACATTGTGGCGCTCCCTCAATACTGAACCTCTGACAATGCGGTGCTCCCTCATTACTGACTCTGGCAGTGCCACACTCCCTCAATACTGACCCTCCAACAGTGCAGCACTCCCTCAGCACTGACTCTGACAGTTCCACACTACCTCAATACTGACCCACCGACAGTGCCGCGCTCCCTCAGTACTGACCCTCCAACAAGGCGGCGCTCCCTCAGTACGTATCCTCCGACAGTGCGGCACTCCCTCAGTACTGACCCTCTGACATTGCGGCGCTTCCTCAATACTGATCGACAAACAGTGCGGCACTTCCTCAGTACAACTCCTCTGACAGTGCGACACTCCATCAGTACTGACCCTCCGATAATGCGGCACTCCCTCAGTACAAACCCTCTGACAGTGCAGCACTCCCTCAGCACTGACTCTGACAGTTGCGCACTAGCTCAATACTGACCCTCCGACAATATGGCGCTCCCTCAGTACTGACCCTTTGACAGTGCGGCACACCCTCAATACTGATCCTCCGACAGTGCGGCACTCCCTCAGTACTGACCCTCCGACATTGCGGAGCTCCCTCAATACTGATCGACCAACAGTGCAGCACTTCCTCAGTACAGATGCTCTGACAGTGTGGCGCTCCCTCAGCACTGACCCTCCGACAGTGCGGCGCTCCCTCAGTACTGATCCTCCAACAGTGCGACACTTCCCTCAGTACTGACCCTCCGACAGTGCGGCGAACCCTCCGTACTGATCCTCCGACAGTGCGGCAGTCCTTCAGTACAGACCCTCTGACAGTGCAGCACTCCCTCAGCACTGACTCTGACAGTTCCGCACTACCTCAATACTGACCCTCCGACAATGCCGCACTCCCTCAGTACTGACCCTCCGACATTGCGGCGCTCCCTCAGTACTGACCCTCCGACAGTGCGGCGCTCCCTCCGTACTGACCCTCCGACATTGCGGCGCTCCTCAGTACTGACCCTCCGACAGTGCGGCGCTCCTCAGTACTGACCCTCCGACAGTGCGGCACTCCCTCAGTACTGACCCTCCAACAGTGAGGCACTCCCTCAGAACTGACCCTCCGACAGTGCGGCCCTCCCTCAGTACTGACCCTCCGACAGTGCGGCACTCCCTCAGTACTGACCCTCCGACAATGCGGTGCTCCCTCAATATTGACCTTCCGACATTGCGGCGCTCCCTCAATACTGATCCTCCGACAGTGCGGTACTCCCTCAGTACTGACCCTCCGACATTGCGGAGCTCCCTCAATACTGATCGACCAACAGTGCAGCACTTCCTCAGTACAGATCCTCTGACAGTGCGGCGCTCCCTCAGCACTGACCCTCCGACAGTGCGGCGCTCCCTCAGTACTGATCCTCCAACAGTGCGACACTTCCCTCAGTACTGACCCACCGACAGTGCGGCTCTCCCTCAGTACAGACCCTCTGACAGTGCAGCACTCCCTCAGCACTGACTTTGACAGTTCCGCACTACCTCAATTCTGACCGTCGGACTGTGCGGCACTCCCTCAGTGCTGAGCCTCCGACAGTGCGGCAGTCCCTCAGTACTGACTGTCCGACAGTGCAGCACTCCCTCAATACTGACCTTTCGACTGTGCAGCACTCCCTCAGTACTGACCCTCCGACTGTGCGGCACTCCCTCAGTGCTGACCCTGCGACAGTGCAGCACTCCCTCAGTACTGACCCTCTGACAGTGCGGCACTCCCTCAATACTGACCCTCCGACAGTGCGACGCTCCCTCAGTACTGACCCTCCGACAATGCGGCGCTCCCTCAATACTGACCTTCCGACATTGCGGCGCTCCCTCAATACTGAACCTCCGACAATGCGGTGCTCCCTCACTACTGACTCTGGCAGTGCCACACTCCCTCAATACTGACCCTCCAACAGTGCAGCACTCCCTCAGCACTGACCCTCGGACAGTGCGGCGCTCCCTCAGTACTGACCCTCCAACAATGCGGCGTTCCCTCAGTACTGATCCTCCGACAGTTCAGCACTCCCTCAGTACTGACCCTCCAACAATGCGGCGCTCCCTCAGTACTGATCCTCCGACAGTGCAGCACTCCCTCAGTACTGACCGTCCGACAGTGCAGCACTCCCTCAGTACTGACCCTTCGACTGTGCAGCACTCCCTCAGTACTGACCCTCTGACTGTGCGGCACCCTCAGTGCTGACCCTGCGACAGTGCAGCACTCCCTCAGTACTGACCCTCCGACAGTGCGGCGCTCCCTCAGTACTGACCCTCCTAAAGTGCGGCGCTCCCTCAATACTGACCTTCCGACATTGCGGCGCTCCCTCAATACTGAACCTCCGACAATGCACTGCTCCCTCATTACTGACTCTGGCAGTGCCACACTCCCTCAATACTGACCCTCCAACAGTGCAACACTCCCTCAGCACTGACTCTGACAGTTCCACACTACGTCAATACTGACCCTCCGACAGTGCGGCACTTCCTCAATACAATACTCTGACAGTGCGCCACTCCCTCAGCACTGACCCTCCGATAGTGCGGCACTCCCTCATTACTGACCCTCCGACATTGCGGCGCACCCTCAATACTGATCGACCAACTTTGCAGCACTTCGTCAGTACAATCCTCTGACAATGCTGCACTCCCTCAGCACTGACTCTGACAGTTCCGCACTACCTCAATACTGACCGTCGGACTGTGCGGCACTCCCTCAGTGCTGACCCTCCGACAGTGCAGCACTCCCTCAGTATTGACCCTCCGACAGTGCAGCACTCCCTCAGTGCTGACCCTCCGACAGTGCAGCACACCCTCAGTACTGACCCTCCGACAGTGCGGCACTCCCTCAGTACTGACCCTCTGACAGTGCAGCATTCCCTCTGTACTCACCCTCCGACAGTGTGGCACTCCCTCAGTACTGACCCCCTGACAGTGTGGCGCTCTCTCAGTATTGATCCTGTGACAGTGCAGCACTCCCTCAGTACTGATCCTCCGACTGTGCGGCGCTCCCTCAGTACTGACCCTCCGGCATTGCGGCGCTCCCTCATTACTGACCCTCCTACCGTCCGGCACTCCCTCAGTACTGACCCTCCGACAGTGCGGCACTCCCTCAGTACTGACCCTCTGACAGTGTGGCACTCCCTCAGTACTGACCCCCTGACAGTGCGGCGTCCCTCAGTATTGATCCTCTGACAGTGCAGCACTCCTTCAGTACTGACCCTCCAACAGTGCGGCACTCCCTCAGTACTGACCCTCCGACAGTGCAGCATTCCCTCAATACTGACCCTCTGACAGTGCGGCGCTCCCTCAGTACTGACCCTCCGACAATATGGCACTCTCTCAGTACTGACCCTCGGACAGTGCGGCGCTCTCTCAGTACTGACCCTCCGACAGTTCAGCACTCCTTCAGTGCTGACCCTCCAACAATGCTGCGCACCCTCAGTACTGATCCTCCGACAGTGCGGCACTCCCTCAGTACCGACCCGCCGACAGTGCAGCACTCCCTCAGTACTGACCCTCCGACAATATGGCGCTCTCTCAGTACTGACCCTCTGACAGTGCGGCACTCCCTCAGTACTGACCCTCCAACAGTGCGGCACTCTCTCAGTACTGACCCTCGGACAGTGCGGCGCTCTCTCAGTACTGACCCTCCGACAGTTCAGCACTCCTTCAGTGCTGACCCTCCAACAATGCTGCGCACCCACAGTACTGATCCTCTGACAGTGCGGCACTCCCTCAGTACTTACTTTCCGATAGTGCGGCACTCCTTCAGGACTGACCCTCCGATAGTTCGGCACTCCCTCATTACAGACCCTCCGACAGTGCAGCACTCCCTCAGTACTGACCCTCCGACAATATGGCGCTCTCTCAGTACTGACCCTCTGACAGTGCGGCGCTCCCTCAGTACTGACCCTCCGACAGTGCAGCACTCCCTCAGTACTGACCCTCCGACAGTGCAGCACTCCCTCAGTACTGACCCTCCGACAATATGGCGCTCCCTCGGTACTGACCCTCGGATAGTGCGGCGCTCCCTCAGTACTGACCCTCCGACAATATGGCGCTCCCTCATTACTGACCCTCCTACCGTCCGGCACTCCCTCAGTACTGACCCTCCAACAGTGCGGCACTCCCTCAGTACAGACCCTCTGACAGTGTGGCACTCCCTCAGTACTGACCCCCTGCCAGTGCGGCGCTCCCTCAGTATTGATCCTCTGACAGTGCAGCACTCCTTCAGTACTGACCCTCCAACAGTGCGGCACTCCCTCAGTACTGACCCTCCAACAGTGCAGCACTCCCTCAATACTGACCCTCGGACAGTGCGGCGCTCCCTCGGTACTAACCCTCTGACAGTGCAGCGCTCCCTCAGTACTGACCCTCCGACAATATGGCACTCCCTCAGTACTGACCCTCCGACAGTGCGGCACTCCCTCAGTACTGACCCGCCGACAGTGCAGCACTCCCTCAGTACTGACCCGCCGACATTGCGGAGCTCCCTCAATACTGATCGATCAACAGTGCAGCACTTCCTCAGTACAGATCCTCTGACGGTGCGACACTCCTTCAGTACTGACGCTCCAACAGTGCGGCTCTCCCTCAGTACAGACCCTCTGACAGTGCAGCACTTCCTCAGCACTGACTCTGACAGTTCCGCACTACCTCAGTACTGACCGTCGGACTGTGCGGCGCTCCCTCAGTGCTGACCCTACGACAGTGCAGCACTCCTTCAGTACTGACCCTCTGACAGTGCAGCACTCCCTCAGTACTGACCCTCCAGCAGTGCAGCATTCCCTCGATACTAACCCTCCGACAGTGCGACACTCTCTCAGTACTGATCCTCCGACAGTGCGGTGCTCCCTCAGTACTGACCCTCCGACAGTGCGGCTCTCCCTCAGTACTGACCCTCCGACATTGTGGCGCTCCCTCAATACTGAACCTCTGACAATGCGGTGCTCCCTCATTACTGACTCTGGCAGTGCCACACTCCCTCAATACTGACCCTCCAACAGTGCAGCACTCCCTCAGCACTGAATCTGACAGTTCCACACTACCTCAATACTGACCCACCGACAGTGCCGCGCTCCCTCAGTACTGACCCTCCAACAAGGCGGCGCTCCCTCAGTACGTATCCTCCGACAGTGCGGCACTCCCTCAGTACTGACCCTCTGACATTGCGGCGCTTCCTCAATACTGATCGACAAACAGTGCGGCACTTCCTCAGTACAACTCCTCTGACAGTGCGACACTCCATCAGTACTGACCCTCCGATAATGCGGCACTCCCTCAGTACAAACCCTCTGACAGTGCAGCACTCCCTCAGCACTGACTCTGACAGTTGCGCACTAGCTCAATACTGACCCTCCAACAATATGGCGCTCCCTCAGTACTGACCCTTTGACAGTGCGGCACACCCTCAATACTGATCCTCCGACAGTGCGGCACTCCCTCAGTACTGACCCTCCGACATTGCGGAGCTCCCTCAATACTGATCGACCAACAGTGCAGCACTTCCTCAGTACAGATCCTCTGACAGTGTGGCGCTCCCTCAGCACTGACCCTCCGACAGTGCGGCGCTCCCTCAGTACTGATCCTCCAACAGTGCGACACTTCCCTCAGTACTGACCCTCCGACAGTGCGGCGAACCCTCCGTACTGATCCTCCGACAGTGCGGCAGTCCTTCAGTACAGACCCTCTGACAGTGCAGCACTCCCTCAGCACTGACTCTGACAGTTCCGCACTACCTCAATACTGACCCTCCGACAATGCCGCACTCCCTCAGTACTGACCCTCCGACATTGCGGCGCTCCCTCAGTACTGACCCTCCGACAGTGCGGCACTCCCTCAGTACTGACCCTCCGACAGTGCGGCGCTCCCTCCGTACTGACCCTCCGACATTGCGGCGCTCCTCAGTACTGACCCTCCGACAGTGCGGCACTCCCTCAGTACTGACCCTCCAACAGTGCGGCACTCCCTCAGTACTGACCCTCCGACAGTGCAGCCCTCCCTCAGTACTGACCCTCCGACAGTGCGGCACTCCCTCAGTACTGACCCTCCGACATTGCGGAGCTCCCTCAATACTGATCGACCAACAGTGCAGCACTTCCTCAGTACAGATCCTCTGACAGTGCGGCGCTCCCTCAGCACTGACCCTCCGACAGTGCGGCGCTCCCTCAGTACTGATCCTCCAACAGTGCGACACTTCCCTCAGTACTGACCCACCGACAGTGCGGCTCTCCCTCAGTACAGACCCTCTGACAGTGCAGCACTCCCTCAGCACTGACTTTGACAGTTCCGCACTACCTCAATTCTGACCGTCGGACTGTGCGGCACTCCCTCAGTGCTGAGCCTCCGACAGTGCGGCAGTCCCTCAGTACTGACTGTCCGACAGTGCAGCACTCCCTCAGTACTGACCTTTCGACTGTGCAGCACTCCCTCAGTACTGACCCTCCGACTGTGCGGCACTCCCTCAGTGCTGACCCTGCGACAGTGCAGCACTCCCTCAGTACTGACCCTCTGACAGTGCGGCACTCCCTCAATACTGACCCTCCGACAGTGCGACGCTCCCTCAGTACTGACCCTCCGACAATGCGGCGCTCCCTCAATACTGACCTTCCGACATTGCGGCGCTCCCTCAATACTGAACCTCCGACAATGCGGTGCTCCCTCACTACTGACTCTGGCAGTGCCACACTCCCTCAATACTGACCCTCCAACAGTGCAGCACTCCCTCAGCACTGACCCTCGGACAGTGCGGCGCTCCCTCAGTACTGACCCTCCAACAATGCGGCGTTCCCTCAGTACTGATCCTCCGACAGTTCAGCACTCCCTCAGTACTGACCCTCCAACAATGCGGCGCTCCCTCAGTACTGATCCTCCGACAGTGCAGCACTCCCTCAGTACTGACCGTCCGACAGTGCAGCACTCCCTCAGTACTGACCCTTCGACTGTGCAGCACTCCCTCAGTACTGACCCTCTGACTGTGCGGCACCCTCAGTGCTGACCCTGCGACAGTGCAGCACTCCCTCAGTACTGACCCTCCGACAGTGCGGCGCTCCCTCAGTACTGACCCTCCTAAAGTGCGGCGCTCCCTCAATACTGACCTTCCGACATTGCGGCGCTCCCTCAATACTGAACCTCCGACAATGCGCTGCTCCCTCATTACTGACTCTGGCAGTGCCACACTCCCTCAATACTGACCCTCCAACAGTGCAACACTCCCTCAGCACTGACTCTGACAGTTCCACACTACGTCAATACTGACCCTCCGACAGTGCGGCACTTCCTCAATACAATACTCTGACAGTGCGCCACTCCCTCAGCACTGACCCTCCGATAGTGCGGCACTCCCTCATTACTGACCCTCCGACATTGCGGCGCACCCTCAATACTGATCGACCAACTTTGCAGCACTTCGTCAGTACAATCCTCTGACAATGCTGCACTCCCTCAGCACTGACTCTGACAGTTCCGCACTACCTCAATACTGACCGTCGGACTGTGCGGCACTCCCTCAGTGCTGACCCTCCGACAGTGCAGCACTCCCTCAGTATTGACCCTCCGACAGTGCAGCACTCCCTCAGTGCTGACCCTCCGACAGTGCAGCACTCCCTCAGTACTGACCCTCCGACAATATGGCACTCCCTCAATACTGACCCTCGGACAGTGCGGCGCTCCCTCAGTACTGACCCTCTGACAGTGCGGCGCTCCCTCAGTACTGACCCTCCGACAGTGCAGCACTCCCTCAGTACTGACCCTCCGACAGTGCGGCGCTCCCTCAGCACTGACCCTCCGACAATATGGCGCTCCCTCAGTACTGACCCTCGGATAGTGCGGCGCTCCCTCAGTACTGACCCCCCGACAGTTCAGCACTCCCTCAGTCCTGACCCTCCGACAATATGGCGCTCCCTCAGTACTGACCCTCCGACAGTGCGGCACTCACTCAGTACTGACCCTCCGACAGTGCAGCACTCCCTTAGTAGTGACCCTCCGACAGCGCAGAGCTCCCTCAGTACTGACCCTCCGACAGTGCGGCACTCCCTCAGTACTGACCCTCTGACAGTGCAGCATTCCCTCTGTACTCACCCTCCGACAGTGTGGCACTCCCTCAGTACTGACCCCCTGACAGTGTGGCGCTCCCTCAGTATTGATCCTGTGACAGTGCAGCACTCCCTCAGTACTGATCCTCCGACTGTGCGGCGCTCCCTCAGTACTGACCCTCCGGCATTGCGGCGCTCCCTCATTACTGACCCTCCTACCGTCCGGCACTCCCTCAGTACTGACCCTCCGACAGTGCGGCACTCCCTCAGTACTGACCCTCTGACAGTGTGGCACTCCCTCAGTACTGACCCCCTGACAGTGCGGCGTCCCTCAGTATTGATCCTCTGACAGTGCAGCACTCCTTCAGTACTGACCCTCCAACAGTGCGGCACTCCCTCAGTACTGACCCTCCGACAGTGCAGCATTCCCTCAATACTGACCCTCTGACAGTGCGGCGCTCCCTCAGTACTGACCCTCTGACAATATGGCACTCTCTCAGTACTGACCCTCGGACAGTGCGGCGCTCTCTCAGTACTGACCCTCCGACAGTTCAGCACTCCTTCAGTGCTGACCCTCCAACAATGCTGCGCACCCTCAGTACTGATCCTCCGACAGTGCGGCACTCCCTCAGTACCGACCCGCCGACAGTGCAGCACTCCCTCAGTACTGACCCTCCGACAATATGGCGCTCTCTCAGTACTGACCCTCTGACAGTGCGGCACTCCCTCAGTACTGACCCTCCGACAGTGCGGCACTCTCTCAGTACTGACCCTCGGACAGTGCGGCGCTCTCTCAGTACTGACCCTCCGACAGTTCAGCACTCCTTCAGTGCTGACCCTCCAACAATGCTGCGCACCCTCAGTACTGATCCTCTGACAGTGCGGCGCTCCCTCAGTACTTACTTTCCGATAGTGCGGCACTCCTTCAGGACTGACCCTCCGATAGTTCGGCACTCCCTCATTACAGACCCTCCAACAGTGCAGCACTCCCTCAGTACTGACCCTCCGACAATATGGCGCTCTCTCAGTACTGACCCTCTGACAGTGCGGCGCTCCCTCAGTACTGACCCTCCGACAGTGCAGCACTCCCTCAGTACTGACCCTCCGACAGTGCAGCACTCCCTCAGTACTGACCCTCCGACAATATGGCGCTCCCTCGGTACTGACCCTCGGATAGTGCGGCGCTCCCTCAGTACTGACCCCCCGACAGTTCAGCACTCCCTCAGTCCTGACCCTCCGACAATATGGCGCTCCCTCAGTACTGAGCCTCCGACATTGCGGCGCTCCCTCATTACTGACCCTCCTACCGTCCGGCACTCCCTCAGTACTGACCCTCCAACAGTGCGGCACTCCCTCAGTACAGACCCTCTGACAGTGTGGCACTCCCTCAGTACTGACCCCCTGCCAGTGCGGCGCTCCCTCAGTATTGATCCTCTGACAGTGCAGCACTCCTTCAGTACTGACCCTCCAACAGTGCGGCACTCCCTCAGTACTGACCCTCCAACAGTGCAGCACTCCCTCAATACTGACCCTCGGACAGTGCGGCGCTCCCTCGGTACTAACCCTCTGACAGTGCAGCGCTCCCTCAGTACTGACCCTCCGACAATATGGCACTCCCTCAGTACTGACCCTCCGACAGTGCGGCACTCCCTCAGTACTGACCCGCCGACAGTGCAGCACTCCCTCAGTACTGACCCGCCGACATTGCGGAGCTCCCTCAATACTGATCGATCAACAGTGCAGCACTTCCTCAGTACAGATCCTCTGACAGTGCGACACTCCTTCAGTACTGACGCTCCAACAGTGCGGCTCTCCCTCAGTACAGACCCTCTGACAGTGCAGCATTTCCTCAGCACTGACTCTGACAGTTCCACACTACCTCAGTACTGACCGTCGGACTGTGCGGCGCTCCCTCAGTGCTGACCCTCCGACAGTGCAGCACTCCTTCAGTACTGACCCTCTGACAGTGCAGCACTCCCTCAGTACTGACCCTCCGATAGTGCGGCACTCCCTCATTACTGACACTCCGACATTGCGGCGCTCCCTCAATACTGATCGACCAATTTTGCGGCACTTCCTCAGTACAATCCTCTGACAGTGCTGCACTCCCTCAGCACTGAGTCTGACAGTTCCGCACTAACTCAATACTGACGGTCGGACTGTGCAGCACCTCCCTCAGTGCTGACACTCCGACAGTGCGGCGCTCCCTCAGTACTGACCCTCCGACAATATGGCACTCCTTCAGTACTGACCCTCGGACAGTGCGGCGCTCCCTCAGTACTGACCCTCCGACAGTTCAGCAATCCCTCAGTACTGACCCTCCAACAATGCGGCGCTCCCTCAGTACTGATCCTCCGACAGTGCGGCACTCCCTCAGTACTGACCCTCCGACAGCGCGGAGCTCCGTCAGTACTGACCCTCCGACAGTGCGGCACTCCCTCAGTACTGACCCTCCAACAGTGCAGCATTCCCTCAGTACTGACCCTCCGACAGTGCGGCACTCCCTCAGTACTGACCCTCCAACAGTGCAGCACTCCCTCAGTACTGACCCCCTGACAGTGCGGCACTCCCTCAGTACTGACCCCCTGACAGTGCGGCGCTCCCTCAGTATTGATCCTGTGACAGTGCAGCACTCCCTCAGTGCTGACCCACCGACATTGCGGCGCTCCCTCATTACTGACCCTCCTACCGTCCGGCACTGCCTCAGTACTGACCCTCCGACAGTGCGGCACTCCCTCAGTACTGACCCTCCAACAGTGCGGCGCTCCCTCAGTACCAACCCTCCAACAGTGCGGCACTCCCTCAGTACCGACCCTCCGACAGCGCAGCACTCCCTCAGTACTGACCCACCGACATTGCGGCGCTCCCTCATTACTGACCCTCCTACCGTCCGGCACTCCCTCAGTAGTGGCCCTCCGACAGTGCGGCGCTCCCTGAGTACTGACCCTCCGAAAGTGCGGCACTCCCTCAGTACTGACCCTCCGACAGTGCGGTGCTCCCTCAGTACTGACCCTCCGACAGTGCGGCGCTCCCTCAGTACTGACCATCCGACAGTGCGGCGCTCCCTCATTACTGACCCTCCGACAGTGCAGTACTCCCTCAGTACTGACCCTCCGACAATATGGCACTCCCTCAATACTGACACTCGGACAGTGCGGCACTCCCTCAGTACTGACCCTCTGACAATATGGCACTCCCTCAGTACTGACCCTCGGACAGTGCGGCGCTCCCTCAGTACTGACCCTCCGACAGTTCAGCACTCCCTCAGTACTGACCCTCCAACAATGCGGCAGTCTCTCAGTACTGATCCTCCGACAGTGCAGCACTCCCTCAGTACTGACCCTCTGACAGTGCAGCGCTCCCTCAGTACTGACCCTCCGACAGCGTATCCTCCCTCAGTACTGACCCTCCGACAGTGCGGCACTCCCTCAGTACTGACCCTCCGACAGTGCGGCGCTCCCTCAGTACTGAACCTCCGACAGTGCAGCGCGCCCTCAGTACTGACCCTCCAGCAGTGCAGCATTCCCTCGATACTAACCCTCCGACAGTGCGACACTCTCTCAGTACTGACCCTCTGACAGTGCGGTGCTCCCTCAATACTGATCGACCAACAGTGCGGCACTTCCTCAGTACAATCCTCTGACAGTGCGGCGCTCCCTCAGCACTGACCCTCCGATAGTGCGGCGCTCCCTCAGTACTGACCCTCCAAAATTGCGGTGCTCCCTCAATACTGATCGACCAACAGCGTGGAACTTCCTCAGTACAATCTTCTGACAGTGCTGCACTCCCTCAGCACTGACTCTGACAGTTCCGCACTACCTCAATACTGACCCTACGACTGTGCAGCACTCCCTCAGTGCTGACCCTCCGACAGCGCAGCACTCCCTTAGTACTGACCCTTCGACAATATGGCGCTCCCTCAGTACTGACCCGCGGACAGTGCAGCGCTCCCTCAGTACTGACCCTCCAACAGTACGGCACTCCCTCAGTACAGACCCTCCGACATTGCGGCACTCCCTCAGTAATGACCCTCCGACAGTGCATCCTCCCTCAGTATTAACCCTCCGACAGTGCAGCGCTCCCTCAGTACCGACCCTCCGACAGTGCGGCACTCCCTCATTACTGACCATCAGACAGTGCGGCACTCCCTCAGTACTGACTCTCTGACAGTGCGGTGCTCCCTCTGTAGTGATCCTCCGACAGTGCAGCGCTCCCTCAGTACTAACCCTCCGACAGTGTGGCACTCCCTCATTACTGACCATCAAACATTGCGGCAGTCTCTCAGTACTGATCCTCCGACAGTGCAGCACTCCCTCAGTACTGACCCTCTGACAGTGCAGCGCTCCCTCAGTACTGACCCTCCGACAGCGTATCCTCCCTCAGTACTGACCCTCCGACAGTGCGGCACTCCCTCAGTACTGACCCTCCGACAGTGCGGCGCTCCCTCAGTACTGAACCTCCGACAGTGCAGCGCGCCCTCAGTACTGACCCTCCAGCAGTGCAGCATTCCCTCGATACTAACCCTCCGACAGTGCGACACTCTCTCAGTACTGATCCTCCGACAGTGCGGTGCTCCCTCAGTACTGATCCTCCGACAGTGCGGCTCTCCCTCAGTACTGACCCTCCGACATTGTGGCGCTCCCTCAATACTGAACCTCTGACAATGCGGTGCTCCCTCATTACTGACTCTGGCAGTGCCACACTCCCTCAATACTGACCCTCCAACAGTGCAGCACTCCCTCAGCACTGACTCTGACAGTTCCACACTACCTCAATACTGACCCACCGACAGTGCCGCGCTCCCTCAGTACTGACCCTCCAACAAGGCGGCGCTCCCTCAGTACTGACCCTCTGACATTGCGGCGCTTCCTCAATACTGATCGACAAACAGTGCGGCACTTCCTCAGTACAACTCCTCTGACAGTGCGACACTCCATCAGTACTGACCCTCCGATAATGCGGCACTCCCTCAGTACAAACCCTCTGACAGTGCAGCACTCCCTCAGCACTGACTCTGACAGTTGCGCACTAGCTCAATACTGACCCTCCGACAATATCGCGCTCCCTCAGTACTGACCCTTTGACAGTGCGGCACACCCTCAATACTGATCCTCCGACAGTGCGGCACTCCCTCAGTACTGACCCTCCGACATTGCGGAGCTCCCTCAATACTGATCGACCAACAGTGCAGCACTTCCTCAGTACAGATCCTCTGACAGTGTGGCGCTCCCTCAGCACTGACCCTCCGACAGTGCGGCGCTCCCTCAGTACTGATCCTCCAACAGTGCGACACTTCCCTCAGTACTGACCCTCCGACAGTGCGGCGAACCCTCCGTACTGATCCTCCGACAGTGCGGCAATCCTTCAGTACAGACCCTCTGACAGTGCAGCACTCCCTCAGCACTGACTCTGACAGTTCCGCACTACCTCAATACTGACCCTCCGACAATGCCGCACTCCCTCAGTACTGACTCACCAACAATGCGGCACTCCCTCAGTACTGACCCTCCGACAATATGGCACTCCCTCAGTACTGACCCTCCGACAGTGCGGCACTCCCTCAGTACTGACCCGCCGACAGTGCAGCACTCCCTCAGTACTGACCCGCCGACATTGCGGAGCTCCCTCAATACTGATCGATCAACAGTGCAGCACTTCCTCAGTACAGATCCTCTGACAGTGCGACACTCCTTCAGTACTGACGCTCCAACAGTGCGGCTCTCCCTCAGTACAGACCCTCTGACAGTGCAGCATTTCCTCAGCACTGACTCTGACAGTTCCACACTACCTCAGTACTGACCGTCGGACTGTGCGGCGCTCCCTCAGTGCTGACCCTCCGACAGTGCAGCACTCCTTCAGTACTGACCCTCTGACAGTGCAGCACTCCCTCAGTACTGACCCTCCGATAGTGCGGCACTCCCTCATTACTGACACTCCGACATTGCGGCGCTCCCTCAATACTGATCGACCAATTTTGCGGCACTTCCTCAGTACAATCCTCTGACAGTGCTGCACTCCCTCAGCACTGAGTCTGACAGTTCCGCACTAACTCAATACTGACGGTCGGACTGTGCAGCACCTCCCTCAGTGCTGACACTCGGACAGTGCGGCGCTCCCTCAGTACTGACCCTCCGACAATATGGCACTCCTTCAGTACTGACCCTCGGACAGTGCGGCGCTCCCTCAGTACTGACCCTCCGACAGTTCAGCAATCCCTCAGTACTGACCCTCCAACAATGCGGCGCTCCCTCAGTACTGATCCTCCGACAGTGCGGCACTCCCTCAGTACTGACCCTCCGACAGCGCGGAGCTCCGTCAGTACTGACCCTCCGACAGTGCGGCACTCCCTCAGTACTGACCCTCCAACAGTGCAGCATTCCCTCAGTACTGACCCTCCGACAGTGCGGCACTCCCTCAGTACTGACCCTCCAACAGTGCAGCACTCCCTCAGTACTGACCCCCTGACAGTGCGGCACTCCCTCAGTACTGACCCCCTGACAGTGCGGCGCTCCCTCAGTATTGATCCTGTGACAGTGCAGCACTCCCTCAGTGCTGACCCACCGACATTGCGGCGCTCCCTCATTACTGACCCTCCTACCGTCCGGCACTGCCTCAGTACTGACCCTCCGACAGTGCGGCACTCCCTCAGTACTGACCCTCCAACAGTGCGGCGCTCCCTCAGTACCAACCCTCCAACAGTGCGGCACTCCCTCAGTACCGACCCTCCGACAGCGCAGCACTCCCTCAGTACTGACCCACCGACATTGCGGCGCTCCCTCATTACTGACCCTCCTACCGTCCGGCACTCCCTCAGTAGTGGCCCTCCGACAGTGCGGCGCTCCCTGAGTACTGACCCTCCGAAAGTGCGGCACTCCCTCAGTACTGACCCTCCGACATTGCGGCGCTCCCTCAATACTGATCGACCAATTTTGCGGCACTTCCTCAGTACAATCCTCTGACAGTGCTGCACTCCCTCAGCACTGAGTCTGACAGTTCCGCACTAACTCAATACTGACGGTCGGACTGTGCAGCACCTCCCTCAGTGCTGACACTCCGACAGTGCGGCGCTCCCTCAGTACTGACCCTCCGACAATATGGCACTCCTTCAGTACTGACCCTCGGACAGTGCGGCGCTCCCTCAGTACTGACCCTCCGACAGTTCAGCAATCCCTCAGTACTGACCCTCCAACAATGCGGCGCTCCCTCAGTACTGATCCTCCGACAGTGCGGCACTCCCTCAGTACTGACCCTCCGACAGCGCGGAGCTCCGTCAGTACTGACCCTCCGACAGTGCGGCACTCCCTCAGTACTGACCCTCCAACAGTGCAGCATTCCCTCAGTACTGACCCTCCGACAGTGCGGCACTCCCTCAGTACTGACCCTCCAACAGTGCAGCACTCCCTCAGTACTGACCCCCTGACAGTGCGGCACTCCCTCAGTACTGACCCCCTGACAGTGCGGCGCTCCCTCAGTATTGATCCTGTGACAGTGCAGCACTCCCTCAGTGCTGACCCACCGACATTGCGGCGCTCCCTCATTACTGACCCTCCTACCGTCCGGCACTGCCTCAGTACTGACCCTCCGACAGTGCGGCACTCCCTCAGTACTGACCCTCCAACAGTGCGGCGCTCCCTCAGTACCAACCCTCCAACAGTGCGGCACTCCCTCAGTACCGACCCTCCGACAGCGCAGCACTCCCTCAGTACTGACCCACCGACATTGCGGCGCTCCCTCATTACTGACCCTCCTACCGTCCGGCACTCCCTCAGTAGTGGCCCTCCGACAGTGCGGCGCTCCCTGAGTACTGACCCTCCGAAAGTGCGGCACTCCCTCAGTACTGACCCTCCGACAGTGCGGTGCTCCCTCAGTACTGACCCTCCGACAGTGCGGCGCTCCCTCAGTACTGACCATCCGACAGTGCGGCGCTCCCTCATTACTGACCCTCCGACAGTGCAGTACTCCCTCAGTACTGACCCTCCGACAATATGGCACTCCCTCAATACTGACACTCGGACAGTGCGGCACTCCCTCAGTACTGACCCTCTGACAATATGGCACTCCCTCAGTACTGACCCTCGGACAGTGCGGCGCTCCCTCAGTACTGACCCTCCGACAGTTCAGCACTCCCTCAGTACTGACCCTCCAACAATGCGGCAGTCTCTCAGTACTGATCCTCCGACAGTGCAGCACTCCCTCAGTACTGACCCTCTGACAGTGCAGCGCTCCCTCAGTACTGACCCTCCGACAGCGTATCCTCCCTCAGTACTGACCCTCCGACAGTGCGGCACTCCCTCAGTACTGACCCTCCGACAGTGCGGCGCTCCCTCAGTACTGAACCTCCGACAGTGCAGCGCGCCCTCAGTACTGACCCTCCAGCAGTGCAGCATTCCCTCGATACTAACCCTCCGACAGTGCGACACTCTCTCAGTACTGACCCTCTGACAGTGCGGTGCTCCCTCAATACTGATCGACCAACAGTGCGGCACTTCCTCAGTACAATCCTCTGACAGTGCGGCGCTCCCTCAGCACTGACCCTCCGATAGTGCGGCGCTCCCTCAGTACTGACCCTCCAAAATTGCGGTGCTCCCTCAATACTGATCGACCAACAGCGTGGAACTTCCTCAGTACAATCTTCTGACAGTGCTGCACTCCCTCAGCACTGACTCTGACAGTTCCGCACTACCTCAATACTGACCCTACGACTGTGCAGCACTCCCTCAGTGCTGACCCTCCGACAGCGCAGCACTCCCTTAGTACTGACCCTTCGACAATATGGCGCTCCCTCAGTACTGACCCGCGGACAGTGCAGCGCTCCCTCAGTACTGACCCTCCAACAGTACGGCACTCCCTCAGTACAGACCCTCCGACATTGCGGCACTCCCTCAGTAATGACCCTCCGACAGTGCATCCTCCCTCAGTATTAACCCTCCGACAGTGCAGCGCTCCCTCAGTACCGACCCTCCGACAGTGCGGCACTCCCTCATTACTGACCATCAGACAGTGCGGCACTCCCTCAGTACTGACTCTCTGACAGTGCGGTGCTCCCTCTGTAGTGATCCTCCGACAGTGCAGCGCTCCCTCAGTACTAACCCTCCGACAGTGTGGCACTCCCTCATTACTGACCATCAAACATTGCGGCAGTCTCTCAGTACTGATCCTCCGACAGTGCAGCACTCCCTCAGTACTGACCCTCTGACAGTGCAGCGCTCCCTCAGTACTGACCCTCCGACAGCGTATCCTCCCTCAGTACTGACCCTCCGACAGTGCGGCACTCCCTCAGTACTGACCCTCCGACAGTGCGGCGCTCCCTCAGTACTGAACCTCCGACAGTGCAGCGCGCCCTCAGTACTGACCCTCCAGCAGTGCAGCATTCCCTCGATACTAACCCTCCGACAGTGCGACACTCTCTCAGTACTGATCCTCCGACAGTGCGGTGCTCCCTCAGTACTGACCCTCCGACAGTGCGGCTCTCCCTCAGTACTGACCCTCCGACATTGTGGCGCTCCCTCAATACTGAACCTCTGACAATGCAGTGCTCCCTCATTACTGACTCTGGCAGTGCCACACTCCCTCAATACTGACCCTCCAACAGTGCAGCACTCCCTCAGCACTGACTCAGACAGTTCCACACTACCTCAATACTGACCCACCGACAGTGCCGCGCTCCCTCAGTACTGACCCTCCAACAAGGCGGCGCTCCCTCAGTACTGACCCTCTGACATTGCGGCGCTTCCTCAATACTGATCGACAAACAGTGCGGCACTTCCTCAGTACAACTCCTCTGACAGTGCGACACTCCATCAGTACTGACCCTCCGATAATGCGGCACTCCCTCAGTACAAACCCTCTGACAGTGCAGCACTCCCTCAGCACTGACTCTGACAGTTGCGCACTAGCTCAATACTGACCCTCCGACAATATCGCGCTCCCTCAGTACTGACCCTTTGACAGTGCGGCACACCCTCAATACTGATCCTCCGACAGTGCGGCACTCCCTCAGTACTGACCCTCCGACATTGCGGAGCTCCCTCAATACTGATCGACCAACAGTGCAGCACTTCCTCAGTACAGATCCTCTGACAGTGTGGCGCTCCCTCAGCACTGACCCTCCGACAGTGCGGCGCTCCCTCAGTACTGATCCTCCAACAGTGCGACACTTCCCTCAGTACTGACCCTCCGACAGTGCGGCGAACCCTCCGTACTGATCCTCCGACAGTGCGGCAATCCTTCAGTACAGACCCTCTGACAGTGCAGCACTCCCTCAGCACTGACTCTGACAGTTCCGCACTACCTCAATACTGACCCTCCGACAATGCCGCACTCCCTCAGTACTGACTCACCAACAATGCGGCACTCCCTCAGTACTGATCCTCCGACAGTGCGGCACTCCCTCAGTACTGACCCTCCGACATTGCGGCGCTCCCTCAGTACTGACCCTCCGACAGTGCGGCACTCCCTCAGTACTGACCCTCCGACAGTGCGGCGCTCCCTCCGTACTGACCCTCCGACATTGCGGCGCTCCTCAGTACTGACCCTCCGACAGTGCGGCACTCCCTCAGTACTGACCCTCCGACAGTGCAGCACTCCCTCAGTACTGACCCTCCGACAATATGGCGCTCCCTCGGTACTGACCCTCGGATAGTGCGGCGCTCCCTCAGTACTGACCCCCCGACAGTTCAGCACTCGCTCAGTCCTGACCCTCCGACAATATGGCGCTCCCTCAGTACTGACCCTCCAACAGTGCGGCACTCCCTCAGTACTGACCCTCCGACAGTGCAGCACTCCCTCAATACTGACCCGCGGACAGTGCGGCGCTCCCTCGGTACTGTCCCTCTGACAGTGCGGCGCTCCCTCAGTACTGACCCTCCGACAATATGGCACTCTCTCCGTACTGACCCTCGGACAGTGCGGCGCTCCCTCAGTACTGACCCTCCGACAGTTCAGCACTCCTTCAGTGCTGACCCTCCAACAATGCGGCGCACCCTCAGTACTGATCCTCCGACAGTGCGGCACTCCCTCAGTACCGACCCGCCGACATTGCGGAGCTCCCTCAGTCCTGACCCTCTGACAGTGCGGCGCTCCCTCAGTACTAACTTTCCGATAGTGCGGCACTCCTTCAGGACTGACCCTCCGATAGTTCGGCACTCCCTCATTTCAGACCCTCAGACAGTGCAGCACTCCCTCAGTACTGACCCTCCGACAATATGGCGCTCCCTCAGTACTGACCCTCTGACAGTGCGGCGCTCCCTCAGTGCTGACCCTCTGACAGTGCAGCACTCCCTCAGTACTGACCCTCCGACAGTGCAGCTCTCCCTCAGTACTGACCCTCCGACAATATGGCGCTCCCTCGGTACTGACCCTCGGATAGTGCGGCGCTCCCTCAGTACTGACCCCCCGACAGTTCAGCACTCCCTCGGTCCTGACCCTCCGACAATATGGCGCTCCCTCAGTACTGACCCTCCGACAGTGCGGCACTCCCTCAGTACTGACCCTCCGACAGTGCAGCAATCCCTTAGTAGTGACCCTCCGACAGCGCAGCGCTCCATCAGTACTGACCCTCTGACAGTGCGGCACTCCGTCAGTACTGACCCTCCAACAGTGCAGCATTCCCTCAGTACTCACCCTCCGACAGTGTGGCACTCCCTCAGTACTGACCCACTGACAGTATGGCGCTCCCTCGGTACTGACCCTCTGACAGTGCAGCGCTCCCTCAGTACTGACCCTCCGACAATATGGCACTCTCTCAGTACTGACCCTCCGACAATGCGGTGCTCCCTCAATACTGACCTTCCGACATTGCGGCGCTCCCTCAATACTGATCCTCCGACAGTGCGGCACTCCCTCAATACTGACCCTCCGACATTGCGGAGCTCCCTCAATACTGATCGACCAACAGTGCAGCACTTCCTCAGTACAGATCCTCTGACAGTGCGGCGCTCCCTCAGCACTGACCCTCCGACAGTGCGGCGCTCCCTCAGTACTGATCCTCCAACAGTGCGACACTTCCCTCAGTACTGACCCTCCGACAGTGCGGCTCTCCCTCAGTACAGACCCTCTGACAGTGCAGCACTCCCTCAGCACTGACTTTGACAGTTCCGCACTACCTCAATTCTGACCGTCGGACTGTGCGGCACTCCCTCAGTGCTGAGCCTCCGACAGTGCGGCAGTCCCTCAGTACTGACTGTCCGACAGTGCAGCACTCCCTCAGTACTGACCTTTCGACTGTGCAGCACTCCCTCAGTACTGACCCTCCGAATGTGCGGCACTCCCTCAGTGCTGACCCTGCGACAGTGCAGCACTCCCTCAGTACTGACCCTCTGACAGTGCGGCACTCCCTCAATACTGACCCTCCGACAGTGCGACGCTCCCTCAGTACTGACCCTCCGACAATGCGGCGCTCCCTCAATACTGACCTTCCGACATTGCGGCGCTCCCTCAATACTGAACCTCCGACAATGCGGTGCTCCCTCACTACTGACTCTGGCAGTGCCACACTCCCTCAATACTGACCCTCCAACAGTGCAGCACTCCCTCAGCACTGACCCTCGGACAGTGCGGCGCTCCCTCAGTACTGACCCTCCAACAATGCGGCGTTCCCTCAGTACTGATCCTCCGACAGTTCAGCACTCCCTCAGTACTGACCCTCCAACAATGCGGCGCTCCCTCAGTACTGATCCTCCGACAGTGCAGCACTCCCTCAGTACTGACCGTCCGACAGTGCAGCACTCCCTCAGTACTGACCCTTCGACTGTGCAGCACTCCCTCAGTACTGACCCTCTGACTGTGCGGCACCCTCAGTGCTGACCCTGCGACAGTGCAGCACTCCCTCAGTACTGACCCTCCGACAGTGCGGCGCTCCCTCAGTACTGACCCTCCTAAAGTGCGGCGCTCCCTCAATACTGACCTTCCGACATTGCGGCGCTCCCTCAATACTGAACCTCCGACAATGCGCTGCTCCCTCATTACTGACTCTGGCAGTGCCACACTCCCTCAATACTGAACCTCCAACAGTGCAACACTCCCTCAGCACTGACTCTGACAGTTCCACACTACGTCAATACTGACCCTCCGACAGTGCGGCACTTCCTCAATACAATACTCTGACAGTGCGCCACTCCCTCAGCACTGACCCTCCGATAGTGCGGCACTCCCTCATTACTGACCCTCCGACATTGCGGCGCTCCCTCAATACTGATCGACCAACTTTGCAGCACTTCGTCAGTACAATCCTCTGACAATGCTGCACTCCCTCAGCACTGACTCTGACAGTTCCGCACTACCTCAATACTGACCGTCGGACTGTGCGGCACTCCCTCAGTGCTGACCCTCCGACAGTGCAGCACTCCCTCAGTGCTACCCTCCGACAGTGCAGCACTCCCTCAGTGCTGACCCTCCGACAGTGCAGCACTCCCTCAGTACTGACCCTCCGACAATATGGCACTCCCTCAATACTGACCCTCGGACAGTGCGGCGCTCCCTCAGTACTGACCCTCTGACAGTGCGGCGCTCCCTCAGTACTGACCCTCCGACAGTGCAGCACTCCCTCAGTACTGACCCTCCGACAGTGCAGCGCTCCCTCAGCACTGACCCTCCGACAATATGGCGCTCCCTCAGTACTGACCCTCGGATAGTGCGGCGCTCCCTCAGTACTGACCCCCCGACAGTTCAGCACTCCCTCAGTCCTGACCCTCCGACAATATGGCGCTCCCTCAGTACTGACCCTCCGACAGTGCGGCACTCACTCAGTACTGACCCTCCGACAGTGCAGCACTCCCTTAGTAGTGACCCTCCGACAGCGCAGAGCTCCCTCAGTACTGACCCTCCGACAGTGCGGCACTCCCTCAGTACTGACCCTCTGACAGTGCAGCATTCCCTCTGTACTCACCCTCCGACAGTGTGGCACTCCCTCAGTACTGACCCCCTGACAGTGTGGCGCTCCCTCAGTATTGATCCTGTGACGGTGCAGCACTCCCTCAGTACTGATCCTCCGACTGTGCGGCGCTCCCTCAGTACTGACCCTCCGGCATTGCGGCGCTCCCTCATTACTGACCCTCCTACCGTCCGGCACTCCCTCAGTACTGACCCTCCGACAGTGCGGCACTCCCTCAGTACTGACCCTCTGACAGTGTGGCACTCCCTCAGTACTGACCCCCTGACAGTGCGGCGTCCCTCAGTATTGATCCTCTGACAGTGCAGCACTCCTTCAGTACTGACCCTCCAACAGTGCGGCTCTCCCTCAGTACTGACCCTCCGACAGTGCAGCATTCCCTCAATACTGACCCTCTGACAGTGCGGCGCTCCCTCAGTACTGACCCTCCGACAATATGGCACTCTCTCAGTACTGACCCTCGGACAGTGCGGCGCTCTCTCAGTACTGACCCTCCGACAGTTCAGCACTCCTTCAGTGCTGACCCTCCAACAATGCTGCGCACCCTCAGTACTGATCCTCCGACAGTGCGGCACTCCCTCAGTACCGACCCGCCGACAGTGCAGCACTCCCTCAGTACTGACCCTCCGACAATATGGCGCTCTCTCAGTACTGACCCTCTGACAGTGCGGCACTCCCTCAGTACTGACCCTCCGACAGTGCGGCACTCTCTCAGTACTGACCCTCGGACAGTGCGGCGTTCTCTCAGTACTGACCCTCCGACAGTTCAGCACTCCTTCAGTGCTGACCCTCCAACAATGCTGCGCACCCTCAGTACTGATCCTCTGACAGTGCGGCGCTCCCTCAGTACTTACTTTCCGATAGTGCGGCACTCCTTCAGGACTGACCCTCCGATAGTTCGGCACTCCCTCATTACAGACCCTCCGACAGTGCAGCACTCCCTCAGTACTGACCCTCCGACAATATGGCGCTCTCTCAGTACTGACCCTCTGACAGTGCGGCGCTCCCTCAGTACTGACCCGCCGACATTGCGGAGCTCCCTCAATACTGATCGATCAACAGTGCAGCACTTCCTCAGTACAGATCCTCTGACAGTGCGACACTCCTTCAGTACTGACGCTCCAACAGTGCGGCTCTCCCTCAGTACAGACCCTCTGACAGTGCAGCACTTCCTCAGCACTGACTCTGACAATTCCGCACTACCTCAGTACTGACCGTCGGACTGTGCAGCGCTCCCTCAGTGCTGACCCTCCGACAGTGCAGCACTCCTTCAGTACTGACCCTCTGACAGTGCAGCACTCCCTCAGTACTGACCCTCCGATAGTGCGGCACTCCCTCATTACTGACACTCCGACATTGCGGCGCTCCCTCAATACTGATCGACCAATTTTGCGGCACTTCCTCAGTACAATCCTCTGACAGTGCTGCACTCCCTCAGCACTGAGTCTGACAGTTCCGCACTAACTCAATACTGACGGTCGGACTGTGCAGCACCTCCCTCAGTGCTGACACTCCGACAGTGCGGCGCTCCCTCAGTACTGACCCTCCGACAATATGGCACTCCTTCAGTACTGACCCTCGGACAGTGCGGCGCTCCCTCAGTACTGACCCTCCGACAGTTCAGCACTCCCTCAGTACTGACCCTCCAACAATGCGGCGCTCCCTCAGTACTGATCCTCCGACAGTGCGGCACTCCCTCAGTACTGACCCTCCGACAGCGCGGAGCTCCCTCAGTACTGACCCTCCGACAGTGCGGCACTCCCTCAGTACTGACCCTCCAACAGTGCAGCATTCCCTCAGTACTGACCCTCCGACAGTGCGGCACTCCCTCAGTACTGACCCTCCAACAGTGCAGCACTCCCTCAGTACTGACCCCCTGACAGTGCGGCACTCCCTCAGTACTGACCCCCTGACAGTGCGGCGCTCCCTCAGTATTGATCCTGTGACAGTGCAGCACTCCCTCAGTACTGACCGACAGACATTGCGGCGCTCCCTCATTACTGACCCTCCTACCGTCCGGCACTCCCTCAGTACTGACCCTCCGACAGTGCGGCACTGCCTCAGTACTGACCCTCCAACAGTGCGGCGCTCCCTCAGTACCGACCCTCCGACAGTGCGGCACTCCCTCAGTACTGACCCTCCGACAGTGCGGCACTCCCTCAGTACCGACCCTCCGACAGTGCAGCACTCCCTCAGTACTGACCCACCGACATTGCGGCGCTCCCTCATTACTGACCCTCCTACCGTCCGGCACTCCCTCAGTAGTGGCCCTCCGACAGTGCGGCGCTCCCTGAGTACTGACCCTCCGAAAGTGCGGCACTCCCTCAGTACTGACCCTCCGACAGTGCGGTGCTCCCTCAGTACTGACCCTCCGACAGTGCGGCGCTCCCTCAGTACTGACCATCCGACAGTGCGGCGCTCCCTCATTACTGACCCTCCGACAGTGCAGTACTCCCTCAGTACTGACCCTCCGACAATATGGCACTCCCTCAATACTGACCCTCGGACAGTGCGGCACTCCCTCAGTACTGACCCTCCGACAATATGGCACTCCCTCAGTACTGACCCTCGGACAGTGCGGCGCTCCCTCAGTACTGACCCTCCGACAGTTCAGCACTCCCTCAGTACTGACCCTCCAACAATGCGGCACTCCCTCAGTACTGATACTCCAACAGTGCGGCACTCCCTCAGTACTGACCCTCTGACAGTGCGGTGCTCCCTCAATACTGATCGACCAACAGTGCGGCACTTCCTCAGTACAATCCTCTGACAGTGCGGCGCTCCCTCAGCACTGACCCTCCGATAGTGCGGCGCTCCCTCAGTACTGACCCTCCAAAATTGCGGTGCTCCCTCAATACTGATCGACCAACAGCGTGGAACTTCCTCAGTACAATCTTCTGACAGTGCTGCACTCCCTCAGCACTGACACTGACAGTTCCGCACTACCTCAATACTGACCCTACGACTGTGCAGCACTCCCTCAGTGCTGACCCTCCGACAGCGCAGCACTCCCTTAGTACTGACCCTTCGACAATATGGCGCTCCCTCAGTACTGACCCGCGGACAGTGCAGCGCTCCCTCAGTACTGACCCTCCAACAGTACGGCACTCCCTCAGTACAGACCCTCCGACATTGCGGCACTCCCTCAGTAATGACCCTCCGACAGTGCATCCTCCCTCAGTATTAACCCTCCGACAGTGCAGCGCTCCCTCTGTACCGACCCTCCGACAGTGCGGCACTCCCTCATTACTGACCATCAGACAGTGCGGCACTCCCTCAGTACTGACTCTCTGACAGTGCGGTGCTCCCTCTGTAGTGATCCTCCGACAGTGCAGCGCTCCCTCAGTACTAACCCTCCGACAGTGTGGCACTCCCTCATTACTGACCATCAAACATTGCGGCAGTCTCTCAGTACTGATCCTCCGACAGTGCAGCACTCCCTCAGTACTGACCCTCTGACAGTGCAGCGCTCCCTCAGTACTGACCCTCCGACAGCGTATCCTCCCTCAGTACTGACCCTCCGACAGTGCGGCACTCCCTCAGTACTGACCCTCCGACAGTGCGGCGCTCCCTCAGTACTGAACCTCCGACAGTGCAGCGCGCCCTCAGTACTGACCCTCCAGCAGTGCAGCACTCCCTCGATACTAACCCTCCGACAGTGCGACACTCTCTCAGTACTGATCCTCCGACAGTGCGGTGCTCCCTCAGTACTGACCCTCCGACAGTGCGGCTCTCCCTCAGTACTGACCCTCCGACATTGTGGCGCTCCCTCAATACTGAACCTCTGACAATGCGGTGCTCCCTCATTACTGACTCTGGCAGTGCCACACTCCCTCAATACTGACCCTCCAACAGTGCAGCACTCCCTCAGCACTGACTCTGACAGTTCCACACTACCTCAATACTGACCCACCGACAGTGCCGCGCTCCCTCAGTACTGACCCTCCAACAAGGCGGCGCTCCCTCAGTACGTATCCTCCGACAGTGCGGCACTCCCTCAGTACTGACCCTCTGACATTGCGGCGCTTCCTCAATACTGATCGACAAACAGTGCGGCACTTCCTCAGTACAACTCCTCTGACAGTGCGACACTCCATCAGTACTGACCCTCCGATAATGCGGCACTCCCTCAGTACAAACCCTCTGACAGTGCAGCACTCCCTCAGCACTGACTCTGACAGTTGCGCACTAGCTCAATACTGACCCTCCGACAATATGGCGCTCCCTCAGTACTAACCCTTTGACAGTGCGGCACACCCTCAATACTGATCCTCCGACAGTGCGGCACTCCCTCAGTACTGACCCTCCGACATTGCGGAGCTCCCTCAATACTGATCGACCAACAGTGCAGCACTTCCTCAGTACAGATCCTCTGACAGTGTGGCGCTCCCTCAGCACTGACCCTCCGACAGTGCGGCGCTCCCTCAGTACTGATCCTCCAACAGTGCGACACTTCCCTCAGTACTGACCCTCCGACAGTGCGGCGAACCCTCCGTACTGATCCTCCGACAGTGCGGCAGTCCTTCAGTACAGACCCTCTGACAGTGCAGCACTCCCTCAGCACTGACTCTGACAGTTCCGCACTACCTCAATACTGACCCTCCGACAATGCCGCACTCCCTCAGTACTGACTCACCAACAATGCGGCTCTCCCTCAGTACTGATCCTCCGACAGTGCGGCACTCCCTCAGTACTGACCCTCCGACATTGCGGCGCTCCCTCAGTATTGACCCTCCGACAGTGCGGCACTCCCTCAGTACTGACCCTCCGACAGTGCGGCGCTCCCTCCGTACTGACCCTCCGACATTGCGGCGCTCCTCAGTACTGACCCTCCGACAGTGCGGCACTCCCTCAGTACTGACCCTCCAACAGTGCGGCACTCCCTCAGTACTGACCCTCCGACAGTGCGGCCCTCCCTCAGTACTGACCCTCCGACAGTGCGGCACTCCCTCAGTACTGACCCTCCGACAATGCGGTGCTCCCTCAATACTGACCTTCCGACATTGCGGCGCTCCCTCAATACTGATCCTCCGACAGTGCGGCACTCCCTCAGTACTGACCCTCCGACATTGCGGAGCTCCCTCAATACTGATCGACCAACAGTGCAGCACTTCCTCAGTACAGATCCTCTGACAGTGCGGCGCTCCCTCAGCACTGACCCTCCGACAGTGCGGCGCTCCCTCAGTACTGATCCTCCAACAGTGCGACACTTCCCTCAGTACTGACCCTCCGACAGTGCGGCTCTCCCTCAGTACAGACCCTCTGACAGTGCAGCACTCCCTCAGCACTGACTTTGACAGTTCCGCACTACCTCAATTCTGACCGTCGGACTGTGCGGCACTCCCTCAGTGCTGAGCCTCCGACAGTGCGGCAGTCCCTCAGTACTGACTGTCCGACAGTGCAGCACTCCCTCAGTACTGACCTTTCGACTGTGCAGCACTCCCTCAGTACTGACCCTCCGACTGTGCGGCACTCCCTCAGTGCTGACCCTGCGACAGTGCAGCACTCCCTCAGTACTGACCCTCTGACAGTGCGGCACTCCCTCAATACTGACCCTCCGACAGTGCGACGCTCCCTCAGTACTGACCCTCCGACAATGCGGCGCTCCCTCAATACTGACCTTCCAACATTGCGGCGCTCCCTCAATACTGAACCTCCGACAATGCGGTGCTCCCTCACTACTGACTCTGGCAGTGCCACACTCCCTCAATACTGACCCTCCAACAGTGCAGCACTCCCTCAGCACTGACCCTCGGACAGTGCGGCGCTCCCTCAGTACTGACCCTCCAACAATGCGGCGTTCCCTCAGTACTGATCCTCCGACAGTTCAGCACTCCCTCAGTACTGACCCTCCAACAATGCGGCGCTCCCTCAGTACTGATCCTCCGACAGTGCAGCACTCCCTCAGTACTGACCGTCCGACAGTGCAGCACTCCCTCAGTACTGACCCTTCGACTGTGCAGCACTCCCTCAGTACTGACCCTCTGACTGTGCGGCACCCTCAGTGCTGACCCTGCGACAGTGCAGCACTCCCTCAGTACTGACCCTCCGACAGTGCGGCGCTCCCTCAGTACTGACCCTCCTAAAGTGCGGCGCTCCCTCAATACTGACCTTCCGACATTGCGGCGCTCCCTCAATACTGAACCTCCGACAATGCGCTGCTCCCTCATTACTGACTCTGGCAGTGCCACACTCCCTCAATACTGACCCTCCAACAGTGCAACACTCCCTCAGCACTGACTCTGACAGTTCCACACTACGTCAATACTGACCCTCCGACAGTGCGGCACTTCCTCAATACAATACTCTGACAGTGCGCCACTCCCTCAGCACTGACCCTCCGATAGTGCGGCACTCCCTCATTACTGACCCTCCGACATTGCGGCGCACCCTCAATACTGATCGACCAACTTTGCAGCACTTCGTCAGTACAATCCTCTGACAATGCTGCACTCCCTCAGCACTGACTCTGACAGTTCCGCACTACCTCAATACTGACCGTCGGACTGTGCGGCACTCCCTCAGTGCTGACCCTCCGACAGTGCAGCACTCCCTCAGTATTGACCCTCCGACAGTGCAGCACTCCCTCAGTGCTGACCCTCCGACAGTGCAGCACTCCCTCAGTACTGACCCTCCGACAATATGGCACTCCCTCAATACTGACCCTCGGACAGTGCGGCGCTCCCTCAGTACTGACCCTCTGACAGTGCGGCGCTCCCTCAGTACTGACCCTCCGACAGTGCAGCACTCCCTCAGTACTGACCCTCCGACAGTGCAGCGCTCCCTCAGCACTGACCCTCCGACAATATGGCGCTCCCTCAGTACTGACCCTCGGATAGTGCGGCGCTCCCTCAGTACTGACCCCCCGACAGTTCAGCACTCCCTCAGTCCTGACCCTCCGACAATATGGCGCTCCCTCAGTACTGACCCTCCGACAGTGCGGCCCTCCCTCAGTACTGACCCTCCGACAGTGCGGCACTCCCTCAGTACTGACCCTCCGACAATGCGGTGCTCCCTCAATACTGACCTTCCGACATTGCGGCGCTCCCTCAATACTGATCCTCCGACAGTGCGGCACTCCCTCAGTACTGACCCTCCGACATTGCGGAGCTCCCTCAATACTGATCGACCAACAGTGCAGCACTTCCTCAGTACAGATCCTCTGACAGTGCGGCGCTCCCTCAGCACTGACCCTCCGACAGTGCGGCGCTCCCTCAGTACTGATCCTCCAACAGTGCGACACTTCCCTCAGTACTGACCCTCCGACAGTGCGGCTCTCCCTCAGTACAGACCCTCTGACAGTGCAGCACTCCCTCAGCACTGACTTTGACAGTTCCGCACTACCTCAATTCTGACCGTCGGACTGTGCGGCACTCCCTCAGTGCTGAGCCTCCGACAGTGCGGCAGTCCCTCAGTACTGACTGTCCGACAGTGCAGCACTCCCTCAGTACTGACCTTTCGACTGTGCAGCACTCCCTCAGTACTGACCCTCCGACTGTGCGGCACTCCCTCAGTGCTGACCCTGCGACAGTGCAGCACTCCCTCAGTACTGACCCTCTGACAGTGCGGCACTCCCTCAATACTGACCCTCCGACAGTGCGACGCTCCCTCAGTACTGACCCTCCGACAATGCGGCGCTCCCTCAATACTGACCTTCCGACATTGCGGCGCTCCCTCAATACTGAACCTCCGACAATGCGGTGCTCCCTCACTACTGACTCTGGCAGTGCCACACTCCCTCAATACTGACCCTCCAACAGTGCAGCACTCCCTCAGCACTGACCCTCGGACAGTGCGGCGCTCCCTCAGTACTGACCCTCCAACAATGCGGCGTTCCCTCAGTACTGATCCTCCGACAGTTCAGCACTCCCTCAGTACTGACCCTCCAACAATGCGGCGCTCCCTCAGTACTGATCCTCCGACAGTGCAGCACTCCCTCAGTACTGACCGTCCGACAGTGCAGCACTCCCTCAGTACTGACCCTTCGACTGTGCAGCACTCCCTCAGTACTGACCCTCTGACTGTGCGGCACCCTCAGTGCTGACCCTGCGACAGTGCAGCACTCCCTCAGTACTGACCCTCCGACAGTGCGGCGCTCCCTCAGTACTGACCCTCCTAAAGTGCGGCGCTCCCTCAATACTGACCTTCCGACATTGCGGCGCTCCCTCAATACTGAACCTCCGACAATGCGCTGCTCCCTCATTACTGACTCTGGCAGTGCCACACTCCCTCAATACTGACCCTCCAACAGTGCAACACTCCCTCAGCACTGACTCTGACAGTTCCACACTACGTCAATACTGACCCTCCGACAGTGCGGCACTTCCTCAATACAATACTCTGACAGTGCGCCACTCCCTCAGCACTGACCCTCCGATAGTGCGGCACTCCCTCATTACTGACCCTCCGACATTGCGGCGCACCCTCAATACTGATCGACCAACTTTGCAGCACTTCGTCAGTACAATCCTCTGACAATGCTGCACTCCCTCAGCACTGACTCTGACAGTTCCGCACTACCTCAATACTGACCGTCGGACTGTGCGGCACTCCCTCAGTGCTGACCCTCCGACAGTGCAGCACTCCCTCAGTATTGACCCTCCGACAGTGCAGCACTCCCTCAGTGCTGACCCTCCGACAGTGCAGCACTCCCTCAGTACTGACCCTCCGACAATATGGCACTCCCTCAATACTGACCCTCGGACAGTGCGGCGCTCCCTCAGTACTGACCCTCTGACAGTGCGGCGCTCCCTCAGTACTGACCCTCCGACAGTGCAGCACTCCCTCAGTACTGACCCTCCGACAGTGCAGCGCTCCCTCAGCACTGACCCTCCGACAATATGGCGCTCCCTCAGTACTGACCCTCGGATAGTGCGGCGCTCCCTCAGTACTGACCCCCCGACAGTTCAGCACTCCCTCAGTCCTGACCCTCCGACAATATGGCGCTCCCTCAGTACTGACCCTCCGACAGTGCAGCACTCACTCAGTACTGACCCTCCGACAGTGCAGCACTCCCTTAGTAGTGACCCTCCGACAGCGCAGAGCTCCCTCAGTACTGACCCTCCGACAGTGCGGCACTCCCTCAGTACTGACCCTCTGACAGTGCAGCATTCCCTCTGTACTCACCCTCCGACAGTGTGGCACTCCCTCAGTACTGACCCCCTGACAGTGTGGCGCTCCCTCAGTATTGATCCTGTGACAGTGCAGCACTCCCTCAGTACTGATCCTCCGACTGTGCGGCGCTCCCTCAGTACTGACCCTCCGGCATTGCGGCGCTCCCTCATTACTGACCCTCCTACCGTCCGGCACTCCCTCAGTACTGACCCTCCGACAGTGCGGCACTCCCTCAGTACTGACCCCCTGACAGTGCGGCGTCCCTCAGTATTGATCCTCTGACAGTGCAGCACTCCTTCAGTACTGACCCTCCAACAGTGCGGCACTCCCTCAGTACTGACCCTCCGACAGTGCAGCATTCCCTCAATACTGACCCTCTGACAGTGCGGCGCTCCCTCAGTACTGACCCTCCGACAATATGGCACTCTCTCAGTACTGACCCTCGGACAGTGCGGCGCTCTCTCAGTACTGACCCTCCGACAGTTCAGCACTCCTTCAGTGCTGACCCTCCAACAATGCTGCGCACCCTCAGTACTGATCCTCCGACAGTGCGGCACTCCCTCAGTACCGACCCGCCGACAGTGCAGCACTCCCTCAGTACTGACCCTCCGACAATATGGCGCTCTCTCAGTACTGACCCTCTGACAGTGCGGCACTCCCTCAGTACTGACCCTCCGACAGTGCGGCACTCTCTCAGTACTGACCCTCGGACAGTGCGGCGCTCTCTCAGTACTGACCCTCCGACAGTTCAGCACTCCTTCAGTGCTGACCCTCCAACAATGCTGCGCACCCTCAGTACTGATCCTCTGACAGTGCGGCACTCCCTCAGTACTTACTTTCCGATAGTGCGGCACTCCTTCAGGACTGACCCTCCGATAGTTCGGCACTCCCTCATTACAGACCCTCCGACAGTGCAGCACTCCCTCAGTACTGACCCTCCGACAATATGGCGCTCTCTCAGTACTGACCCTCTGACAGTGCGGCACTCCCTCAGTACTGACCCTCCGACAGTGCAGCACTCCCTCAGTACTGACCCTCCGACAGTGCAGCACTCCCTCAGTACTGACCCTCCGACAATATGGCGCTCCCTCGGTACTGACCCTCGGATAGTGCGGCGCTCCCTCAGTACTGACCCCCCGACAGTTCAGCACTCCCTCAGTACTGACCCTCCGACAATATGGCGCTCCCTCAGTACTGAGCCTCCGACATTGCGGCGCTCCCTCATTACTGACCCTCCTACCGTCCGGCACTCCCTCAGTACTGACCCTCCGACAGCGCGGAGCTCCGTCAGTACTGACCCTCCGACAGTGCGGCACTCCCTCAGTACTGACCCTCCAACAGTGCAGCATTCCCTCAGTACTGACCCTCCGACAGTGCGGCACTCCCTCAGTACTGACCCTCCAACAGTGCAGCACTCCCTCAGTACTGACCCCCTGACAGTGCGGCACTCCCTCAGTACTGACCCCCTGACAGTGCGGCGCTCCCTCAGTATTGATCCTGTGACACTGCAGCACTCCCTCAGTACTGACCGACAGACATTGCGGCGCTCCCTCATTACTGACCCTCCTACCGTCCGGCACTCCCTCAGTACTGACCCTCCGACAGTGCGGCACTGCCTCAGTACTGACCCTCCAACAGTGCGGCGCTCCCTCAGTACCGACCCTCCGACAGTGCGGCACTCCCTCAGTACTGACCCTCCGACAGTGCGGCACTCCCTCAGTACCGACCCTCCGACAGTGCAGCACTCCCTCAGTACTGACCCACCGACATTGCGGCGCTCCCTCATTACTGACCCTCCTACCGTCCGGCACTCCCTCAGTAGTGGCCCTCCGACAGTGCGGCGCTCCCTGAGTACTGACCCTCCGAAAGTGCGGCACTCCCTCAGTACTGACCCTCCGACAGTGCGGTGCTCCCTCAGTACTGACCCTCCGACAGTGCGGCGCTCCCTCAGTACTGACCATCCGACAGTGCGGCGCTCCCTCATTACTGACCCTCCGACAGTGCAGTACTCCCTCAGTACTGACCCTCCGACAATATGGCACTCCCTCAATACTGACCCTCGGACAGTGCGGCACTCCCTCAGTACTGACCCTCCGACAATATGGCACTCCCTCAGTACTGACCCTCGGACAGTGCGGCGCTCCCTCAGTACTGACCCTCCGACAGTTCAGCACTCCCTCAGTACTGACCCTCCAACAATGCGGCACTCCCTCAGTACTGATACTCCGACAGTGCGGCACTCCCTCAGTACTGACCCTCTGACAGTGCGGTGCTCCCTCAATACTGATCGACCAACAGTGCGGCACTTCCTCAGTACAATCCTCTGACAGTGCGGCGCTCCCTCAGCACTGACCCTCCGATAGTGCGGCGCTCCCTCAGTACTGACCCTCCAAAATTGCGGTGCTCCCTCAATACTGATCGACCAACAGCGTGGAACTTCCTCAGTACAAACTTCTGACAGTGCTGCACTCCCTCAGCACTGACACTGACAGTTCCGCACTACCTCAATACTGACCCTACGACTGTGCAGCACTCCCTCAGTGCTGACCCTCCGACAGCGCAGCACTCCCTTAGTACTGACCCTTCGACAATATGGCGCTCCCTCAGTACTGACCCGCGGACAGTGCAGCGCTCCCTCAGTACTGACCCTCCAACAGTACGGCACTCCCTCAGTACAGACCCTCCGACATTGCGGCACTCCCTCAGTAATGACCCTCCGACAGTGCATCCTCCCTCAGTATTAACCCTCCGACAGTGCAGCGCTCCCTCTGTACCGACCCTCCGACAGTGCGGCACTCCCTCATTACTGACCATCAGACAGTGCGGCACTCCCTCAGTACTGACTCTCTGACAGTGCGGTGCTCCCTCTGTAGTGATCCTCCGACAGTGCAGCGCTCCCTCAGTACTAACCCTCCGACAGTGTGGCACTCCCTCATTACTGACCATCAAACATTGCGGCAGTCTCTCAGTACTGATCCTCCGACAGTGCAGCACTCCCTCAGTACTGACCCTCTGACAGTGCAGCGCTCCCTCAGTACTGACCCTCCGACAGCGTATCCTCCCTCAGTACTGACCCTCCGACAGTGCGGCACTCCCTCAGTACTGACCCTCCGACAGTGCGGCGCTCCCTCAGTACTGAACCTCCGACAGTGCAGCGCGCCCTCAGTACTGACCCTCCAGCAGTGCAGCACTCCCTCGATACTAACCCTCCGACAGTGCGACACTCTCTCAGTACTGATCCTCCGACAGTGCGGTGCTCCCTCAGTACTGACCCTCCGACAGTGCGGCTCTCCCTCAGTACTGACCCTCCGACATTGTGGCGCTCCCTCAATACTGAACCTCTGACAATGCGGTGCTCCCTCATTACTGACTCTGGCAGTGCCACACTCCCTCAATACTGACCCTCCAACAGTGCAGCACTCCCTCAGCACTGACTCTGACAGTTCCACACTACCTCAATACTGACCCACCGACAGTGCCGCGCTCCCTCAGTACTGACCCTCCAACAAGGCGGCGCTCCCTCAGTACGTATCCTCCGACAGTGCGGCACTCCCTCAGTACTGACCCTCTGACATTGCGGCGCTTCCTCAATACTGATCGACAAACAGTGCGGCACTTCCTCAGTACAACTCCTCTGACAGTGCGACACTCCATCAGTACTGACCCTCCGATAATGCGGCACTCCCTCAGTACAAACCCTCTGACAGTGCAGCACTCCCTCAGCACTGACTCTGACAGTTGCGCACTAGCTCAATACTGACCCTCCGACAATATGGCGCTCCCTCAGTACTAACCCTTTGACAGTGCGGCACACCCTCAATACTGATCCTCCGACAGTGCGGCACTCCCTCAGTACTGACCCTCCGACATTGCGGAGCTCCCTCAATACTGATCGACCAACAGTGCAGCACTTCCTCAGTACAGATCCTCTGACAGTGTGGCGCTCCCTCAGCACTGACCCTCCGACAGTGCGGCGCTCCCTCAGTACTGATCCTCCAACAGTGCGACACTTCCCTCAGTACTGACCCTCCGACAGTGCGGCGAACCCTCCGTACTGATCCTCCGACAGTGCGGCAGTCCTTCAGTACAGACCCTCTGACAGTGCAGCACTCCCTCAGCACTGACTCTGACAGTTCCGCACTACCTCAATACTGACCCTCCGACAATGCCGCACTCCCTCAGTACTGACTCACCAACAATGCGGCTCTCCCTCAGTACTGATCCTCCGACAGTGCGGCACTCCCTCAGTACTGACCCTCCGACATTGCGGCGCTCCCTCAGTATTGACCCTCCGACAGTGCGGCACTCCCTCAGTACTGACCCTCCGACAGTGCGGCGCTCCCTCCGTACTGACCCTCCGACATTGCGGCGCTCCTCAGTACTGACCCTCCGACAGTGCGGCACTCCCTCAGTACTGACCCTCCAACAGTGCGGCACTCCCTCAGTACTGACCCTCCGACAGTGCGGCCCTCCCTCAGTACTGACCCTCCGACAGTGCGGCACTCCCTCAGTACTGACCCTCCGACAATGCGGTGCTCCCTCAATACTGACCTTCCGACATTGCGGCGCTCCCTCAATACTGATCCTCCGACAGTGCGGCACTCCCTCAGTACTGACCCTCCGACATTGCGGAGCTCCCTCAATACTGATCGACCAACAGTGCAGCACTTCCTCAGTACAGATCCTCTGACAGTGCGGCGCTCCCTCAGCACTGACCCTCCAACAGTGCGGCGCTCCCTCAGTACTGATCCTCCAACAGTGCGACACTTCCCTCAGTACTGACCCTCCGACAGTGCGGCTCTCCCTCAGTACAGACCCTCTGACAGTGCAGCACTCCCTCAGCACTGACTTTGACAGTTCCGCACTACCTCAATTCTGACCGTCGGACTGTGCGGCACTCCCTCAGTGCTGAGCCTCCGACAGTGCGGCAGTCCCTCAGTACTGACTGTCCGACAGTGCAGCACTCCCTCAGTACTGACCTTTCGACTGTGCAGCACTCCCTCAGTACTGACCCTCCGACAGTGCGGCACTCCCTCAGTACTGACCCTCCGACATTGCGGAGCTCCCTCAATACTGATCGACCAACAGTGCAGCACTTCCTCAGTACAGATCCTCTGACAGTGCGGCGCTCCCTCAGCACTGACCCTCCGACAGTGCGGCGCTCCCTCAGTACTGATCCTCCAACAGTGCGACACTTCCCTCAGTACTGACCCACCGACACTGCGGCTCTCCCTCAGTACAGACCCTCTGACAGTGCAGCACTCCCTCAGCACTGACTTTGACAGTTCCGCACTACCTCAATTCTGACCGTCGGACTGTGCGGCACTCCCTCAGTGCTGAGCCTCCGACAGTGCGGCAGTCCCTCAGTACTGACTGTCCGACAGTGCAGCACTCCCTCAGTACTGACCTTTCGACTGTGCAGCACTCCCTCAGTACTGACCCTCCGACTGTGCGGCACTCCCTCAGTGCTGACCCTGCGACAGTGCAGCACTCCCTCAGTACTGACCCTCTGACAGTGCGGCACTCCCTCAATACTGACCCTCCGACAGTGCGACGCTCCCTCAGTACTGACCCTCCGACAATGCGGCGCTCCCTCAATACTGACCTTCCGACATTGCGGCGCTCCCTCAATACTGAACCTCCGACAATGCGGTGCTCCCTCACTACTGACTCTGGCAGTGCCACACTCCCTCAATACTGACCCTCCAACAGTGCAGCACTCCCTCAGCACTGACCCTCGGACAGTGCGGCGCTCCCTCAGTACTGACCCTCCAACAATGCGGCGTTCCCTCAGTACTGATCCTCCGACAGTTCAGCACTCCCTCAGTACTGACCCTCCAACAATGCGGCGCTCCCTCAGTACTGATCCTCCGACAGTGCAGCACTCCCTCAGTACTGACCGTCCGACAGTGCAGCACTCCCTCAGTACTGACCCTTCGACTGTGCAGCACTCCCTCAGTACTGACCCTCTGACTGTGCGGCACCCTCAGTGCTGACCCTGCGACAGTGCAGCACTCCCTCAGTACTGACCCTCCGACAGTGCGGCGCTCCCTCAGTACTGACCCTCCTAAAGTGCGGCGCTCCCTCAATACTGACCTTCCGACATTGCGGCGCTCCCTCAATACTGAACCTCCGACAATGCGCTGCTCCCTCATTACTGACTCTGGCAGTGCCACACTCCCTCAATACTGACCCTCCAACAGTGCAACACTCCCTCAGCACTGACTCTGACAGTTCCACACTACGTCAATACTGACCCTCCGACAGTGCGGCACTTCCTCAATACAATACTCTGACAGTGCGCCACTCCCTCAGCACTGACCCTCCGATAGTGCGGCACTCCCTCATTACTGACCCTCCGACATTGCGGCGCACCCTCAATACTGATCGACCAACTTTGCAGCACTTCGTCAGTACAATCCTCTGACAATGCTGCACTCCCTCAGCACTGACTCTGACAGTTCCGCACTACCTCAATACTGACCGTCGGACTGTGCGGCACTCCCTCAGTGCTGACCCTCCGACAGTGCAGCACTCCCTCAGTATTGACCCTCCGACAGTGCAGCACTCCCTCAGTGCTGACCCTCCGACAGTGCAGCACTCCCTCAGTACTGACCCTCCGACAATATGGCACTCCCTCAATACTGACCCTCGGACAGTGCGGCGCTCCCTCAGTACTGACCCTCTGACAGTGCGGCGCTCCCTCAGTACTGACCCTCCGACAGTGCAGCACTCCCTCAGTACTGACCCTCCGACAGTGCAGCGCTCCCTCAGCACTGACCCTCCGACAATATGGCGCTCCCTCAGTACTGACCCTCGGATAGTGCGGCGCTCCCTCAGTACTGACCCCCCGACAGTTCAGCACTCCCTCAGTCCTGACCCTCCGACAATATGGCGCTCCCTCAGTACTGACCCTCCGACAGTGCGGCCCTCCCTCAGTACTGACCCTCCGACAGTGCGGCACTCCCTCAGTACTGACCCTCCGACAATGCGGTGCTCCCTCAATACTGACCTTCCGACATTGCGGCGCTCCCTCAATACTGATCCTCCGACAGTGCGGCACTCCCTCAGTACTGACCCTCCGACATTGCGGAGCTCCCTCAATACTGATCGACCAACAGTGCAGCACTTCCTCAGTACAGATCCTCTGACAGTGTGGCGCTCCCTCAGCACTGACCCTCCGACAGTGCGGCGCTCCCTCAGTACTGATCCTCCAACAGTGCGACACTTCCCTCAGTACTGACCCTCCGACAGTGCGGCTCTCCCTCAGTACAGACCCTCTGACAGTGCAGCACTCCCTCAGCACTGACTTTGACAGTTCCGCACTACCTCAATTCTGACCGTCGGACTGTGCGGCACTCCCTCAGTGCTGAGCCTCCGACAGTGCGGCAGTCCCTCAGTACTGACTGTCCGACAGTGCAGCACTCCCTCAGTACTGACCTTTCGACTGTGCAGCACTCCCTCAGTACTGACCCTCCGACTGTGCGGCACTCCCTCAGTGCTGACCCTGCGACAGTGCAGCACTCCCTCAGTACTGACCCTCTGACAGTGCGGCACTCCCTCAATACTGACCCTCCGACAGTGCGACGCTCCCTCAGTACTGACCCTCCGACAATGCGGCGCTCCCTCAATACTGACCTTCCGACATTGCGGCGCTCCCTCAATACTGAACCTCCGACAATGCGGTGCTCCCTCACTACTGACTCTGGCAGTGCCACACTCCCTCAATACTGACCCTCCAACAGTGCAGCACTCCCTCAGCACTGACCCTCGGACAGTGCGGCGCTCCCTCAGTACTGACCCTCCAACAATGCGGCGTTCCCTCAGTACTGATCCTCCGACAGTTCAGCACTCCCTCAGTACTGACCCTCCAACAATGCGGCGCTCCCTCAGTACTGATCCTCCGACAGTGCAGCACTCCCTCAGTACTGACCGTCCGACAGTGCAGCACTCCCTCAGTACTGACCCTTCGACTGTGCAGCACTCCCTCAGTACTGACCCTCTGACTGTGCGGCACCCTCAGTGCTGACCCTGCGACAGTGCAGCACTCCCTCAGTACTGACCCACGACAGTGCGGCGCTCCCTCAGTACTGACCCTCCTAAAGTGCGGCGCTCCCTCAATACTGACCTTCCGACATTGCGGCGCTCCCTCAATACTGAACCTCCGACAATGCGCTGCTCCCTCATTACTGACTCTGGCAGTGCCACACTCCCTCAATACTGACCCTCCAACAGTGCAACACTCCCTCAGCACTGACTCTGACAGTTCCACACTACGTCAATACTGACCCTCCGACAGTGCGGCACTTCCTCAATACAATACTCTGACAGTGCGCCACTCCCTCAGCACTGACCCTCCGATAGTGCGGCACTCCCTCATTACTGACCCTCCGACATTGCGGCGCACCCTCAATACTGATCGACCAACTTTGCAGCACTTCGTCAGTACAATCCTCTGACAATGCTGCACTCCCTCAGCACTGACTCTGACAGTTCCGCACTACCTCAATACTGACCGTCGGACTGTGCGGCACTCCCTCAGTGCTGACCCTCCGACAGTGCAGCACTCCCTCAGTATTGACCCTCCGACAGTGCAGCACTCCCTCAGTGCTGACCCTCCGACAGTGCAGCACTCCCTCAGTACTGACCCTCCGACAATATGGCACTCCCTCAATACTGACCCTCGGACAGTGCGGCGCTCCCTCAGTACTGACCCTCTGACAGTGCGGCGCTCCCTCAGTACTGACCCTCCGACAGTGCAGCACTCCCTCAGTACTGACCCTCCGACAGTGCAGCGCTCCCTCAGCACTGACCCTCCGACAATATGGCGCTCCCTCAGTACTGACCCTCGGATAGTGCGGCGCTCCCTCAGTACTGACCCCCCGACAGTTCAGCACTCCCTCAGTCCTGACCCTCCGACAATATGGCGCTCCCTCAGTACTGACCCTCCGACAGTGCAGCACTCACTCAGTACTGACCCTCCGACAGTGCAGCACTCCCTTAGTAGTGACCCTCCGACAGCGCAGAGCTCCCTCAGTACTGACCCTCCGACAGTGCGGCACTCCCTCAGTACTGACCCTCTGACAGTGCAGCATTCCCTCTGTACTCACCCTCCGACAGTGTGGCACTCCCTCAGTACTGACCCCCTGACAGTGTGGCGCTCCCTCAGTATTGATCCTGTGACAGTGCAGCACTCCCTCAGTACTGATCCTCCGACTGTGCGGCGCTCCCTCAGTACTGACCCTCCGGCATTGCGGCGCTCCCTCATTACTGACCCTCCTACCGTCCGGCACTCCCTCAGTACTGACCCTCCGACAGTGCGGCACTCCCTCAGTACTGACCCCCTGACAGTGCGGCGTCCCTCAGTATTGATCCTCTGACAGTGCAGCACTCCTTCAGTACTGACCCTCCAACAGTGCGGCACTCCCTCAGTACTGACCCTCCGACAGTGCAGCATTCCCTCAATACTGACCCTCTGACAGTGCGGCGCTCCCTCAGTACTGACCCTCCGACAATATGGCACTCTCTCAGTACTGACCCTCGGACAGTGCGGCGCTCTCTCAGTACTGACCCTCCGACAGTTCAGCACTCCTTCAGTGCTGACCCTCCAACAATGCTGCGCACCCTCAGTACTGATCCTCCGACAGTGCGGCACTCCCTCAGTACCGACCCGCCGACAGTGCAGCACTCCCTCAGTACTGACCCTCCGACAATATGGCGCTCTCTCAGTACTGACCCTCTGACAGTGCGGCACTCCCTCAGTACTGACCCTCCGACAGTGCGGCACTCTCTCAGTACTGACCCTCGGACAGTGCGGCGCTCTCTCAGTACTGACCCTCCGACAGTTCAGCACTCCTTCAGTGCTGACCCTCCAACAATGCTGCGCACCCTCAGTACTGATCCTCTGACAGTGCGGCACTCCCTCAGTACTTACTTTCCGATAGTGCGGCACTCCTTCAGGACTGACCCTCCGATAGTTCGGCACTCCCTCATTACAGACCCTCCGACAGTGCAGCACTCCCTCAGTACTGACCCTCCGACAATATGGCGCTCTCTCAGTACTGACCCTCTGACAGTGCGGCACTCCCTCAGTACTGACCCTCCGACAGTGCAGCACTCCCTCAGTACTGACCCTCCGACAGTGCAGCACTCCCTCAGTACTGACCCTCCGACAATATGGCGCTCCCTCGGTACTGACCCTCGGATAGTGCGGCGCTCCCTCAGTACTGACCCCCCGACAGTTCAGCACTCCCTCAGTACTGACCCTCCGACAATATGGCGCTCCCTCAGTACTGAGCCTCCGACATTGCGGCGCTCCCTCATTACTGACCCTCCTACCGTCCGGCACTCCCTCAGTACTGACCCTCCAACAGTGCGGCACTCCCTCAGTACAGACCCTCTGACAGTGTGGCACTCCCTCAGTACTGACCCCCTGCCAGTGCGGCGCTCCCTCAGTATTGATCCTCTGACAGTGCAGCACTCCTTCAGTACTGACCCTCCAACAGTGCTGCACTCCCTCAGTACTGACCCTCCAACAGTGCAGCACTCCCTCAATACTGACCCTCGGACAGTGCGGCGCTCCCTCGGTACTGACCCTCTGACAGTGCAGCGCTCCCTCAGTACTGACCCTCCGACAATATGGCACTCCCTCAGTACTGACCCTCGGACAGTGCGGCACTCCCTCAGTACTGACACTCCGACAGTTCAGCACTCCCTCAGTACTGACCCTCCAACAATGCGGCGCACCCTCAGTACTGATCCTCCGACAGTGCGGCACTCCCTCAGTACTGACCCGCCGACATTGCGGAGCTCCCTCAATACTGATCGATCAACAGTGCAGCACTTCCTCAGTACAGATCCTCTGACAGTGCGACACTCCTTCAGTACTGACGCTTCAACAGTGCGGCTCTCCCTCAGTACAGACCCTCTGACAGTGCAGCACTCCCTCAGCACTGACTCTGACAGTTCCGCACTACCTCAGTACTAACCGTCGGACTGTGCGGCGCTCCCTCAGTGCTGACCCTCCGACAGTGCAGCACTCCTTCAGTACTGACCCTCTGACAGTGCAGCACTCCCTCAGTACTGACCCTCCGATAGTGCGGCACTCCCTCATTACTGACACTCCGACATTGCGGCGCTCCCTCAATACTGATCGACCAATTTTGCGGCACTTCCTCAGTACAATCCTCTGACAGTGCTGCACTCCCTCAGCACTGAGTCTGACAGTTCCGCACTATCTCAATACTGACGGTTGGACTGTGCAGCACCTCCCTCAGTGCTGACACTCCGACAGTGCGGCGCTCCCTCAGTACTGACCCTCCGACAATATGGCACTCCTTCACTACTGACCCTCGGACAGTGCGGCTCTCCCTCAGTACTTACCCTCTGACAGTTCAGCACTCCCTCAGTACTGACCCTCCAACAATGCGGTGCTCCCTCAGTACTGATCCTCCGACAGTGCGGCACTCCCTCAGTACTGACTCTGACAGTTCCGCACTACCTCAATACTGACCCTCCGACAGTTCAGCACTCCCTCAGTACTGACCCTCCGACAATATGGCGCTCCCTCAGTACTGACCCTCTGACAGTGCGGCGCTCCCTCAGTACTGACCCTCCGACAGTGCAGCACTCCCTCAGTACTGACCCTCCGACAGTGCAGCGCTCCCTCAGTACTGACCCTCCGACAATATGGCGCTCCCTCAGTACTGACCCTCGGATAGTGTGGCGCTCCCTCTGTACTGACCCCCCGACAGTTCAGCACTCCCTCAGTCCTGACCCTCCGACAATATGGCGCTCCCTCAGTACTGACCCTCCGACAGTGCGGCACTCACTCAGTACTGGCCCTCCGACAATGCGGCGCTCCCTCAGTACTGACCCTCCGACAGCGCGGAGCTCCGTCAGTACTGACCCTCCGACAGTGCGGCACTCCCTCAGTACTGACCCTCCAACAGTGCAGCATTCCCTCAGTACTGACCCTCCGACAGTGCGGCACTCCCTCAGTACTGACCCTCCAACAGTGCAGCACTCCCTCAGTACTGACCCCCTGACAGTGCGGCACTCCCTCAGTACTGACCCCCTGACAGTGCGGCGCTCCCTCAGTATTGATCCTGTGACAGTGCAGCACTCCCTCAGTGCTGACCCTCCGACAGTGCAGCACTCCCTCAGTACTGACCCACCGACATTGCGGCGCTCCCTCATTACTGACCCTCCTACCGTCCGGCACTCCCTCAGTACTGACCCTCCGAAAGTGCGGCGCTCCCTCAGTACCGACCCTCCGACAGTGCGGCACTCCCTCAGTACTGACCCTCCGACAGTGCGGCACTCCCTCAGTACCGACCCTCTGACAGTGCAGCACTCCCTCAGTACTGACCCACCGACATTGCGGCGCTCCCTCATTACTGACCCTCCTACCGTCCGGCACTCCCTCAGTACTGACCCTCCGAAAGTGCGGCACTCCCTCAGTACTGACCCTCCGTCAGTGCGGTGCTCCCTCAGTACTGACCCTCCGACAGTGCGGCACTCCCTCAGTACTGACCCTCCGACAGTGCGGCGCTCCCTCATTACTGACCCTCCGACAGTGCAGTACTCCCTCAGTACTGACCCTCCGACAATATGGCACTCCCTCAATACTGACCCTCGGACAGTGCGGCACTCCCTCAGTACTGACCCTCCGACAATATGGCACTCCCTCAGTACTGACCCTCGGACAGTGCGGCGCTCCCTCAGTACTGACCCTCCGACAGTTCAGCACTCCCTCAGTACTGACCCTCCAACAATGCGGCGCTCCCTCAGTACTTATCCTCCAACAGTGCGGCACTCCCTCAGTACTGACCCTCCGACAGTGCGGCGCTCCCTCAATACTGACCCTCGGACAGTGCGGCGCTCCCTCAGTTACTGACCCTCCGACAATATGGCACTCCCTCAGTACTGACCCTCGGACAGTGCGGCGCTCCCTCAGTACTGACCCTCCAACAATGTGGCACTCCCTCAGTACTGACCCGCCGACATTGCGGCGCTCCCTCAATACTGATCGACCAACAGTGCGGCACTTCCTCAGTACTGACTTTCCGATAGTGCAGCACTCCTTCAGGACTGACCCTCCGATAGTGCGGCACTCCCTCAGTACAGACCCTCCGACAGTGCAGCACTCCCTCAGCACTGACTCTGACAGTTCCGCACTACCTCAATACTGACCCTCTGATAGTTCAGCACTCCCTCAGTGCTGACCCTCCGACAGTGCGGCACTCACTCAGTACTGACCCTCCGACAGTGCGGCACTCCCTCAGTACTGACTCTCCCGACAGTGCGGCACTCCCTCAGTACTGACCCTCCAACAGTGCGGCATTCCCTCAGTACTGACCCTCTGACAGTGCAGCGCTCCCTCAGCACTGACCCCCCCCAACCGTGCGGCGCTCCCTCAGTACTGACCCTCCGACAGTGCGGCACTCCCTCAGTACTGACCCTCCGACAGTGTGGCGCTCCCTCAGTACCGACCCTCCGTCAGTGCGGCACTCCCTCAGTACTGACCCTCCGACAGTGCGGCGCTCCCTCAGTATCGACCCTCCGACAGTGCAGCACTCCCTCAGTACTGACCCACCGACATTGCGGCGCTCCCTCATTACTGACCCTCCTACCGTCCGGCACTCCCTCAGTACTGACCCTCCGACAGTGCGGCGCTCCCTCAGTACTGACCCTCCGACAGTGCGGCGCTCGCTCAGTATTGACCCACCGACAGTTCAGCACTCCCTCAGTACTGACCCTCCGACAGTTCAGCACTCCCTCAGTACTGACCCTCCGACAGTGCGGCACTCCCTCAGTACTGACTCTCCGTTGGTGGCAGGTCCGCTCTGGGGGAGTGCTACTGTGCCGAAGCTGTGTCTTTCAGGATGAGACGTTAAACCCACGAAACTGTAACCCCACTCCCAGTCCACCCTGGGAAACAGATTCGTGATCTGTCAGCCATGCCTCCTAAGTTGAATAGTCACTATTAATCCACACCAACCACCCACCACCCACTCCCCCCATCAGCCTGTGACCTTGGAAAACTCATGGAATGAGTCAACACCTGGAG